>CM034156.1:584797297-585397297 GCA_019776745.2 Taxus chinensis | reverse complement strand
GTGAAGCAGTCAAAATATAATCCAATGAGCTTTCTTTTCTGTTTGCTTCTACACATATTATCAATTCTTCTGTGCATTTTCACTCCTTTCTTGAAGTAACAGATGGGTCTCATTTGAAAAACTTCCAATGCAGTACTTAGCTTGGTATTATAGTTGGTTGACTGCACTTTTTTCCATGGAAAAAAAAATATTGATTATAGTGTGGTGTCTCTTTTATAGTAAAGCTTGTTGGTTGCAGTGCTCGTTTTCAAGTCAAATTATAAATGTTTTCCATTTTATTTGATGGTGCTGCAGATGGTCGGGAAGAGAAGTATGTATATGCATCTGAGGCCTTTCTTGCAGGGTTTGCCGCTGGTGCATTGGAATCTTTTTTTGTTACACCTTTTGACTTATTTAAAGTACGCTCACAGGTAACATCATTTACAAGGCCTTTGTCTATAGATCATATCCTTCCACTCCCACAGACACCATCAATTGTTTCAAAACTGCTACCTGGTTACTCCCCTGATAAACGACAGTGGGAGCGGATTTCTCGACTTCTTTCAGCATTGCCTCCTAAGCATCCCAACATGATCAGTGCCCTCCAAGAGTATCCATGGCTGATCACTGGATCTGGGCAGTCTCCACTTGTTAGGGATTTAAAAGGGCCTGTGGGTTCCATATCCCTGGAGGGTTGGAGGGTCTTATGGAGAGGCCTTCGACCAAGCATATTTCGGGATGCTGTCTTCAGTGGTTTTTTCTTCTTCAGTTGGCAGTCCCTACACGATCTTGTGCTAGATTTGAAAGTGTTTCGGATGAATCCGCCTCCCAAGTATGTCTTCCTTCTCTTCTCATGTTTTTAATTTGCAGCACTGCAGGGTTTTATCTTTGTATGCTATTTACACCTAAGACTGTTTTCCTATGAAATGCTAAACAAGTATTTTTCAGATGACGTAAGAAAATGACAATTTTAAAATAATGATGTAGACTACAAGTCTTACAGTTTCTTTTTCCCCTGATATCAATTTTTTTAGATATCTTGCATTTGCAGTTTTACTTTACTCGATTCCTGCTCATCACCAAAAGATTTCAACTTGTAATTTCATCAGAGAAAGATCATTTCAAAAGTAAACATTGAATAATAATTTTCCAAAGACTGCTTCCTGGAGCTTTACTTTGTTATAAATCAATTCTGATGACGATAAAACAGAGGAGCAATTTGTCATATAACCACTATACACTAGAGTGATTATCAATCACCAAAATAGACTGTTATAGTACATTGGCAAAGAGGAGAAAAAACTATAATAATAGAATGCAGGCGACAGATGCAACACTAAACATATCATATCAAAAGATTGTAACTTGATAAATAAAAGCTTCAGTTTTACGGCCGTAGAACAGGAGGGACGAAAGAGAATGCATTACAAGATTGTGAAGCAGAGTTCCAATTACAATTATCTCATTTGCAATCTGAGGAATAGAGCTTTTTGAGACCAGTGGGTTGTAAACATATGCATTGTGGTAAATTAATTAAAATATTTATGACTAGCAATCAAAAACGAAAAAAGGATTATTACAGTTTATTTAATTTAGGAGGATTGATCTAATTTGAAGTGACAAAAGTTTATAGTTAGTTTTGATAAAAAGTCATCGCTACAATAAAAGATGGGAGATATTTGACTTTCTTCCTATACTATGACAAGTTAGAGGTTGCATAGTACACCAACTCACAGTGTGAGATTCTTCCTATTTATTGTGTTTGGTCCGTGTACACAGATAAGGCTTCAGGGGTAGAAATAGAAGAAAGAGACATGCATATTTTATTAATGATGATGTAATGATAGGGCATAAGCCAATGGATTTTTGCAATTGGTACAATCTTTGGAAATCTATGTATAAGATGGACTCTTGTTTTCATTATTTATTAAACATAATCCACGCATTTTGATTCTTTGTCATCATTTATGGACTTTTTGCTATTGAAACAAGGTTCTATATGTATGAGACGAACTCTCTTGTTTTTCCAATGAAAGTATTAGCGACACAAATATAGTTTCCATTATTTATTAAACTTAATCCATGCATTTTGATTCCTTTTCATCATTAGTGGAGATCTATAGTATTTTTCATTATATTTTAATTGTAATAAAACAAATTGTGTACACCTAAAGCATTCCTGAAAATGTATAAGCATTTTGATTTTGTTTCTTGGATGTGAGGTGGTTGCCTTGACATTGCAAGGTATTTTTTTCACTTGAGCATTGCTTGTTTAACTGTGTAGGTCTTTGGAAGAGATTGGCCCCTTATCTCCTCTGGAGTTAAGTATAACAGCTGGGCTTTCAGGTTCAGTAGCTGCTTTTGCATCTCATTCTTTTGACACAGCCAAAAGTCGATCTCAATCTACTGTTATGCCAAAGGTATTCATTTTGTTAATGCCTAAAAGTTAAGGCGTAAAGAATGCAAATGTCTTCATTGTTACACTGCCTTTTGATTCTTGCCTTTTCTTTTTGTGATATGCAAAGAAAAATGAGAAATGATTCCATATAAGGCATACATAGAAGTTCTATAAGCTTGCCAAATCCAGGCTTTGGAGTTGCCCTGTGTGTTTGAATCTCTTTCTGCAGTAACACTTGGAACTTGCATGAAAACATACACAATACCTATACCTATCAGCACTATCAATTGTCCTTGTCATGGCGATAAGTACTAACGATAGAGATCCAAACACATGTTAACCACCCTTCAATCATATTTTGACTTTTCTTGAGGTTTTCTTCAAATGGCATGATGTTATGCATTGTCTCCATAACATTTGTAAGGTATTTCAGCATATGTTTATAGAAGAGCACTGATATAGCTTGAGGGGCCTTTTAATGCATAAGGCCTTGAGTAGCTAACAACATTATAGAAATGCACTCTTTGCTTGGAGGAGACTTTTGTTGTATTGTTTGTCTTAAAGGATGTTTTTTTCCTTAGCCTTAAATCTCTTACAAAGGATTACAACCTTCATAATTGATCAGTGACATTCCTAAGATTAGTAGTCTTTATTAGAGGACAATCCTCATATGTTGCAGAATGTAAGGCATCACCTTGAAGGGATCTTGGAGTTAATTTTAAAGGCTTCCTCGTGTGGCATTTTGGAGCTAATCAAGAGGTATCTATAAATAGGAAAATTGAAACTGCTAACATGTGCACTCGACTTCTCGAGGTCGGGCCGAAACAACCAAAAAAATGGAAGGATGACACGGAAATGGGGATTGGGTACAGTGATGAAAATAATGGATAATGCTCAATACTGTAAAGTGCGGATGACGAGTGGTCAGGATGAGGTAGATAATGAATCTTCTGCCAATAGATTTGCGAGTGCACAACTTGCTCGTCTAGGGCAACAAAACTCTTATTTAACTCGTCTCTGGAGATATTGTGATTCAAAATGATGGAGACACAAATCTCTTGACCTATGTTAGTGATATATAATAAGCTATTGCTAGGTTGCAAGATTCTTGGAAAATACCCGTTTCTTTCGAGGTGCTTTTCTCCGAAGAGGGTCATGCAACTAGATAGATGAAGATGGGACCAATAGACTATGGGTTTGCACCTCTAGGCGGGTGCACTTGATCAAACCAAAATTGCTTGGCAATGTTAAGAGGCGATGATTATCGCCTCTAATTGGTTAATGATCAGTGGAGGCAAGGGAGCAGAGCGAAAGACCAATATATGTAGTCCTAAGTCTATGTCACTTTGGTATTGATCAATCCCTGGGGGATTGACTATGGGTTCAAAAATTCTTCTGCGAGGTTGGTTTGGACTAGAAATGGTCATGTGCAAGTTCTAGCTCATGAGTAAGAAATGAACTGTTGGGAATTAGTTTTCACATGGATGTTTAGGTTAGTATTATTAGTGTGTGATAAAGTAGGTTATGTAAACAAATATTAAGTTGTTGAGAAACAACTTAATATTATATTATCGTGTGTATTTGTGTGTGAACATAATAATATAAGTGAGTTGTTAACACAACTCACATAGAGATTGAGGAGTGAAATAAGAGGGAGAGAAATAAGGTGGTTGAACAACCCACCTAGGTTTAGTGTGAGAGGTTGGTGGAATTGTTATAGGAGTTAGAATAGGACTCCTATATATTTGTAAAATGTATTATTGAATGATGTTAAATTGAATTCTTTTGAGCTTACGTTCTCTAGATATGGGGTAAAACCTAGATTGCACCGAAATGTTCCCCCCTCCTTGTACCAGCTTGGAAATGTTTCCGGTATTGGTACGGGTACAAAAACGTTGTGGGTATGTACCCATAGGTCTAGAGTATGCTTCGGGTACGGAAAACCATACACAAACTGTACCTGGGGCCTGTGGGTACGTACTTGCTGCGTACCCAAGGCCTAATACACTTTTTTTGTAAACTCAAAAAAATAAAAAATCTAAACATTTTTTCTTAGAAATAAAGCAACCTAATCCTAACCTAACCCCCCCCCCCCCCCCCCCCTCCTCCCAAACACCTATTTATACATCCAATCCCTCTACTTTATTCACACACTCATTATTTGCTATTTTGCTAATATTGAGCTTGAAGGAGAGAAAGAGAGAGTTTGGAGGAGAGAAAGATAGCTTGAAGGAAGGAAAGAGGGATAGATCTTGAAGGAGAAAGAGAGAAGGAGAAGCAAGTCTATAAACAAGGAGGATTTTTTCAAGTATTTTTCATGCATTCATGTTTTGTATATGATCAATGATCAATATCATGAATGACATGTTTCAAACACATCATTCATGATTATTGAGCATCATTCATGATCTAAATTTGTTTTTAATATTTATTTATTTTATGGTTTTTAAAATATAATATATTAATTAATTTTTTCGTATTTAAAGTTTATTATTGAAGTTCTATTTAATTAAACGTCTACCCTCTGTGTATACACTCACCTCACACCATTTATTGCGAACTTGGTGATCAGAATCAGAGATTGACATGTAGGGCTAACTGTTTAATTTTTTTAATTAGTTATGTATTCGTTTCTATTTATTTTAAAGTTTTAAATTGAATTTGTTAAAAATTTAAATGTCTACCCTCTGTGTATGCTCTCACCTCACACCATTTATGGTGAACTTGGTGATCAGAATAAGAGATTAACGTGTATGGGTTAACAAATTAATTTTCTAACTTGTATTTGTTTTTTTAAAATTAATCATTTAGCAATGTTTTAAAAATATCTCTTGTTGTAGGTTAAAACAAATTAAACCTACAATCATGGCATCCAGTCCAACTTCAATGGGGCAAGAGGGAGGAAATGTTCCGAGTGACCTAATAGTGAAAATGGATCCTCATTCTCCTTTATGGAGGCATGTGGAAGTGTTAGAGCTTGTTGCCAGTGGTGGTGTTTGTGTTTGGACGTGCCCCCATTATGCCACCACATTTAAATCCTCGTATACCCGTTTGAGAGCTCATCTAATTGAGGTATCAGGGACGGGCATTAGAGTGTGTAAGAAGTTGTAAAAGAAAACAATAGCCATGTACCTAAAAGAGCAAGAGGATGCAAACTTTGAAATAACAAGAGCTCGCTCTAGAATCAGTTCTTTACAACAGAGGACTATGGGAAAACCACCAACACCAACACCATCATTTCATCTTTTCATTGAGATTAATGCTGAAACTATTCCAGTTGATTCTCCTTTTGATGAAGATACCCCATCAAGCAAGAGAACAAAAGGGCCATTAGAAAAAGCATTTAACATTGAGAAGAAAGAAATTGCAGATGAATTGGTGGCTTGCTGTATATATGCATGTGGGCTACCATTCAATGTCTTGAGGTCACCTTATTGGCAGCAGATGGTGAGAGGCATTACTGAGGCACCACAGGGGTATACAAGCCCCAACTATAATAAGGTTCACACTTCTCTTTTGGCAAAAGAATTGCAACATATACAGACATCTCTACAACCAATTAGAGATTCTTGGAATGAATCAAGAGTCTTTATCATCTCAGATGGATGGAAAGACTCCAGAAACAATCTCTCATCAACATTATTGCAGTATGCCCTAAAGGGCCAATGTTTTTGAAGGCTATTGATTGTGAGGGGGAACTAAAAGATGCCCAATTCATTGCAAATATTCTCATTGAGGCTATTGAGTCAGTGTGCCCACAGAACGTTGTCCAAGTCATCACGGAAAATGCCAAAAATTGCAAGGCAACAGGGTTGATTGTAGAGGGTAGGTATGAGCACATATTTTGGACACCATGTGTAATACACTCCCTGAATTTAATGCTTGAGAAGATTGAGAAAATTGCATGAATTGAGCAAATCTACACAGGCAAACGAGATTCAGGTGTTTGTCACCAACCATCACGTCTCAAGCCATATTCAAAAGATTCTTAAAGTTGGAGCTGTTGAAGGTAAATGAACTCATGAGCCATAACTTATAAGTTTTACTTTTTAAGTTTTTAAGTTTTTAATTTTAATGTTTGATTTTAAATCAATTTCAATTTGTGTTGTTATTGAATTGTTTCCATTCTTTTTTAATAGGTTACTGAGATTGGGTTTTCCTCTCACACACTTGTCTTGAGACGACTTGTGAAGGTGAGACGTGCTTTGAGTGGCATGGTGATTGATAATGTTGGATCGTATGGAGGCAAGCTAACACAGAGAGAGCCCAAAGGATAAAACATGGATCCTTGATGATGATTGGTGGGGAAAAGTTGAATATTTGTTGAGTTTCACAAAGCCTATTCTAAGTATGATACGATTTGTAGACAAAGATAATGCTTGCAGTGGAGAAATATATGATGGCATTGACTCCACTCTTGAGAAAATCAAAGATATCATACAAGCCAAAGAGCAGGACCCTGAGGAAAACATTTACAATGAAGTTAAAAATGTGGTTATGAAAAGGTGGAACAAAATGACCACCTCATTGCATCTCCTTGGTTATGCCTTAAATCCCAAATATTACAACAGTGAAATAGTTGGGTTACTTGGTAGGCAACGACCATATGCTGACTAAGAGGTTGCAAATGGGACGAGGACAACATTCAGGAGGTTGCTTCCTGATCCAGCTATATCTAGTGCAGTCCGCCATGAGATGGCGATGTTTGTAACTGGAGGTAGCATGAGAGAGATAGAGGCTCTTTGTGTTAAAGCCACCTTGGATCCAATCATGTGGCGAACTGTACATGGCCATGATGCTAAGTACCTATGACCAGTTGCGGTCAAATCGCTCTTACAGGTATAAAGTTTGTAACTTGTTATTTAATATTTTAATTACCAATTAAGAATTAAAATTCAAAATGATATCATTCTTTTTTATATTAATAATACTTTGTTTTTGTGACATGTGGCTAGTAATTCTTCTGCAGAGCGCAACTGGAGTACTTATGGCTTCATCTACTCAGCCAAACACACCATGTTGGCATCGAAGAAGGCTGAGGATCTAATATATGTTCATTCCAACTTGTTCCTCTTAACACACAAGATGGAAGATTATACTAGTGGTCCTAACAAGCTTTGGGACATACAACTTGAAACCACAGACTTTGAAGTGTTGAGTGTGGAGCTTAATTGCTTCACAGAAAGCTTGTTTTTACATGTTGGATTTGACACTGAATGGTATTGGTCAGGAAGTGACCGACATCGCTCAGGCAATGACCGACATCGGTCAGTTATCAACCAGCATGGGTCAGGAAGTGACCGACATCAGTCAGGCAGTGACTGACACCCGGTCAGGCAGTAATTGACATCGGTCAACTTGTGCGATGGTGCTTTGTTTTTTGGTCGAGAATTAAAATAAATCTTTTGCTTTAAAGATGATTTCTTGATTGTAAAAGCATAGTTGGTTGCCCAGAATAGATATATATGCATGTATGCATTGTATGAGGGTATGAGAGAAGAAAATAACAATTGTTTGCATGTTAGTTTTCTTGGTGAGCAAGAAAGAGTAGCTGAGTGAGGGAAAAATCATTGAACATCCTAGTGAGGTGTTGGAAGACAATAAGATCTTCATTGTATTTCCTCTGTAAAGCACTGAATAATAATATCGGTCAGTTTCTTAGTGGAAGTATCCCACACTAGGTAAACCACGTTAAATATGGTGTTATCTTTCTCTTGCTTCTTTTATCTTCCGGTTTATTTCCGCAATGCATTTCTTGTATGTTTTATCTAATTATAGATATGTGCAACACTTGTTATATGTGCTAAATCCCAACAGCTGGTATCAAAGCTTTGTTTGGAGGTTTTGTGTATTGACAGGATTTACACACAGAGGGTTTTCTGATTGAGTGGGAGAATATACAATGGTGGAAGATAGTAAATACCGAGTAGAGAAATTTGACGGTCTGTAATTATCAACTATGGAAGATGCAGGTGGAGGATTATTTGTATTAGAAGGATCTATACTTACTGCATTGGATGAGCATGCACAGACCTGTCAAAGATGACTGATGAAGAATGGAAGGTTCTTGATAGAAAGGCTATGGGATCTATAAGATTGAGCCTGACAGCATCAGTGGCAGCTTCGAATTTTACAGATGCAAAAACCACGGTAGAGTTGATGAAATCTTTAGCAAATTTATATGAAAATCCTAGTGCTTCAAATAAGATTTTATTTGATGAAAAATTGTTTAATTCTAAGATGCAAGAAGGTGGATTTGCATCTAATCATTTGAATGATTTCTGGTCTATTGTAAATCAATTAAATCAGTTAGAAATTCCGTTTGATGATGAAGTGAAAGACACTTTTATTCTTATGCTCTTTGCCAGATAGTTGGGATAAACTTTGGTAATGGATTGTTAGTAATACAACATCTGCTTCTAAAGGTTTTAAAGTTTGATGATGTGGTTAGTGTAATCCTTAATGAGGAAATACACAGGAAAAGTTCAGGAGAAACATCATCTAGAAATGCAATTTAAATGTAGAAAGATAGGGGAAGATAGTAAGGAGAGATCATCAAAGAGCAAGAATAATGGGAGATCAAAGTCAAGAAATGACAGATCTAGATCTAGAGTACAGAAGATTTACTTTGCTGGAATTGTGGAAAGAGAGGACACATAAAAAAGAGTGTTGGTCCAAGGAAAACAAAGAGAATACATCAGACAAAGGTAAAGAGGAAAATGTTGCAAGTGAGGTAAAGCAAGATTCCCTTATTCTCTCCTTGGATAATAAATTAGAATCTTGGGTTTTAGATTCTGAAGCTTCTTTCCATGCTACCCCTAATAAGGGTTATTTCAGAAATTATGTTCAGGGTGATTTTGGACAAGTTTATTTAAGAGATGATGAGCCATGTAATATTACTGGTAAAGGTGATGTTCATCTAAAGTTACAGAATGGAAATCCATGGGTATTGAAAGATGTGAGGCATGTACATAAGCCTCAAAAGAAATCTAATATCTGCAGGGCAACTAGGTGAATCTGGATGCATGGTTACATTCACAGCCGATTCTTGGAAGGTTACCAAGGGATCTCTTGTTGTAGCAAGAGGTAAGAAGGTAGGAACTTTATATTTATCTACCTATGTTACTGATTCTTTTTTTGTGTTATCTACTACAAATTCAGATGCAACCATGTGGCATAATCGGCTAGGCCATATGAGTGAAAAAGGAATGCATATCTTAAAGGTTAAGGGTAAGTTATCAGATTTGAAACAATTAGATCTTGAATTTTGTGAGCATTGCATATTTGGAAAGTAGAAGAGAGTGAAGATTTCTCAAGGTTGGGTCAACAAAGAAGAAGCTTAAATTAGAGCTTGTACAGTCAGATGTGTGGGGACCATCTCGAGGTAGCTTCTATTGGAGGATCCCAATATTATGTGACTTTCATTGATGATGCCACAAGAAAGGTATGGATTTATTGTATTAAGCATAAAATATGATGTTTTTGAGACTTTTAAAAGGTGGAAATCCCTTGTGGAAAATGAAACAAATTTAAAATTAAAGTGCCTTAGATATGACAATGGTGGTGAGTACTACAACAAGGACTTTCAATGATTATTGTTCAGTGAATGGAATATGAAGAGAAATAATGGTTCCTATAACTCCATAGGAGAATGGAGTTACAGAAAGAATGAATAGAACAATCATGGAATGTGCTAGAAGCATGAGGATACATGTTGGATTTCCCTTTGAAGTTTTGGGCAGAAGCAGTGGATACATGCATGGTGTACTTGATCAACCGTGGGCCTTCAAGTAACACTGGATGGTGGAATACCAGAAGAAGCTTGGTTTGGAAAAGAGGTATATTTTTCTTTCCTTAGAGTTTTTGGCTCATAAGCTTTTGTGCATGTTGATAGGGAAAATAGGAAGAAGTTGGATGCTAAATCTAAGAGATGTACTTTCATTGGTTATGGCTCTAGTGATTTCGGATATCGAGTTTTGGGATTTAGAGATTCTAAGATTGTTAGGAGCCTTGACGTTGATTGGAATGAAAGAAAGAATGTACAAGGATCAGGTTTTTGTGCCTAAACATGAATAGGTTGATGAGATTTTGAAGGAAAATGAACTTTCAGATCTTAAACAGACATCCACATACACCAACATTGGTTCTACATAAATTTGATGATAGGTCAGAATTACACGGCATCGACAGACATGATCGGGTTCATAATAGATAGCTATTGGAATCTGGTGTCGGTACTTCTCGAACCGGTTTCGGTGAGCCAACCGACAATCGGTCAGGGCAGACAAAGGAACCGTAATCGATTACAGAACTGTGATCGGTTACAGAACAATAGTTTCAGGAGACTAGTGTCGATCACTGACAAAGATTGACATGAATGTGCAACAGGGACAGAATGAGCCTCCAGACACCCAAATCTCAGTGAGAAGGTCACAAAGAGTAAGTAGACCTCCAGAGATATTTTCACCTTCCTTTTCTTATTTATTATTGACTGATAGTGGTGAACCAGAAATATTTGAAGAAGTAATGCAGGTAGATACCCACGTGAAGTGGAGAGCATGGCATGGATGAGGAGATGGACTCCTTGGAACAAAATCAGACATGAAATTTGGTCAAGTTACTAGCAGGTAAGAAAACACTATACAAAAATGGGTTTACATGATTAAGGAAGAAGATGGGTGGACTAAAAAGATACAAGGCGAGGCTTGTGGTAAAGGGATTTGCACAGAAAGTAGGTATTGACTTTGATGAGATTTTTTCTCCTGTAGTTAAGATGACTTCTATTCGTACTGTTCTAAGTTTGGTTGCAACAGAATATTTTGCATTTAGAATAACTTGATGTTAAGACGACTTTTCTTCATGGTGATTTAGAGGAAGAGATTTATATGCAGCAACTGCTTGGTTATGAAGTCAAGGGTAAGGAGAAACTTGTGTGCATATTGAAAAAGAGTCTATATGGGCTCAAGCAAAGCTCCAAGGCAATGGTATTTGAGTTTTGACAGTTTTATGCACGAGCATGGTTATATGAGATGTGAATCATGACCATTGTGTTTATTTTAAGAAGTTTGAAAATGGGAGCTATGTTATTTTGTTATTGTATGTGGATGATATGTTGATTGTAGGATCTAGTATGCAAGACATTGATTAAACTTAAAGAAAGAGCTAGCTCACACATTTGCAATGAAGGATTTGGGAGCTGCAAAGAAAATCCTTGGCATGCAAATTCATAGAGACAGAAAAACAAGAAGTTGTATTTGTCTCAGGAGGCTTATATATCAATAAGGTGTTGGAAAGGTTTAACATGTAAGATTCAAAACCTGTTAGTACACCTATGGTTGGACACTTCAAATTGAGCAAAGATCAATGTCCTTCATCACACGAGGAGGTTGAGTACATGGCACGTGTTCCCTATGCTTCATCAGTTAGGAAGTTCTTATGTATGTCATGGTTTGTACTAGACCAGACATTGCATAGGCAGTGGGAGTTGTGAGCAGGTTTATGGATAATCCAGGTAAAGAACATTGGAAAGCAATCCAATGGATTCTCAAGTATTTGAGAGGGACATCCAACATGGAGTTATGTTATGGAGGGTCAAATACTTCTTTACGCGGCTATGTTGATTCAGATATGGCTGGAGATTTGGATGACAGGAGGAACACCACTAGATATGTTTTCATAGTAGGTGGAATGATAGTTAGCTGGATTTCGAGATTGCAGAAGGGTATGGCTTTGTCTACTACAAAGGCTCAAGTATGTTGCAGCTACAGAAGCTAACAAGGAGATGATATGGATGAGCAAGAGATGTTCATGCAAAGAGTTGGGTAAGGAGCAAGAGGATTGCAGATTATATAGTGATAGTTAGAGTGTGATCCATCTGGAAAATAACTCATATGCATTTCATTCAAGAACGAAACACATTCAGTTGAGGTATCACTTCGTACGACAGGTGTTGGAGGATGGGCAACTGAAGTTAGAGAAAATCATATAAAGATGAGAACACCGCATGGATATGCTAACGAAGCCATTGGTAAAGAAGAAGTTGGAGCTTCACTCCACTTCTGTTGGTCTTCAAGTTTGAGACTTGAAGAGGAAGAAACGGGCCGAAAGAAACGGGCCAAAAGGATCCCAAGGATGGAGATGTACAGTACAATGCAACAATTGATCTCCAAGTGGGAGATTGTTGAGTGTGGAGCTTAATTGCTTCACAGAAATATGTTTTTACATGTTGCTGGATTTGACAAAGTGATCGACAATCAGTCAGGAAGCAACCAACATTAGTCAGACTATCAACCAACATGGGTCAAGGAATTGACCGACATCAGATCAGGCAGGAACCGACATCGGTCAACCTGTGTGATGGTGCTTTTTTTGTTTGGTCAAGAATTAGATAAATCTTTTTCTTTAAAAATGATTTCTAATGATTGTAAAAGCATAGTTAGTGCCCTAGAATAGATATATATGCATTACATGCATAGTATAAGAGCAAGGGTATGAGAAAGAAAATAGTAATTGCTTGCATGTTAGTTTTCTTGGTGAGCAAGAAAGAGTAGCTGAGTGAGAAGAAAATATTGAACATCCTATGAGGTGTTGGAAGACAACAAATCTTCATTGTATTTCCTCTGTAAAGACACTGAATAATAATATTGGTCGTTTCTTGGTGGACGTAGCCCACACTGGGTGAACCACGTTAAATCTGGTGTTATCTTTCTCTTGTTTATTTTATCTTCTGGTTTAATTCTGCATTCATTGCTTGTATGCTTAGATCTGATTAATATATCTGTGCAACACTATCATATGTTCTAAATCCCAACATGAAGCTTGTGCAAAATGCTTGTTGTGAGGAAGGATAATAAGATAAAACATCCACTTGACAGAGGGACTTCCAGGATAACCATAACTACAAGAGTTCGAAAGTGGAGCTAGTAGGGAGTGTAGCACCAAGTGCCATCAATGAAGACTAATTTTGAGGATCATCTAGATGACTATGATATGCTCAAAAAATGTAAGATTTTGAATGTATCAAGATAATAAAAATTATGTTCATATGGATGGACATTATGAATCACTACAAACTCAAGTCTCAATTCTCAAAGTATTGGGTCCTAATTCTGTTTTCATGTTCCTATGAATGATTAGAAGAATTGATATGAGTATTAAATCAATATCGTGTAAGACATAAGCAAAGTATCCCACCATCACATATTTCAATAAGTATGCAAATGCTTCTTTAAATTTATAATTTTTATATCCATTATATACTCGTATATATATACAATATTTCATGGTACCACCATAATCATACATATAATAAAATGTACCGTACCCGAGGTTTTTAAAATAAATCTTGTTTCAATGTACCAAACCCGTACTCTGTATACGTACCCATACTCGTACCAAAATAGTCTAGGGGGTAAGGTAAAACACATATTCCATTCAAGCATTTTAGAGTAGGAATCACACTTCCAGAAGGAGAAAATGGTTATAAATTCCACATGATAAATTAGGCTTCGTATTATCCAGATGGTAGACTAACCGAATGAGTTACCAAGAAACCAAATCATTTGACCATCACAAGGTGGTGACTGTTATAGCAATGTACACCCAATGAAATGCATTGTTAGAAGGCCCATGGAAGACTTTAAGTATATTAAACCACAGTTCACCCAAGTGGGATCCATCTCAAGGAGAGGAGCTATAGCAGAAACTTGCCCATTTGGCTTCCCAAAATTGATGGCATAACTTTATGATTAATTATTAGGACCCTGTGCAAACCAAATGGCATTGGATCCATGGCCTACTGCAAATGCTAAGGGGGAGAAGGCTTGTCAAAAATGCAAGTGATAATTTCTAGATTCAGCACTAGGAAGAGATCGGTCTCCTGTAACTGCCACCTGACTTAAAATTATAATTCATTAAGATAACCACTCTGGCCCTGCAATAAAGCTTCTACATTGATTCCTAGAGCAATTAAAAGGAAAATATAAAGTTGGATTCATAATGGCCTATAGAAAGGTTATAGCACTGTTCTATCAAGTTGAAACAATTGCCTATCTTGATGTTTGTCACAAGGGGTGCCGCTGACTTAAATAAAACTGAAACATTCTTCGTGGAAGAACTTTGAGGAAGATAAAACAGGATCAACAATCCTTGGGGACTAAAACCCTCAATAGTCACTATACTTGGGGATTGAAAGAAGCATACAAAAGCAGTGATTGGACTTCATCTGGGAATAAAATAAAGCTTCAGGAAAATTTCAGGATATTTGAGAACAAAAGGTGGAAAAGAAAATCCATCAATGATAGAAGAACTCCTAAGTGGGGTTTTAGCACGGTAACATTAGTACAATTCTACCAATGCATACGAGTATACGTCATATGGACAAATGAAGAACACTAGGAGCGGTAAAAATTCTCGTGGTATGGAAAAACCTGATTTTATGTATTTAGATGGATATACCTGATATGTATTGTGATATGTTTGCAGGCATAAGAATTGTGTTCATACTCCTAGACTTGGGCACGTTTCTGTAAACGTATTATATGGAAGAGGTTAAAATTGTATTGTGCACCCTTCATAAGACGAGTTATACTACATACATATTCATGGACTCTAGATTTAGTACTTGTTGGTTTGGGCGGGATGTATGAATTGGGATCTTGAATCATGTTAATTTCCAGCATGGAAAATTGCTATGCTGAATGGTCGCTCACTAAGTGTTGGTACTAGTAGCTTGAATAGAGCTATAGTTTTCGAGAAGTCAAGATTGTAACGACTAAATGCTCAATGACGAGGATGTAATGCTTTGCATAAGTCATCTGATAATATGTCAGGATTTGTAGAGAACAATGAATGGATATTTCACAGTTGTGCTGGTGCACGTTTTGCAGATGATGATTACTGTCTGGAAGAAATTGAATACCATGAACTCTTATGGTACATGCTTTAAAGCCCTAAAATTATGGAATAGATTGTGTCACATGAGATTGAGGACTAGAGGGAAATTGCAAGTAGAAATATGGTACTGTTGGGATTAACCATAGATTTTGAGTGTGTATATGTTGGTGGTTATTTAGTTATCAAGACCGTTGAATATGGCATTAGGTCTAACATTCTGATATTTGATTAACAATGGAACATGTTCAATCTTTTGAATTAAAAACACTTTCATAGAAGATGATCGCAGTATCTACAACGCCATATCTCGGTAACTTAAAATACATAGAAATTCAAAAGAGTATCTACGTATGAGACCTTACTTTGACCCGTCACTTCCATTAGCCATATAACGTATCGTCTTAGTGATAGATCAAGCTGGATTCAGAGTAAACCTGCATAACTGGATATTCCTAGCAATGACATGCTTACCTTTGTTCATGCTCATACCACATTTATTGTCCAATAAGCTGGTAAAAAATTTAGGGGGTTTCTTAAGATACCACAATTACCTCTTGTCAATCCAGAGGACTTGATTATGCTCCAATCATAAAGTCTACCCTAGCATTTTTAGTCAAAATTAGTTGCAGTTCAAAAACCTGCAAAAGAACCTGCTGGCAAATACCATTCATTTGCATCGCCTAATTCTGATTTGTTCACTTCTGCCAGATTTCACGGGTCAGCTCATACCCTGTTCATGCTTAAAGTTAGGTGTGCTTAGCTTATTTTTTGTCAGATTTGATCGTTGTTATAGTGTGTTTGTGTGAGCACTTGTGTATGCCAATGTCTTCCTAGAATGATTTGCATTGGAGCAAATTAGACTTTAAAATCGAATCTATTATTTAAAAATGTTATGAATGACTGCTAAACACGATGTGTGTGTTATATTCCTTTATGGTGTTGACTCAATTTGCATGTTCAATGGATTTTTGTGTCTTTCTACAAATTCCATACAGTAGAGGGTTTGCAATTTTGTGTAGAAGTTAGAAAAATTTTCGCAAGAAATCTAAAAGATTTTTAAAAAAATTACACTTTTACATTGAAGATCTTAACATGATAAACATTGCAGGATTCCAGATCAGGGTTTGAAAATTATAATGCTTTATGCCAGTGAATTGCATTGGCCTCATAACTCCACTCGTTATCTCTGTTGTCATAACTTGGCCTTCCTGTGGGCTAAGATTGCATCTCAACCCCTATCTCCAAGACATCTTAACATTGGGGGCACTTGCATTAAGCTCATCCACTTGGCCAAACTCTTTACATTCGAATGGATCATTGACAAGATCTGCATCTTTAACTCACAACATCTTGGTATTGAGTCTCAAATTTGTAGATCCTAGTCTACTCTTTTTGACATCAAACTTTAGCTCATCCAATGAATGCAACAGTGGCTGAAAGTGATCTATTCACCTCAACGAGACACCTTTCTCATGTGAGCACATTTATCTCGACGGTGAAAACATGGCTTTGACTTATCGAGATCCACCTCCAACGAGCTTGGTTTTCAACTGTGCTTAACAAAACATCCATCAATACATACGAAGCCCTTTAGATAAGTCTCCCTGTACTAGAATTTTGCAATAGAGTTCCGGATCTAGCTCAACAAACTCACATCAATTTGCCTTCTTGGCTTGATCTACTGCAAAGTGATTTCTTCTTGGTAGGTGAAAATCCTATGCCTTGGTTTTCCTAACCTGCTTCTCAACTCGTCATTTGTGTTCATTATCACAAATCTCTATTTGACCATACAAAAGATATTTAATGCATTTGAGTTGTGATACTCCCTTGGTGACTTGTGATCCAACTCGAAGAGGGCTACCTTTGATCAAACACTCCAAAAAATGACCCAGATGTGGATTGAACACAGCAAATTCATGCTTGTCACATGGTCTGCGTTAACATTCGAGCTTACACCACACCTTGGTGGATGAAAGATTCGTCATTGTCTCCTTGGCATGGTGAAATCTTGCTTCGACGAGTTGATCTTAGAAACCCTAGCGGATCCCTTACATAGTTGTGGATCTTGCTTGAAGATACCTGCTCTAACTTGCCATGAGATCAATCTTTTACACTTTTGGAGGCACTAAAACAATTGACCGACTTTGGTGAAGCAATAGAGAGCCCTGACCTAATCGGGGGTGGAAATAAACTCTCAAAAGATAAAAACTAAAAGCGAATACTATAGAAAAGGCTTGGTGAGCCTTATTTTTAAAAATGAATATGGAGTTTTTATCGCAAAAAAAAAGAAGAGGATCTTTTGTAAGGGGGGATTTTCTGTTTTGAGACTTTGTATGAAAATTGGGCAATATTTTGTAAAGGGAAATATTACAAAATTTTGTAAAGGGAGAATATATATTAGAAAATTATAAGTGGATGCACTATCAGTTGAATCCGACATTCATAATTTTTTGCATTGTGTGGGGGAAAAGTTTTCCACAATGCTAAAATTTGAACTTGAAACATCAACAACAATCCAAGAATGAGAACAAGGCCAAATAAATGCTGCAACTTCAATATGATGTTCTTCTCCCATGTTCACACTATGGGGGGGAATGTTAGGATTTAGTTTTCACATGGGTGTTTAGGTTAGCATTATTAGTGTGTGTAAGAAAGTAGAGTTATGTAAGCTAATATTAAGTTGTTGAGAAACAACTTAATATTATATTATTGTGAGTGTGTATTTGTGTGTGAACATAATAATATAATTAAGTTGTTAACACAACTCACATAGAGATTGAGGAGTGAAAATAGGAGGGAGAGCAATTAGGTGGTTGAACAACCCACCTAGATTTAGTGTGAGAGGTTGGTGGAGTTGGTATAGGTGTTAGAATAGGACTCCTATATATTTGTAAACTGTGATATTGAATTATGCTCAAATGAATTCTTTTGAGCTTATGCTCTCCATATATGGGGTAAAACCCCACATGAACGGAAGGAGCTAGAGGAAAACAAAGGCTAAGTGCATGTAGGGTTGATTCTTAATTGCTATGTTTTGATGTTTTTGGCTTTCTGGGTAATATAACTTCTAAATGAAGGAACTATAACACAAACTTATTTAAATCAAAAGAATTCAAAAAGATACTTTTGACTCATTTAAATTGCATTTAACTATTCCTTCTAATAAAAAAATGACAATCTATTCTAGCTTCATTCTTTTTATTTTTCAGAAAGTAGCTCTTAGGTGAAATAAAAGTGAACTAAGTACTAATTAATATTTTTGTGATATTCAAGTGTCTGGGAATAATTAAAACAATTAAATAGCTAACAAAAAATAATGAAATTAATCTATTGCACCTTTTAAAATATATAGAAGTAAATAGAGGATAACCAGGTATAGTTACCTCTCTATTGCACAATATTAACTAAATAAATTGAAGCTTTTGGTAGATAAATGCAATCTCAATTTTTAAAGCAAAGCTTCCTAAATGATTTTTTTTACCTTAGGGTTATTAGGATGAAGCTTCTCAAAAGCTTTTTCCTTCAACTTGAGCAAATTGTCCCTTGTAAAATTCCCTTTTGAAATGTAAGATAAAGAATTTAAATCTTCTTTCCCCACTTTAATATTTTCCCAAAAAAATTACAGAAGAAAAAGTTGGGGATCGATTATCAATAGTGAGGATTTCTTCTGACAAATGTAGTCAAGATAATAGGAGGGAAATGTTTATATAACCTTTCT
Source organism: Taxus chinensis (assembly GCA_019776745.2). NCBI lineage: Eukaryota > Viridiplantae > Streptophyta > Pinopsida > Cupressales > Taxaceae > Taxus > Taxus chinensis. The sequence goes on along the minus strand of CM034156.1, from coordinate 585,378,308 downwards.
AACTTAATGTGGATGCAAACAAACTTCTACAAGCATGAAGAAATCAAATAATGAAAGCTTTCAAAGATCCTTTAACACTTAATTTACTGATAACAAAGAAAGATCAAATACATCCCCAACATGGTCACTGCATTCCTATGGTAGGTTTATCCCAAGCTGTGATGATTTGTTGTCCTCTCAGAATGTGTGTTCCCTCCAATTTGAAGAATTCAATATGATCCAGGTGGGAAAGAATGGAATAAGTAACAATGGCAATTAAATATCTTCAAAGAATTGGCTGGTTTGAAGTAAAGCACTGGCTGGAATGTGGAAGAGGCTAGCTTTAAACCAAGAACTGGTTGTTTGTAGTAAAATCTGTCAGAAAAGTAGTAACATAACCCCTTTTAGAAATAAAAAATCCAACTTGCGAAAAAACAGGAAGTGGGCTATTTAAAGGTTGTTGGAAGTGAAGAAAGACTAACTTCGAATAGGGCGACTGAGCTAATCAGAAGAAATCAATGGGCTAAATATAAATTGGAATGGCGTAAGAGGAGATGATTTCAATGAGCCTAAATTTAGTAAATTTGACAAAGTAATCGAGGTGGAAATCAAATTGCAATTGACTAGGCAATAAAACATTCGTATTTGAATTTCACGTAGGTAGTGACAGAATCGCCAATGAAGCCATATCAGCGTTTGCTGAATCGCCGGTCAATTCTTACCGGTGATTCTGCTACCATCAATGAAACTTGAGCATTAAATATTGAAAACATCAAATTGATCTTTTTACAACAATATGTGATGTACAAGGGCTTTTGCGAAGAGATTGGGGAGGGATCTGAACCCCATTCTGGCTTTGAGGAAATTTTATCATCATTGGAGACTTACTTTCTGTTTGTTGTACCATGTTAAGTTTGGGTGCATACATATTGCCCTCTTGAAATAGCATTTTCACCATTAATTGGCAAGAACGTGAATTCTGAGTATTGCAGATCCCAAAACGGGAAAGTTAGAACTTACCTAACCCTCTTTCATGATGTAGTTAAGCCAACCGAGACTGTCTGCCATCTGCAACCAAAACAAGAAACAAGTGCAAATATAATAATCAAAGTTGGATAATAATTAAGACGAAAAAGAGAAGATTACTCACCATCTTTGCGTGGGAGAAAATACCATTTGATTTATCCTACTTGTGCTGTAAAAGTCACAAAAGTGTTAAGATAGCGAAAATATGTTATTTTGCATTTGAAACATTATATAAATATAAACTATTTCTATTTTTGAAAATCTGTTTGTTATTGTGGAGTTTACAAGATTTGGGCTCTAGATTTCCGGTAACCATTTTGCACGCATAGATAGTCAAATTGACATATGCTTAGAGACGATGGCAACAGATCTAGCGGCAGCCAACGAGCCTTAGGGACATGAGTTATGGGCATTTTTCTCTTTTTCCCAAGGTTTTAGATTTTTAATTGAAAAATGACTTGGGGGATGGTTTCTCGTAAAATTGCTGTCAAAATGTTTGTTAGGGGATAGGGAATAAGTATGTAGCTTTAAATATTGTCAAATTTGATGTATTTTTGTGTTTTTTGCCTTTGAAGTGGCATAGGGCTGCGGCTGGCGACGGTGACACGACTGTTGTGGCCATTTAATCGCCAATCCATGTAGACCGATAGCTGCGCAACCGTAGATCCACACAAATTGGCAATAGTGAAACCATCGCAACAGTTGTGCAGTTTTCGTGGCGGTTGTGCAACTGCTACCTGAAGGGCAAGACTTATTCGCATAGTTGATCATGGCTTTGTCTTTTTCGTGTTTTTGTGTCTTCTCTTTGTTGTTCAGGGGTATTATGTCTGATGGAGCAGGGTTAGAGAGCAGGATTGGTTGGCTTGAGTTATGCTACTTTTGACAGAGGCGGAGATTGACTGCTTGGACAGGGTTGGGATATGGAGAGTGGCTCAAAGTAGATATGTTGCTTCTACTAGTAGGTTACTCTGTGATTTCTTGACCTACTAGGATGTTGATCGGAACATATTTTGATTTCCTTAGGTCTGCGGAGAGTGGACCATCGCACTAGAGGATGTTTACAAGATTCTTGGGGTGTCGGTTATAGAATGGAAGCTGACCTTTAGATGGTCTAGTTCACCAAAGGAGGTCCGTAGATGGGCCACTTATCATGGAGATGGTGGGGCACCCGATGTGGGTGCCAAACAAGGTATTAGGTTGGTTGACATAGAGCAGGTCCCTATACCGAACTTGCTCAAGGTCATTATTGGTAATTATTGGCCTCATGCTTGATTGGCAATAAGGGAGGAGATAGGTTCTTATATTGTTGAGCTCCCTATTGTGCAGAGCACAAGGACTATGGGCAAGTGTCCGCATGGGGTCTGATATTTTGGCTGCTACTTATCATGACTTATACGGGATTATTAAATACCTCTCATTAGCATTGGGCCACCCTACCTTGGTTATGCCATGGGTTTATGAGAGGGTTATCCCTAGCAAGGTATACTGGCTGTAGAACTTATTGTCATCAAGGTGTCGAGGTGGGTAGACATGGCACCAATTAGGGTTGCACCTCAGGTGGCAAGTACAATGATCATTGCTGATATGATAACTCATCTATACCTCGACATGTTTGGCCTATGGGCAACGAAGGGAGTATCCTTAGCTACTTGCTTAGGTACTACACAATTGATTGACAAGGGATGTCGGAGAGAGGTGCATTTGGTAGCACTGGTGCCCCATCAGTTTGGTCTTCCCTACATTGATCATCTCATAGCTATGCAAACAATTTACAAAGGGACTAGGGAGATTAGGGACAACAAGATGCAGATACTATGGTGGAGACCCGTGGTTCTCGGGGTACCGATAGGTCATTTTGTAGGGGCATTGAGATAGGAAACCCGAGTGAAGGCAAGGACAAGGAGGAGTCCTTTGGATTGAGGGGGCAGCCACATGAGGAGATGAGTCTCCCGACGAGGAGAATGAGGAGCAGGAACCAAAGGCTCATGGTGAGGACGACCTTGACTGGTAGGAGGGTGACCCTAGTGTGTGTGTGTGCGTGTGTGTATGTGTGTGCACTACGTCAAAGTGGAGAGAGCTCATACAATGGATTACCCTCAACTTGTTCACATTTCCTTTTGGTACGACTCACAACACTCTTCTGGTGGATCCCAAATTGCCAGCACAGGGGGGTCGTCATACTGATGTATTTTCTCGAGCTTGGCATGGTGCGACCAAGCTATTTCTACTGCAACAACAACAACAAGGCCACCAACATTGGAGGCTCCAATGGTCACTCTCATCGATAGGTACTGGGAGGCTTCCAGGCTGGTCAGAGCAGACAATGACATAGGAGCCGTTTTTGTTACCAAAATATTGTGTAACATTATTAAATAAAGTGTAATATTATTAATAATGAGTTTATAGAACTCTTATTAATAATATAGTTGTAATAGTTTAAATATTTGAGTGAGTTGTGAGAACAATTCACGTAGCTATTTTGTAGTGTGAGTGATCCTAGGGATGTTTGAGAGATATTAGGAGATAGATTTGAGAGATTCTAGGAAGGGGTTGAGAGATGTGAGGGATGACTATTGACTCCTAGAATCAAGGAGATCAAACTCTATATATTGTAATCTCATACATGGATAATATATCCCGAATTAATTCAATTTGCATACAATAATATTCGGTGTTTTAATATTTGTGCAGTTTTTATCAGTTGTAGGAGCCCTCAAACTGCTGCATCATAGGGGTCTCAAAGGGATTCTTATGCCTTTTTATAACTTGATTTTGTGGTATTAGTATATATTGATTTTATGCATTTTGGGCTCCCAAAGGAGTGCTTAGACCACACTTGCCCATTGGTGTGATGGCGATGTACTAAAACATTACCTATACGTGTGTGTGTGTGTATATATATATATATATATATTTGGCTCAACACTTTTCATCATTCACTTGTTTTTAAAATATTCTTGTTTTTGATTAATGCTTTTTGAATAGTTAAGAATGTTTGTGGTTTTTATAGTTTTTGGCTGAATGCTATGGAAATAATGCAAATGATAAAACAAAATGATTAAGACACGAATGGTATGTTAACACATGTAAGTATTTTAGAAAATTATTTTTAAGATAATTTCAATACTTTCCTTTTTATTGGCAAAACTTGTTGCTCCATTCTTAACTCCACACAACTAGTTAGATGTGATGGCTTAACACCACGAGTTAAGAAGGATGTAGGACTCATGAATAGATGTGTAAGGTATGAATAAGAAATGATTGTGTGGATCTTGACACAAGTAGAAGGTTAATGCTGAGTCAATGAAACTTGTAATTTGCTTTGAAGGATCTTCGTAACCAAGATCAAGTAAGCACACTTTATGGGCTTTTTCTAGACTTAGATTCATGGATGACCAACTAATGAACAAAATCTAGTTTTTGGGATAGTTCTCTTTTTATAGCATAGGCTTCTAGAAACCTTTGGGATTTCATGTTTTTAAGCACTGTGCATCATATTACTTTGATTTAAAACTCTTGTATTGACCCCGAACTCCTTGCCCCTTGCTACTAGGAAGAAGTAAGGGCTCATCACTAAGGGCAAGATGTAGGCGAGTAAGGGCATCTTTCTCCTATCCCAAATTTAGATCACTGGTAAGAGGTGCGGGCTCATCGCCAAAAACTAGGAAGGACGAGAGATGTAGATGTTTATTTGTGGGTTGTTTCCTTTTTATTTTTCTTTTTTCCTTTGTGTTATATATATATATATATATATAATATATATATATATATATATATATATATATTTATATATGTTTTTTTTGTGCTTGTTGGGGAGAAACCCTTGCTCCCAACCATGGCCCCACATAACTATGAGATGCAAGGGCTTGTCACCTAAGACCAAGATTGGCGGGCAAAAATATCCGTGTTATGATGTTAGAACTTTTGCCTTATAGAGAACTTATGTGAAGGAAGATTCGTCATCAGAAAGCTTCTAGATTAAGCTGTAGTTACCAATTGTTTGAAATAAGGGGCATTGTAAAGGAATAGGGTGCACTAGTTTTATCAGAATCAACATTAAAATTTTGCTTAGAAACAAGAATTGTGCCATAACCTGTAAGGCAATGGGTATGACGAGGTTGTACAAATGTAAGGGTTGAGATGCTTTGCCAATGTATGAATGGTTTAAGGTAGTATCACCTATGAAATTCTGAATTACCAGATAAACAAAAACAACGATGAAACAACGAGCTTGTGAAAATGTAGAGAGGGTAGTGTGGGTATGAAATGTTTATATGTAGAAACGTTTAAGATGGAGCGAGGTGACAAATTCGCCAAACTCCTCAAATTCCAAAGTGCATAAACGGAACGCTCCGTTCTTAAAATGTTCAGTAACTTGATAGGGCCCGAGCCCTTTAGGTCTAAATTTTCGCACTTCGCCCACTTTCTTAGCCATTCAATTGTCAAGTCTTAGCACCAAGTCACCTTCTTGGATTGGGAATTCATGGATCTTTTTCTTATATTAACGACACATTTTATCCGTGTAGACTTGATGATGTTGTTGCTCTTGTTGGCATGCAGATAGAGGTTCTGTATGCGCACAATGTCTAGAACAACTGCAAATGCCAATACCTTTTGTCTTCATTTACAATTTTAAGGAGAATGGATACCAAAGTCTTATTGGTATCCTTAGCTTGTCCATTGGTTTGAGGGTAGTATAGGGAGGCAATATGGTGTGACATTTTGAATCTTTCAAATAATTCACGCACCTCGTCATTTTTAAATGAATAGCCATTATTTGAAATAATGACTTGCGGGACTCTGTACCTATAAATTATTTGATTCTAAATGAACTTCACGATAACAAATCCCAAGATGGTAGTTGAAGGCATTGCCTCTTCCCATTTTGTGAAATATTCCGTGGCCGTGATAATGAAGTTATGGCTGTCATTGGAAGTAGGGTCGAATTTACCTATTAAGTCTAAACCCATGTGGAAAAAGGGCAAGGCATGACGATGGGCTACAAGGCTTGTGCTGGGATGTGTATAGTGTGTGCAAAGTTTTGGCATTTTTGGTACCTACGCACATACTCAATAGTATTATGCTCAAGTGTGGGTCAAAAGTAACCCATTCTATGAATCTTCTAGGCTGTTGAATGCCCACCAAAGTGTCCACCACAAACGCCATTGTGGGCCTTGAAGAGAAGAGGATCTTTTCGGCCTCCTATTCATCAACACATCTAAGCAACATGCCGTCAAACGCTTTTTGATTCAACACTTCCTCAATAATGACATAGTGGATATGACACGGAGTCGCCGCCTCTATTGGGACTTGGCCCCTTCAAGGTAAGCTCTACGAATTATGTGGTTTATTATGTCTGTATACCATGAACACAAAGTGATTGCTGGTTTATCAATGTAACTTATGCATGCGTCAGGGAAGTAAAGGTTGACCAGTTCACTGCTATCTAATGAAGCTTGGTTAAGATCTCTTCATATTCAACTAGTGAAGCTCTACCCACCTTGACTCCATCCATATTTTGTTGGCACATGCATGGAGCCTCTTTGTGGTTCTTACCAAAGCCACGAACACCCTCAACTTGACTCTTAGGAGCCGTTGTTTTGAAAATTCAAGCAAGTCGACGATCATCCTTATCAACAAGAGATTTGGCTTCAACCGCCAAATTCTCTCCACAATTCTGCAAATCAAATTTTCCTTCTTTCCTTGGCTCATGCTATATGACTTCTTCCTCTATTTGCTCATCACCCTCCTTTTTAACCCTGGATTCATCACATACTGAAATATTATCAGTATTTACCAAACAATGATCAATAATTACCTCATAATGTTGACTCTTCGACGCAATGATGGGAGTAAGGGCCAATTCTTCATGCTTCGTGGTTACATTTCTTTCAAAATGCAGATTTGATTTTTCACCGGCACGTGTATGACTATTGAAGTTCAAAAATTTGTCATGTAGACTTGAGAATCCTCTACCTTCAAGCCCTTCTTTTTGCACAACGGCCACACCCTTGAGTGTGGGCTCCTTATGGAATGTTGACCCCTTCCTTGTTGCATTGGGTTTTGACCTCATGCCAATTCTAACTCTTTTTGTCTCCAACTTCATGCACTCTGCAAAAGGTAGGGCATCTCGGACCTTCTCGGGAAGAGCCCTATACTCCTCATACCATGTAGCGATGTTTCTCACTTTGGATGGATGAAAATTAATGACTTCCTTTAAAGAGCTCCTTCCACCATTTGGACCTTGAATGGTATGGATCAACTGAGCCATTGTGTTGGCCAATACATATTGCCCTAGGGCAAGCTTTTCGAACCCAACATCACTCAAAATTCTATCCATCATTTTGATCTTCAAGCAAAGAAACGCTTAGGCTGGGAAGATCAAAGCTCTGATACCACTGTAATGTCCCTTTTTTGGAGTGAAACTGAAAAAGGAGGAAACCGCACAAATCCCAATAGATTAAATTCAGATTTCTAAATCAGCAAACTAATTTTTATAACAACTGGAAATCAGCAGTCTGATTTTTATTACAGCAGTCTGGAATGAGAATAAAATCACTGAAATATCATCAAATAACAACACAATAAATCTGATCTGAAAATACCATCAAGTGCACACCACAATCTGAAAGTAGCTAAGAATAACTGAGAATGATTAACCAATTCAAAACCAACAATCTCCTATGGCAGCGAACTACCTATGAGATTTGAGTCCACTTTTCACTATGCAAATCAATGTAGAATGCCACAAAATAATTTATCCAGCCACAACAATATATATACATCACAAATACATCAAAAGATTGAAGAAATATATGATTAACATAGCGGAAATTTATTATTTATAATAGTAGCAGTCCTACCAAACCGAGGGCTAGGAAAAATAGTAAATCTCCACTAAAAATCACAAAAATATAGATTCCGGCCTTATAAAATATGGGGATTCAGAAATATAAAATCAGATTTGAAATTTGTGCCCTAGAAAGCACTAAACCCACTTCAAATCCTAGTTGCTCTCCTAGGGAAGAGCTCCAAAAATGATGCGAAGCCTTTACAATCCTTCTTGACGTCTCCAACTCAAAATGGAGGGATTACGTCCTCCCCCAAGCCATAACGAAGGTTTCCGTCTTCCTTGGATGCCACACAAGAGGGTTTTTGTCCTGAAGTGGAAAGGTAGTGAACTAGCCAACAAATCAATTGTATATGAAAAATGCGCCAAAGATAATTGCAAATGAAGTCCTTAAGTCCTTTTTATTTTCTTCCCTTGGTGCCAAAGGCCAATTAGAAGAGGACCAACTTCTTAGGCTTCACTTTATCTTTTAATTGTTTCTTTAATCTCTCCAAATCCAACCAACTTGCCTCCTAAAGGAAAACACTGAAAGAAAACATCAAATCTAATAAAAGAAAACTGAATTGAAATGCAATTCCTTTCCTTGTTCAATCATCCTTCTTTGCTATGGAAAGGGAATGTCAAGAAGTCCACATTTAGGCCTCAATTCGAAAAAGGGAACATTGCACCAAACCAGCTGGCGGATCAAGACTTTGAGATCTGATAATGGGGGTGAGTTCACCTCTAAACAGTTCGCAGATTTCTGCGGTAAAGAAGGGATTCAACGCTTGTTGACAACCCCTTATACCCCACATCAGAATGGGGTCGTAGAACGGCAGAACAAAACCATCATGGAGATGGCAAGGTGCATGATGCACAATCGATGAGTGCCATACAAGTACTGGGGAGAAGTTGTTAACACGACAATTTATATTCTCAATCGGAGTCTTTACAAAACCCTACAAGAGAACACAACGGAAGAGGCTTGGTCTTAAATTAATCCAGAGGTATCAACATTTCGTGTTTTTGGTTTAGTTGCTTATACTTTGGTTCCTACAAGTAAGAGCAATAAGTTAGATTCCAAATGTTCTCGATATTTTTTTGCTGGCTATAGTGATTAGTCTAAAGCCCATAAATTGATTGATACTTCCACTAATAATATCATTGTTAGTCGGGATGTTGATGTAAAAGAAACAAAGTCTTTCTTTGGCTATAATCAACAAGGGGACCAACAAGGGGGGATCGATCAACAAGGGGTAATATCAGAATTTGGTTCTCTTTCCTTGCCCAATCATGAATCTGGTCCTTATACTCCTCCACAAAATCTAGGACAGTCAATGCACTCTCCCGTTGAGACTTTTGAGTCTCCAGGAAATCAACTTGTGTTGGTTTCTCCTGCAATAGCATCACAACCGGATTCCATATCCTCAGTTCAACAGCGGCCTAAGTGATTTTATTCCACTTTTCAGAATCTACGAGAGAACGAATTGTCTCATCTTTTAGATGGCCGATCTCGACGAATCAGTAAAAAGATTGATTATTCTATACACGCTCAGTCTGCTCTTACTTCTGATCTCCTTCATATTCATGAGCCACATAAATACTCTGAAGCATGAGGCATACCGGAATGAGAGATTGCCATTGAACTAGAGTATGATGCCTTGATAAAAAATAATACTTGGAAGTTGGTACCATTGCCTCTAGGGAAACATCCTATTGGTTGTAAATGGGTGTATAAAATCAAGTGTAAAGCAGATGGTACTTTAGATAAAAGTACAAGGCTCGGCTGGTTGCGAAAGGTTTTTCGCAACACGAGAGGATCAATTATGAGGAGACTTTTGCCCCTACTGCGAAGATGGTCACTTTTTGGCTATGTATTTCCTTTGCAACTCAATTTGGTGGGAAAGTATATCAGATGGATGTCAAAAGTGCTTTCCTGAATGGGGATTTGGAGGAAGAAGTGTATATGACACAACCTGAGGGTTTTCAGGCATGTGGTCGTGAGCATCTGGTATGCAAATTGATTGTCCTTGTATGGACTTAAGTAGGCTCTTCGAGCTTGGTATATCAAAATAGATAAACATCTTAGAGATTCAGGTTTCACACAAAGTCATTTTGATCCAAATCTCTGTCAAAAGTGACAGTGATGACATTGTGATTCTTATTGTTTATGTTGATGATCTTGCCATCACAGGCAGTGGAGATGTTGCAATTCATAAGGTAAAACCAAATTTATGCGCTATTTTTGACATGACAAATTTAGACCTCCTTCACTATTGTCTTGGTGTATAATGTTGGCAAGATACTTGATTTTCATTTCTCAAGCAAAGTATGCCACAAACCTCTTACAAAAATTTCAGATGTATGATTGTAATTTTGGCATCATACTTGATTTTCATTTCTCAAGTTAAGTGGCTCTTGTTTGATATGCTCTCTGGTTCACCTCTCAGCCTCTCCCTTCTTTAGGTGATTTATCCTAGTGATTTGGCTACAATCATGACCTTGGAAAGTCCTATTGGCAGCGGTACGATCGGGAATCCCGTGGGTAACACCTCTAGTAGCACAACGGACATTTTATTGGAACTACTCAACCGGATCCAGAAAGTTGAAAATGCTAATCAACAACTCCAAATTGAGGTATACACGCTTATTAGTAGGGTCGTGGATGTTGAATATGAGAATGCCATCTTGAAAGAAAAACTAGCCAACAACACAGATAATACCAACCCTCCTAATGATGCCCTACATGGTGAAATTGTAGACCTCCAGTCTCAAAAGGAAAAAATCAAAAATAACCAGGCTTCCTTAAAACTGGAAACGAAATCATGGTCCAAGGTTGTTAGCGGGAAAGACAGTGTTCCCCCACCTTTGGCTGCGGTAGAAGCCGTTATGCAAGCCAAGTTAATTGAAGAACATACTAGGCGTGACAGGGAACTAAACCTCAAGGTGAGGGGTCTCCCACCCCCCACACTGACACAAAACCCATTGACGGTTGGTAACTCCTTTATCACAAATACTTTGGGGATCCCTGGCATTAAACTAGAGAGAGCTTGGGTTGGCTATGATTACACACTTTTCATCCGTTTCAAGGCCGCTTCTTATAGGCTGCAAGCTCTCAGGGCTAAGAGGGTTCTATTTTCACACCCAGACAAGGTCTTCCTTGATGAAGATCTTACCAGGACATAGGTTGGGGAGCTCAAATGCTCTAGGGAGCAAGTTATGGCAACAAGCAAAATAGGTAAATGGGCGGTTATCAGGAATCTCCGCGCTGTTATTAGGGACTCACCTCCTTGTGGTTGGGAGCTCCTCCAAGGTGCTCCCAAATGACGGGCCAAGTGGGAGAGGTATTAGGTTAGAGGCTTATCTATCAGTTGTTGGAATGGGAACGGTTCGCTTTGGTCTTCCTCTTTCCTTACATTAGATGCTCTTGGGGTTGCCGATGTCCTCTTTATCACAGAGACACACGAGAGCCCACTTTATCCTCTTCTAGATATTATTGGCTTTCTTTGGCTATCAGCTTGTGGACAGGAGACTTGGGGTTCGGGTGGTGTCAGGGGCTCTGGTGGGGTTGCCTGTCTTTATAGGTACCCCCCTCTAGAACAGGATCTTGGTGGTCGGTACCGATGAATCTGTCGGGTACATGTGGATTCGTATTAGTGGGGTCGCTCGATTCTCTAGGGATTTCTATATAGCAGTTTGCTACATTCCTCCGACTTCTTCTCCGTACGCCATTCACAATGGCCCAGATGGTGATGCTTTCTTTGACTTATACGACAGTAGTAGTTAGTACTCTGCCACAGGGGAGGTTATCATTTTGGGTGATTTTAATGCCCGTACTAGGCACTGACAGGTTCCTCTCCATGACAGATTAGAGGATACTTTCTGCACATAGAGGATCGACCCAGAGTCAGTTGGTCTGTATAGAATTTTTGAGGATACAGATGGCCTTTTCACAGTTTATGAACGGTTCCTCCTCCAACTCGAGGAATCACAGGGGATGGTGATCCTTAACAGGTTTGAGCGCTTCCCGGATTCACGTTTCTTCACTTGTCATCCTCATGGCGGTGGCACCAGTGTGGTAGACTATGTCCTTGCCAGCCCAAATATCTCACCTCTTTTCTACTCCTCCGTTTCCCCCCATTCCCCTTGCCGACCATGCAGTCTTATCTTTGGTTACCAGTCCTCCTCATACCACCACCCCTCCTCCCCACTACCCCCCTCGCATTTCCTTCCTGTTTGATAATGGGGATTACGAAACTTACTCATCTCACATCCGCAACCTTCTCCCCTCTGAGCCTCAATTCTCCAACCTGCCTAGTATGGAGGCCAAGTATACATACCTATCCTATGCCATGTGGGAGGTTGCCCTGAGATCCTTTCCCAGCTCCACCACCCATCCGTCGGCCTCTAGTACTATTAAATCTTGCCCTATGAACCAATGGTATGATGTTGAGTGCAAATCCCTCCAGTGTCACCTCTGTCATGCCTTTACCCATGCCCTCCCCTCCTTCCCCACCCTTAAGGCAGCCTACCGACGCCTTCTCCGCCGTAAGAAGTGATCCTTCACTTCCCACCGTAGACATATTCTTCCCACCTCCTTTAGGACTAATCCTCGTTCCTTCTGACATACTGTCTTTCCCCGCCACTCCCCCTCCTTCGCGGTGATCGATCCTACCTCCATTTTTTCCCACACCTCTACCCTTTACAATATTCCGGGGCAACAATCTATCCAGATTGACATTCCGCCACCTGGTAACCCCTTTATTTAAAGTAATATCGTTGAGGCAATTAGGTTCTTGAACTGTAGCAGGGCAGCTGATGTGGAAGGTTTCTAGGCCGAGTTATTCAAGAAAGGTTTTGAGGCCTTTGACAACTATTTGACAGATTTTTTACCAAAATTCATTCACTGGGGAGCAACAAAACGAGGTCTAAGATATGTCAAAAGGAACTCTTGACTTTGACATTCTATACCAGAGAGTTTCAGACTTTAGATTGATTAGCTATATCGACTCTGATTGGGGAGGGTCTATGGATACTCAATGATCCACCACTGGATATCTCCTCTTTTGGTTTAGGAGTTGTTTCGTGGCAGAGTAAGCTTCAAACCATTGTTGCCATCTCTTCGACTGATGCAAAATACAAGGCTGTTGTTAGTGCCATTTGAGAAGCAATATGGTTTCGTTGAATTCTGACTGATTTTATATTTCCCCGAGCTACTGCTACACGTCTTTCACTCTTTTGTGATAATCAAGGTGTTCTAAAGATGGTGAAGAATCTTGTCTATCATGCTCGCACTAAACATATTGAGATTCATTATCACTATATTCGACAATTGGTTGACTTAGGTAACATCCCTCTTTATTTCTATGCTTCGGATCAGCCTGTTGATGTAATGACTAAACCTCTTGGTCCTTTGTTGTTTGTCAAGTTTAGAGATAAACTTGGTGTTGTTTCCAAGTTAGTCATTAAGAGGGAGTGTTGAATATATAATGTACTATTTGGTTTTAGAGCAGTTATGCAGTTGTACCCGCCATAACCAATAACTGAAATGTAACCACCATCTTTAATATAAATATATTCTTGCTGTCTCATTTTAATAAGGCAATTTTTTCCCTCAAATTCTTTTCTGTGGTCTTTTGCTAACAATAACCATATAAAGCTTTAAAAGGTGATATACCAATGAACATTTGGAATGTAGTGCTATAACAAAACTCAGCTATGTGTAACCATTTTACCCAAGCTGATTGCTGCCCATCAATATACTTTTGTAGGTAGCCCTCTACTCAATTGTTCACTATTTCTGTTTGCCCATCAGTTTGGGGGTGATAGTTAGTGCTACGAGTGAGCTCGGTACCTGTCAAACAAAAAGTTCTTGCCAAAACATGCTCAGAAATTTGCTGTCCTTATCACTCATGATATTCCTTGGCAGCCCATGAAGTCTAAACACCTCCTTAAAAAATATATCAGCCACTATAGGTGCATTATACTTGGCTGGAAGTGGATAAAAATGAGCATATTTCGTGAGTCTATCAACCACAACATACAAACAATTCTTACCTTGAACCATGGGCAGCTTTGTGATGAAGTCCATGGAAATAATTTCCCATTTTTGAGTGGGAATAAAAAGTGGTTGCACTTACCCAGTTGGAAATTTATGTTCCATCATGTTTTGTTGGCAAACCAAACATTCCTGGATGTATTGGAGCACCTCCTTTTAAATACCTTTCCAAAAGAACCTTTCTCTTACCTATTTGCATGTTTTGAAATAGCCCAGATGACCAGCCAATGTGAACAACCCTTAATATCTTATTCTTCACCTTTGATTTGGGGACCAAATAGACCCGGTTCTTATAGAGAATGAGCACATCCATTATATTATACCTTTCATCCACAATTTCTCCCTAAAAAACATCATTAGTAAACTCATTCTTGGCATACTTAGCTGTAATTAAAGACTTCCAATCTGCTGTTATCTTAGATAAAGAGTAAAGATATGATTCTCTTGACAAGACATCTACCATATACTTGATTTGAGTGGTTTCCGGAATCATACCTTGAAGTATCACCTTCTTGCCTTTATCCATGAAGCTTAACTCCATACTTTGGTACTTGAGAATGAGCTCTCCTAATGAATGTAACCATTTGACTCCAAGCACAAGATTTGTATCAGCTATACAAATTATATAAAAATCATCACATACCTCATGCTCTCCCAATGTGAAAAGGAGTTGGGGACACCTCCTTGTGCATGGCATGGAGTAGCCATTCGCTACTTTGACCGTGAAGCCTTAGAAGTCTTCCTTCTTCATATCCATCCTTGCAACCAAGCTCTCATCAATGAAATTGTGAATAGATCCAATATCAATCAAGACCGTGACTCTTTGCCCCTTTAGGTCGCCCTTCACCCGGAGTGGATGATATCTAGGGGCACCGGACAAGGTGGCAAGAGTGCTGTCCATACCTTCTGGATCTTCTTCCGGATTATGATCTTTCTTTGCCTCATCAACACAAGCATCTTCCTCTTCTACACAATCTGAAAATACCTCAATATAATGCACATTACCCTTACCCAGGCAATGATGATCTGGAGACCATGCATCCTTGCAAGAGAAGCACAAATTCTTCCTCCTTAGCTGATACCTTTTTTCTCCATCTTTGCTGGTTTTGGACAGCTCTTTGTGAATGATGGGTGTTTGCTGAAATGGCCTCTTTCGCTGGTCCAAAGATGTGGTCTTTGGGTTTCTCAATTGTCCTTTTGGTTGTCCACCATTCCAAGTTGTCCTTGACTACCCACTAATCGCTGTTGTCCTTGGAGCAGCACCTTCAAGATTCAACGACTTCTTAATTGCCTCTTGGAGAGACAAAGGATCACAAGCTCTAACCAAATCCTTGAATAGTTTGATCAAACCTCAATGAACAAAATGATGAGCTTCCTCTCTATCACGTCCATAATCATCATGGAAAGTCTTTGAAAATCAGCCACATACTCTTCCACCGTGCCTTGTTATTTCAATTGTGCTAGCTCTCAAAAGTGAACTTTTGGATCAACCCTATCAAATCTCCCAATGAGTCTTCTACAAAACTCATCATATGAGGGATGAGATTGTGCCCTTGTGTGGCCAAACCAGGAAACCACCACTCATGTGCAATTCCTTCCAAATGAAGGGTTGCAAATTTAATTGCATCATCCTTTGTCATAGGCCGTAATGATAGATAAGTATCCAATTTCTGAATCCAAGCCTAAGTGGTCCCCTTGTTGGAACCATCAAATGTAGAGAATGACATCTTACCCAAGGTATTTTGAACATCCCTTTGTGGCGCATTAGGTCTAGTCTCTTGCCTCGACCTTCCTTTGTATACCCCTACGAATTCGGTAAGCGAAATAACTTGTCGGATCTCATTTGGAAGGCCATATACTCTTCATAGCTGGCCACAATAATCTGCCCTATTGAATGCGTTACTCCCACCTCCGAAATGGCTTCTTCCGTTGGAAGGAAAGTAGGCCTAGTGGCTGATCCATAAGTTGATCCTTGGGGCTGCCATGAAGTATTAGCTCCGGATGAGCTGCCCTCACCATTATGAACCCTTGTTTCATGATTTTTTTTTAGGGTTAATGCCAACAAGTCCATGGTGTCCACCAATCTAACTTGCCCTTCAATGAGCTTATCAATTTTGGCTTCCTATGCATCTTGGTGGGCCATGCTAACCTCTTCAACTGCTGGTCTGATTTTTTCTTCTCTCTCCTCTGATAACAAATGTATTCTTTATCACCCTCTTGCATGAAAACCCTTAGGCTAGGATGACCGAAGCGTTGATACCACTGTAATGTCCCTTTCCAGGGCTGAACTGAAAAGCAATGAGAGCACAAACCCAAACTGAACATATTTTGAGTTCCATATCAGTCAACTGAAAAATAAAACATGGAACATCAGTCTGATTTTTAGAACAACAGCAAGGAAAAAACATTAATTCATCAATATATCACCATTCACATCATCCGAAGTATGCAGATGCACTTGATGAATATTTTAGAATAATTATCAACCAATAAATCAACCTTTAAACATAACTGGAAAGTAAATAAATGACAACTGAAGTACAACTCACATCAAGGGCTGGAAATGATGATTCCAAACCCTTAAAAATACCAAAATGTAGATTCTGGCCTTATAAAATATGCGGAACAAGAATATCAACTCAAAATACTGAAATGTGCCCTAGAAAGCACTGAATTCCTCCACCCAAGTCGCCACCCTAGGAGAGGGTGCAAAATGAATGTAGAAACCTTATTAGCTCTTTCTCTTTCAAGCCCTAGCTGCAAACCAACAAGATCACCTTCTTTGAAGCTTTTAGGAACCACCAATTGGAGAGTTTTTCGTTCTCTAACTTGATCAAGGAATGGTTTTGTCCTTGTGTGCCACACCAAAGGATTTCCGCCCTCTAGTGGAATGGAATAGAGCAATCAACCCCAAAACCTAGTAGTGTAATTATAATAAAGATGCATGCCCAAAATGAGCCCAAGCGACCCCTTGTATATCCTCTTGGTGGCGCCAAACCTCATGAGAAGTTTCCCCCATGATCGACCTCATAATGAAGCTTGCTTTATCTTTTAATTTGCCTTTATATTCCTTCAACCCAGCCGACAGGACTCATAAGAGAAAACACTAAAAGAAAATGTAAATGCTCACGGAAAAGGACTAAAACATCAACAAATATTTCCCTTGTTCATTTCTTCTAGCCCTTGGGAAGTGGAATGAGCTAGAAGTTTTCTAAATGGATTAATTCAAAAAAGGGGACATTACATTTTGGTAGATAGTTGTTTATGGCTTGAGGAACAAAACTGGTGTGGAGATCAAACCACCCTCAAGGCTCAAACAGATGGGAAAATAAAGTCGGTTAGCGAGTGTTTGAAGGGACATTTGAACTGTTTTTCATTTGACACATTGGGTCAAATGACTACCCTTAACCTTATCATACCTCAACCAAGATGACCCCATTTCAAGCTCTTTATAAATACCCACCAACCTCCACCACATCCTATTTGCATAATCATTCCAAAGTGAGGCGGTGGAAGATCATTTAGCTCATCAATAAGCGGTCAGTTCTTGAGAGATAATTTGGTTATGACACAGAATAGGACGAAGCAGCAGCTGGACAAGTATAGTAGCAAAAAACATTTTCCGCTTGAAGATTGGCTCTTCCTACATCACTAGCTCTACAAACAGGCCTCATTAAAGCAACGCAAGTGCAACAAGTTTTCTCTCAGACTCTACGGGTGCTATAAGGTGTTACCCAAGATAGGCAGCATGACAGTGACCTACATGTTGGAGCTTCCACATTATTCCACAATTCACCATATTTAATGTTCCTTGTTTGAAGAAAGTAACATGTCAACCACATGTTCCATTCTAGATATAGCTACCGGAATCTGATGATGTGGGAGCCATTATTTTAGGGATGGAGATCATGGACAAGAGAGTCAAGTTGTGAAACTGGGCCATCACAGACTGTCATCTGAGCAAGTGGAAGAAGCTTACATTGGAAGATTCCATGTGGTAGGATGAGCTCTTTGTGGAGAAGCATTCAGCAGTGGCAAGCGTTGATTATAACACTTTCTTTTGACTCCGGGACATGCTATACCCATAGACGTGCCATTAAGGTGAAATGCTAGCAACT
Source organism: Taxus chinensis (assembly GCA_019776745.2). Classification (NCBI taxonomy): domain Eukaryota; kingdom Viridiplantae; phylum Streptophyta; class Pinopsida; order Cupressales; family Taxaceae; genus Taxus; species Taxus chinensis. The sequence continues at coordinate 585,360,298 of CM034156.1, read as the reverse complement.
CTTGGCGCAGGTGATAGAGGTATTATATTTTTTTAAGGGCCGTCTATTAGGTTAGTGTTAACTCCGACCTAAACATGTTTATAAATATAGTGTAGATTTCTCATTATGGACATCAATTATGTTCATCTCTTATTTACTATTGGAGTCATTTGTAACCAGTTTGGATGTCGCAAGATCACCCCCTCGAAAGGGTTCTGCAATCGAACTTGTATTTGGATCTGCATTAGATTTTCGTCCTCAAATATATGCTTTATTTTTGTATCAGTTCTCTTACAATTTATGTTTATTATTTAGACTAGCTGCAATCAATATGACTGACTTAAATATAAGTCTGTTTTTTGAGTTATACAGAGGATGTTGATGTTAAATTTTCCTTGCTCTTACATAGATATTTATTAATATTGTAGCCCCTTGACATGGGCAAAACATTTTGTGCATTTACCCTACTGCAATATATAAAAAAGTATTTCTAGGAAAATGTGTACGTTAATTTTTTAATATGTATTTAGTATGATAATTTACAAGGGAATGAATAATAATATGGCAATCTTAATAATATATTAGATTTTCTAAACGTGGATACTATATATTTTTTTCTTATTCTACAAAGTTTAAATATTTGGCAACTGTATTGTTATATAAAACATTTCATTCCTGGAAGCATTTTCTCGATTGATATGCATCTTTTATTTACTGTTCTAGTGGTAACAAGTGTAGGTTGGTGTAAATGCTTATGATATATTGTTAATTTCCAATCAAAGTCACTAGTGTGGATATACTTTTGTATTAAATGCGGATGACAATGGAGGTCAAGACCATTCACCCCAAGAATATTTTATTCAAAGATTTTGATACTTGATTTAAAGGTCTCTTAGACTCCTGTTTCTCTGTTCTGTTTATTTCCTTTGATGTATCTCTTAGTAAACTTCATTTTCTGCACAGTACATATCAATGGAAAGGAAACTTTACAAGTGGAAGGAGCCAGGAAGTTGGTTTGAGAGGTTTGTAGGCTTTAGTCCTTATGATAGAAGGTTCTTATCTCATGGGCGTTGGCTTCGAGTGGCCCAAAGCGGAATATCATGTTTTGCACTAGTAGGTAGCTATTATTTAGCAGTCAACCATCTCTTGAATTAGAAGACATTGGTTCTATACATAGAAGACATTCATTCCTCACTATTTTTAAATGTTCCGGGAATAACAAAGTATTGTTATGTAAGGAAAGTTATGCCAGAAATTTTGATGTCTCTTGAAGAGTAAATCTCTTTGATTTAGTAGTACCTATAAGCTTCACTGTATAACCTTTCAATTTCTATTGTTTTTGTTGAAAGTTTTGATCTAGTGGTGGGGTCTAGTGATTATATATTCACTAAAATGTTTGGAAGGTTTGATATGCGGTCACTTTGTTGTTTTTTGGTTTTCCACAATTAACTTTCATCTCCATTGAATGTTGTAAAATATAAATTTGTCAAATTGGAGTAATACACAATTTAGTTACATGTCATAGGAGGATGGATATTTTTTTATTTTAAAAATCCACTTTTTTGAGCACCTAATGTAAATTTCAATATATTTAAAAATTTGCTTATTAAATTCAGTTGAAGAGTGCCCAATATTCATAAAATTTAATCGTGTTTAATGCTTGTGCGTATTTCAGAGGACTACATAGTTACAAAGCCCCTGATGTATAATATTAATTATTTTTATTAAACAAGTTTCTTCAAAATTATCTTATCTATTTATCCATTCTCGTGTAAATTGAAATATTTGGGTAAATTGGGTAAATTGGTACCCCTCATACATGTCTTGTATGTGAGTTTTCTATCATTATCATTATGTTTCTGTTATAGAATGTTTAATTCACAAAAATTGTACTTAATTAAGAAGTCCCCATTTTTTGTTTGACACGGAAAATGTTCTATTGCAAAGACGATTGAGATAAGCTTTGAGCATTGGTAGGTAAAGTTCCCGTCCAACCCTCTTGAATTAAGTAGCTTTTCAGTAATTTTGATTATTTCCAGCAAAGTATTTCTATAAAAGAAAATCAAAACTCTTGAAAGTTGTAGATAAATGACTGATACAAATATATCATCTATATGCAATGACTCTGATACAAATATATCATCTAGATGCAATGACTTTGATACAATTTAAGTTTACTAGCATTAACACACCATTTTCTGTGTTGATCCAAAAAATCTAAAGAAAAGGCATTAGAACTAATGCCTTGAGTAATAATATGATACGAGGCTCGAGTTTATGATGTTGATGTTAAAACCTTTTCTTATCCAATTGTAGCATGTGATGGCTAATATTCAATTGATTTGGATCTCGATGCCCATATTGAAAGTCTTTATATGCGACTTAACAAACTTGGAAATATCTTTGATCACAGTGTGGTTTTTGGAAATTATTACTAAATCAATGTATCTTTCTCATGTTTTCCATATTCATTAGCACTAGGAGGGACACAGAGAAACTAGAATATATAAGGATTAGGAGGTTGAATTTCACAACATACCTTATTAGGACAATGCCATGTGCATACATGAGTAACTTTAGTATAGTTGTGTAGAGTAAAGTGACAATAGTAGTTCCACAACTTAGTTTTCTAAGGGTGGATGCAAAGGGTAAATGCCACATGGATACATGAGTAACTTTAATATAGTTGTGTTGAGTAATGTGCCATTATTAGTTCCACAACTTAGTTTTCTAAGAATAAATGCGAAGGGTATGACTGAAGCTATTTTGAATACATATTCCTTATCAATTTATGGATTTAAAAAGTCTAAAATGAAGATTGATATATTCACATCTTATGTAATGATTTTCAAAAGTAAATTAAAAAATGAACATCCCAATCAAGGACAATTTGAGAAGGTAAACAATTGTGCACCTAAACATACCAGAAACACAATTATGCGATTACACGAGCACTAATTGTTTTATTACATGGGATGACGATAACAACATTTAACACCCTTTTGAATATAAGAAGGATATAACTTGTTATCGTATAAAATTTGCATATGAATTGAATGAAGACGTACTGTAGACCAAGAGGGAATTGTGAAAGATACAAAGGAAAACAAACTAGTGATGGGATGGGTTTGATTAATTGCATTAAAAAACATTTATGAATGAAAATATTGAACTTATGTATATCGAGAGTTCCTTGTCATGTTGAATAATATCCTCTTTACGAAGAGGTGAAATACTCCAATTGCAACATGGTATCAATGATCAGATCGAATTCAAAGATATACAAAGGAACACACATGCCATGATGTCAATCCGTCGCCACCTCATTGGAATCGACTAGATTACGAGGGAGATTTTAACTATGTCTTCCTCTCTTCTGCCCCTCTTCCTCCACCTCTCTACATCCCCCCCCTCACCCCTCACCCCTCACCCCTTACCCCTTGTCCTTCCTTCCCTCTATATCTTATTTGTTAGCAAGGGAAAATCAAAGGAACAAACTTGGTGTCCCTAGATTTCATCCTGAAATCTGTGACTATCCTATCCGAAAAATTTTTGTACTTTTAAAATAAAGGGTCGTTCTGTGTTTTTATTGCCAAAAAGTTCTTGTATTGCGTTAGGATATTCCCAAAGAGCCAGATTAGCTATTTTCGTCAAACACCCAAATGCCTAAAATTGTTATATTATGTCGTCGGGATTTGTCTGTAAGAAATTTGTATTTAATTATTTTGAGCCCCGTTTGAGGCAATTTGCGCTCTGATTTAACCATGTTGCAATCGAACATATCATTATTCCTATATACCAGAAGAGTTTTAATTAGGAATGAGTTTTGGGCTTTATTTGTGACTTTCGACAAGTTTTTGTGTTTGTGTTTTTTCGTTTTGTTTTCTGTGAGATTTCTCTAGATCAATTCCTTTGCCGGTTTGGCTTGATTCTTAGCCTGGAGTAACTGGGGATCACCTATGCACGTTGTGCCAGAAGGAATTCGCCATCGGAGGTCTGGTTCTCTCAAAAAAGATGAAGTCGCGCACCAAAAAGCCTCTTCTGGGCTGATCGCATTTTTGGAAAACAAAGGATTATAGTGGATAATGGGAAAATTAGAAGCAACACGCAGGTGAGAATTTTATACCTACCTTGCAGGGTACTTTTTCCCTTGATAGAAAAGTCACTTAAGTTGCAGTGGGAAAATTAGAGGCAGTAGGCAGGCGGTAATTTCTTACCTGCCTTACAGGGTAAAAATTCCCATTGTGGAATAAAAGAAATATCACTTAAGTGAATCATAAGATTTTATTGCCTGCCTTGCAGGGTAAATAATCCCATTATGAAAGTCAAGCGACTCAAGTGAATCATGAGATTTTCAGGGTTACCTTGCAGGTTAAAAAATCCCATTGTCATGTGATTCTTAAAAATAGAATTCTTTATGTCAAAAAGTGTGCCCCCTTTGGAAAAGTAATGGGAGTGTTTAAATTGATTAATTTAATTAATTATTCACCCAAAATAGGCGCTCAGGCTTGTGAAAAAGTCAACAAAAACAAAGGACAAAAGGTGGTTGAAATAGAATTGCTCTAAAATTAAATAAATAAATTCATTTAATCGCAGTCCTTTCATGTCAAAAAGTGCGCCCCTTTTGGCAGAAAAATAATATTTTTTAAAGTATTAAATGATTAAATTAATTTCTATTTTTAGTGGCTAAGGTTAAAGCACACTATGAAGCTTAAGTGAAGTGAAGAAATGATGATTAAATTGATTAAATTTAATTTATTGAATGGTTGTCCTTAAACATGCAATTTTAGCACACCAGTTAAAGAGAAGAGCATGATATTTAATTAATTAATTGCCATGAATAGGAATGACAATTATTAATTATAGAATTATGAGGGTTATATAAGCATGGGCTGCCATAAGGGTGAATTAATTAATTCACAGGGGAAGAAGTGCAGCCCAGAAAAAAAGGGCGCCCCATATTGAAGAGAATTTTGCTTAGAATGTGGATTCAAGGCTAAAAACTTCCAAATTTGGCGCATGCATTGAAGGAGGTTGATTTGTGTTTGCATAATTGTTTGCATAAGTGATACATGTGCTCAGGAGAAGTTGGAAAAACCCATGCTCACTTTGCATGCAAATAAAACATCAATTTTTGGGGCAGCAGGTTTGAATAGTGTAGATTTTTATGATTAAAATTCACTATTCATGCTCCGATTGCCATCTTTGTCTGAATTAATTGCAGGAATTCATTACAGGTGCTTTACAAAAGAAAAAGAGCTCTAATTAATGTCCAATACATTGAATATATCATTCGAATATGAAGAATTATCTAGATCTGCACCAGTTTTGGAGAAATCCGGCCAAATAAGAAGAAAAATAATTGTTCAGACAAAGATAGACAAAACCATGGCAAAAAGGGATGAAAAAGAAAGCACAACGGAGTCATGCATCACTTCCAAATTTGCAAACATTGGAAACACAGATATAGGTCCGGAACCTCTTTCCGAATTGATTGACAAATTCATAGCTGGAAAGACTTCCTTGCGTGCAGTCAAAAGTTGTGGAATTATTCGAGCCGCAACATTTCCATTCACATCCTAGTTGCCAGAATTCGTTATGGAGTGTGCTAGATCCAGATCTCGATTCAGATCCATAATTTCAAAGGCTTCATCCTCTTGTTCAAATGTAGCCTGTGAAGAAGTCATTGCACGGAAAATTCCTTCCAGAATCTTGTGCATGTGCTCCCAATCTTCCAGTTGAAGCCTTCATTGAAGTTGCATTCACCTGGAGTGCTTTCCAGAATTTTTAATTGTTCATATGCAATTAAAAATAAAGAGTTATTTATGGCAAACATTACACTGATGCATGTACTGGAGAAGAACTGCAAAGGCTTCAAGGATAAAAGAGAAGACAAGGCAAAGGTAAAATTTCAGCCGCTTTCAGATCCAGTTTGTTGTTTCCAGATCTAGTCGTTTCCAATTTTAGCTTACTCCCAGATTTAGCTACTCCCAGATTCAGTTTGGTGAAAATCAAAGGCAAAAGAATCAGCTGCAAGCAGACATGAAAAATGACAAGACTGTAGCTTTCCTCTTCCTTCTTCTTTCCTCTGACAAAGTAATTGAGCGATCAATTAAATTATACAACTTATGTGATTGGTTTAAAAGTCATTACTTGAAGAAGTCAACTACTTGGAGATAGGTGGTAGACGTGTAAAATAGAAGGTTCTATTTTCAGTTGAAAATTATACATGTCATGTAAAAAGGAATTCCAGGAGGGAGATTGCCAGTTGTTTCCTTTCCCAGTTCCACATGTGCCAGTTCAACTAAAAGCTTCCGACTTGTAATTGCCCCTTTACATTCTATAAGTAGAGGAAGAACCTATAGGTTAAATGATCAGAATTTTTAAGCAACATGCTTGCATTCCAAACTTTGTGTTGAAACCCTTGAGAGCCACTTGAAGCAAAGGAATATACATGACCAGATTTTCGGAGAACTTTGTGTCACGGTGTAATTTGTTTCTAGCTTTCTATCTTAGATCTTTTAATAGACTTTGTGTTATTTTAGATCTAGATCTGAAGTGCCTTTGCTTATAATTCTGTGCGTTGATATCTATTGGTTTCTTCTATGTGCATGCAATCAACTCTATTATCTATTGATTGGGATGCACATCTTCTTCATTTCTTCCCTGTGTTTTACTATTTTCTTTCTCTATAAATATTTCCTTTCTTAAAGAGCTGCTTGTTTGCTGCAGAACTATACAGCTATGGTTCATGAGCTGAATGGTTAAAGTAAAACCCCATTTAGATACTAGCATACTTTAATTGACAAATTTGACACGGGAGCCTCACCGAAAAATGAGGGAGATTTATCTCATGTCTGCCTAGGTTTTGTGCTATGCAAAAAATTTATGCCAACATTTTTTGGCCACTCCGCTGGGGAACGAACTATCTTTGCAGATCAAAGCTTATCTTTTGAAGATTAGAGTGTTTTCCATACAACTCTCAACCTGGTCGAACGCCTATTCACTCGATCTGTGAAGGCACAAGGAAGGACAGATCATTTCTTCAGATTGCAGGAGCAATTCAACTTCAATCATCATTCTCAAGTTAAAAGCCACAGATCCAGTATTTCACCAGGAAGAAGAGTTCAAACGCATCCATATTCGGGTCATCTTCAACATATTCCGACAGCTGGAATTATTCATCAAGTCTACTCTCGGAGAAGACGCGCTCCTTTCATGATGCAGAGTCATCCACTTGCCCCTGTAGCGCATGTCCCATGGGGAGCAACTTTTGGGCCATTGAATCTGACTCCTCGTATGCATGATCTACCTAAAGGGACGAGAAAGAATTTTCCGAAATTCTTTAGAGATGGCAAACAGAATCCAGATGACCACTTGTCTGTGTTTTTCATATCCTGTGGAGTGCTTGCAGTCGAACATGAAGATGTATCTGTCAGACTCTTCATAGAGACTCTCCATGACTTGGCTGGAGAATGGTTCTACCGGTTAGCTCCTGGCACCATAACCAACTTGGCTACTATGCGGGATGCATTCCTGAAAAGATTCAAAGTAGCTGAAGATTCCAGTACATTGATAACTCAGCTCACTCAGTTGAAGAAGGAGCCACATGAGCACATGGGAGATTTTATTGCAAAATTCCAAAGATTACTGTACAAAATTATGGCTTTTACTTTTCTAAATAATGAGAATCAAAATGTATTCTTCATCAATGCTTTACTTCCTGAAGTAAGCTATCAACTGCGAAGAGCACGCCCTGCTGCCTTGTTAGCAGCCCAAAACATGGCGGTTGAAATTGAAGACGACCTCATCATGGCTGGAAAAATAAAGAGCAACACTTCTAGAGCTGAAAGTTCATTTTCTGCTACTACATCTGATTCACTATTGCAAAAGTTAGCAAATGAGATGATGCAGATGAAGAAACAGATGGCTCAAATGGCTCAAGGCAACAACATTGCCCTTGCTCGGAATTTCAACAACATGAACCACATTGTTGGTTCCCAAAGATTAGCAATTGAAGCTGCTCCCAGAAACAACGTGGAGATGAATGAAGAAGACCAGGAAGCTGATGTTGATCAGCTCGAGGATGATGATTTTATAGGACCTGCTGGCGACTCCAACATTAATTACCTGAACTACAAATTTGAACATGACGATGAGAAACTTCATGAAGATGATCATGGTCATGCATATGCAGTACTTACAAGATCACAAACTCGCCAAGCTGAGGCATTAGCTGAAGAACAAAGAAGGGGCAACCCTTTACCTTCTTCTTTAGCTCCTAGAGGTAAGAATGCCAGTTCTTTATCTCAACCACAGAAAGTTGCTCAAGTATCTGAATCTATTTCTTCTTTTGACATTATTGATCATGCCAAGAAAACTAAAGTTCAAATTTCAGAAGCCGAATACATGAGAGCTTTTCATGAGTAGTTAAATAGGCTAGTCAAATATGTACAATCACCAGGACAATCTAATACATCAAAAGGCCTTTTGCCTAAGCCCAAAGAAACTCCTCCCCGGAACAACACTACAGTTGTTAAATCCTCACTATTTTCTGAAAGAGTGGAACCGTTCTATGTTTCCCTACTGCTTAATGGTTTCAAGTTAAGCAACTGCATTTTAGATTCAGGTGCTTCTGACAATGTCATGCCAGCTAAAGTTGCAGATGCTCTTGGGCTTACCTTGACAAAGACCATAAAAATGTGCTACTCCATGGAGAGACAAGTCCCTTTAATCGGACAAATCAAAGATGCACACGCTGTTCTGGCAGCTTTTCCTGAGAAAAGATTAAAGATGACAATCTTAGTTGCAGATATTCCTGTTTCCAACGAGATATTGCTGAGCAGAAACTTCTGCAAAGAGCTAGGAGGAGAAGTAAAGATGGATTGGTTTTGTGCGCATATTCCTATTAAAGGGCTTAACCATAAGCTGGAGCCGGAAAAGAAATCCAGGTACATGGTTACAAAATATGAGGATCTTAGATCTCAATTTTTTTTTCAGGAATCTGACCGTGGGGTCTATTTCTTGGAAACGGATAAAGACATTCCAAGACCTAGAACTTCGACCAGAGCCAGAGCCAACAAAAGAAGAAGAAAAAGTTTGGACTTTGAAGTTTAAAGGCACATGTTGTTCTTTTGGATCAGGAGCTGGCGCTCTACTAATATCTCCAGATCATGAGATATTTCCATACTTCCATAAGCTGATGTTTGACAACAATAATACGGTGGAGTATTTAGCCTTGCTGCTAGGAATGGAGCAATATAAAAAGAAAGGAGTAAAACTCCTCAAAGCCCAAGGAGATGCTGAACTTCTAGTAAAGCAAGTTTGAGGGCAAAGTCAAGTCAAAAGAGATAAGCTAGAGCATTACAGAGATAAAGTATTTTTCGTTACATTCGATTTTGCAGCCTTCTCTATTGATTTCGTTCTAATAAACCAAAACTTCAAGGCAGATTCTTTGGCAGTCACGACTGCACTATTGAATCCGGATAGACCACCGTCCATATTCAAACAAGGAAACTATAAAGTGGAGATGGTTTACCACCCCAGAGTCCCTGATAATGTTGAACAGTGACAGACTTTCAACGATGACAAACAAACATCTGCATGTCTTCATGTTGAAGGGAGTAAATCACCACGATGACAAATAGTCACAGGAAAAGCTGATTCAGGTTATGATGATGGTAGTGGAATAGTCCAACCAAAAGGTAACAAAATCCCCAAGGGTTTGGTTTCCTTAGTGGAAACTTTCAACAAGCATGATCATTACTTGAAGAAGAAGAAAGAATATGGTGATAGTTCTTCCTAAAAAATGCAGCAAATAAATCTGGGAATGGAGCAAGTTGATGCAGACTTACCCATCATGGAGAGAAGAAAGGATGAGCCACCACCAGATGAAGTTGATAAGGACTTGCCCAAGATATTTGATAAGAAGGCCAGAGGAAGGGAGTTCAAGATCAGAGATTGGGTACTCTGGTGGGACAAGAGATATGAACTGAAGGGCATGCATGACGAATTTGATTCACTCTGGAAAGGGCCCTTCGTGATCAAAAGAGTTGCAAGAATGGATACTTTCTTCTTTGCCTACCGGGATGGAATTGAGTTACCATTTCCTTTCAACGGGCAACATTTGAAGCTGTTTAAGAACTGAAAAGCAGGGTAAAACCTGTATGTATATAAATAAAACTTTGTTTGTTTTGTTTTTATTTTTGTGTTGTGTTTGTTTGCCTGACCCCGTGCCCAAAAGACAAGATACGAAACCAGAGATGTTGGGATCTCATCTTTTCCCTTGTCATTCTGACAGAAAAAAAGATGTCCACAGAGGGAGCCGACTGGTGTCCCCAGATTTCATCCTGAAATCTGTGACTACCCTATCTGAAAAAATTTCGTACTTTTAAAATAAAGGGTCGTTTTGTGTTTTTATTGCCAGAAAGTTCTTGTATTGCATCAGGATATTCCCAAAGAGCCATATTAGCCATTTTCGCCAAACACCCAGATGCCCAAAATTATTATATTCTGTCGTCGAGATTTGTCTGCGGAAAATTTGTATTTAATTATTTTGAGCCCCGTTTGAGGCAATTTGCGCTCCGATTTAACCCTATTGTGATCAAACATATCATTATTCCTATATACCAGAAGAGTTTTAACTAGGAATGAGTTTTGGGCTTTATTTGTGACTTTTGGCAACTCTTTGTGTTTTTGTGTTTTCCCGTTTTGTTTTCTGTGAAATTTCTCTAGATCAATTCCTTTGCCGGTTTGGCCTGATTCTTGGCTTAGAGTAACTGGGGGTCACCTATGCATGTTTTTCCAGAAGGAATTCACCATCGGAGGTCTAGTTCTCTCAGAAAAGACGAAGTCGCGCACCAAAAAGCCTCTTCTGGGTTGGCCGCATTTTTGGAAAACAAAGGATTAGAGTGGATAATGAGAAAATTAGAAGCAACAGGCAGGTGAGAATTTTGTACTTACCTTGCAGGGTACTTTTTCCCATGATAGAAAAGTCACTTAAGTTGTAGTGGGAAACTTAGAGGCAGTAGGCAGGCGGGAATTTCTTATCTGCCTTGCAGGGTAAAAATTCCCATTGTGGAAAAAAAGAAAAATCACTTAAGTGAATCATGAAATTTTATTGCCTGCCTTGCAGGGTAAATAATCCCATTATGAAAGTCAAGCGACTTAAGTGAATCATACGATTTTCAAGGCTGCCTTGCAGGTTAAAAAATCCCATTGTCATGTGATTCTTAAAAATAAAATTCTTTATGTCAAAAAGTGCGCCCCCTTTGGAAAAGTAATGGCAGCGTTTAAATTGATTAATTTAATTAATTATTCACCCAAAATAGGCGCCTAGGCTTATGGAAAAGTCAACAAAGGCAAATGACAAAAGGTGGTTGAAAATAGATTGCTCTAAAATTAAATAAATTAATTTATTTAATGGCAGCCCCTTGATGTCAAAAAGTGCGCCCCTTTTGGGAGAAGGATAATACTTTTTAAAGTATTAAATGATTAAATTAATTTCTATTTTTAGTGGCTAAGGTTAAAGCACACTGTGAAGCTTAAGTGAAGTGAAGAGTGGATGATTAAATTGATTAAATTTAATTTATTGGATGGTTGTCCTTAAACATGCAATTTTAGCACACCAGTTAAAGAGAAGAGCATGATAATTAATTAATTAATTGCCATGAATAGGAATGACAATTATTAATTATAGAATTATGAGGGTTATATAAGTATGGGCTGCCATAAGGGTGAATTAATTAATTCACAGGTGAAGAAGTGCAGCCCAGAGGAAAAGTGCACCCCATATTGAAGAGGATTTTACTTAGAAGAAGGTGGATTCAATGCTAAAAGCTTCCAAATTTGGTGCATGCATTGAAGGAGGTTGATTTGTGTTTGCATAAGTGATACATGTGCTCAGGTGAAGTTGGAAAAATTCATGCTCACTTTGCATGCAAATAAAACATCAATTTTTGGGGCAGCAGACTTGAATAATGCAAATTTTTATGATTAAAATTCACTATTCATGCTTCGGTTGCCATCTTTGTCTGAATTAACTGCAGGAATTCATTACAGGTGCTTTACAAAAGAAAACGAGCTTTAATCAATGTCCAATACATTGAATATATCCTCTGAATCTGAAGAATTATCCAGATCTGCACCAGTTTTGAAGAAATCCGGCCAAATAAGAAGAAAAATAATTGTTCAGACAAAGATAGACAAAACCATGGCAAAAAGGGATGAAAAAGAAAGCACAACGGAGTCATGCATCACTTCCAAATTTGCAGACATTGGAAACACATATCTAGGTCCGAAACCTCTTTCCGAATTTATTGACAGATCCAGAGCTGGAAAGACTTCCCTCATGCGTGCAGTCAAAAGCAATGGAATCATTCAGATCCGCAACATTTCCATTTACATCCCAGCTGCTAGAATACGTTATGGAGTGTGTTAGATCCAAAGATTCAGATCCATAATTTCAAAGGTTTCATTCTTTTGTTTCAAATGCAGCTCGTGAAGAAGTCAGTGCGTGGAAAATTCCTTCCAAGATCTTGTGCATGTGCTCCAATCTTCTAGTTGAAGCCTTCATTGAAGTTGCATTCACCCGGAGTGCTTTCCAAAATTTTTAATTGTTCATATGCAATTAAAAATAAAGAGTTATTTATGGCAAACATTGCACTAATGCATGTACTGGAGAAGAACTACAAAAACTTCAAGGATAAAAGAGAAGACAAGGCGAAGGAAAAATTCCAGCCGCTTCTAGATCCAGCTTGTTGTTTCCAGATCAAGTTGTTTCCAATTCCAGCTTGCTTCCAGATCCATCTACTCCCAGATCCAGTTTGGTGAGAATCAAAGACAAAAGAATCAGCTGCATGCAGATATGAAAAAGGACAAGACTACAACTTTCCTCTTCCTTCTTCTTTCCTCTGACAAAGTAATTGAGCGATCAATTAAATTATACAACTTAAGTGATTGGTTTAAAAGCCATTACTTGAAGAAGTCAACTACTTGGAGATAGGTGGCAAACATGTAAAATAGAAGGTTCTATTTTCAATTGCAAATCATACATGTCATGTAAAGAGGAATTCCAGGAGGGAGATTGCTAGTTGTTTCCTTTCCCACTTTCACATGTGCTAATTCAACTAAAAACCTCGAACTTGTAATTGCCCCTCTACATTCTATAAGTAGATAAAGAACCTACAGGTTAAAGGATCAAAATTTGTAAGCAGCATTCTGGCATTCCAGACTTTGTGTTGAAACCCTTGAGAGCCACTTGAAGCAAAGGAATATACAGGATCAAATTTTTGGAGAACTTTGTGTCACGGTGCAATTTGTTTCTAGCTTTCTATCTTAGATCTTCTAATAGACTTTGTGCTATTTTAGATCTAGATCTGAAGTGCATTTGCTTATAATTCTGTGCATGTATATCTATTGGTTTCTTCTATGTGCATGCAATCAACTATGTTATCTATTGATTGGGATGCACATCTTCCCCATTTCTTCCTTGTGTTTTACAATTTTCTTTCTCTATAAATATTTTCTTTCTTAAATAGTTGCTTACTTGCTGCAGAACTATACAGTGATGGTTCATGAGCTGAATAGTTAAAGTAAAACCCCATATAGATACTAACATACTTTAATTGACAAATCTGACACGAGAGCCTCACCGGAAAATAAGGGAGATTTATTTCATGACTACCTAGGTTTTGTGCTATGTAGAAAATCTAGCCAACAAAACTATTTATATCTAGGTTGAGTGGACTACTCGTAGTCTATATTGTCGTTCATTCATGTGGTTTAGTAATTTAAACTTGCCCTCAAGATGAGTTCTTTATACAAGCTATGATGTCCTTCATAATTAGTGTTTTCTTTATTAACACTTATTTTGGTGATTCAATATAATCACCAAGTTCAATTAAGTTGTAAAATAAACAATCCCTTATAATATAGTATTGAAAATGTGTTTTATACTAGTTGAATCAAATGAAAATATAAATCATATAGGTATTACTCCTTCCAAATATTATATGCATAAAATTAAATATCTAAAGTGTCGAGGGCCTTAGTTAAAGCCCATTAATAAATCAAGCACTTTGTTGATGACTTCTAATTTTTAATATGATCATAAATAAAAGTTGTTGCAAATATAATTTCCATTTAAGATGATTATATTATTGAATTGAAAATTAAGGATGCAAATGTCTATATTTAATTATTAGTGATCATGATAGGATAAGCATTATGGTATTCAATTATTAGTGTACAAGCTAGTCACTCTCCAAAAAAGTGTTTGTTTAAAGTTGGTAAGAGCCAGGATCCAACCTAAACAATTTGACACCCATATGAGAGGCACATAAACAAATTTCTCAAAGATGGGTATTGATTTACCATATTATTATTGGCATGATAATGATACCAAATGATAACAAGCTTTCCCCCTTGTGTCATGTTTTGTCTACCTCCCTTTTTGTGCATGTCTGTCTCTTTATGTTTTACCGAAGGACTTTGCATTTCTACATTGAAATCATGAGTGGTTGGTGAAAAAGGAAGTGGTTGGTGAAAAAGCAAACATCATGTGGATTACTAGAGATTGTGATGATGCTTGATTGTTAATGGGCAATGTTAGATGCCTCGAAAGTTGTTTTGTTACTATTCAATTTGAGATCACATAGCTTCAAGAATTTGACTAGTGGGTGAATTAGTAGGCCACATCCATCTCTGCAATTGTAAAAGGGGCCATTTAGGGTTGCATGTTTAAGGCTGGAAAAACTTATCTAGGTTGGCAAGAATAACTCCTTGAAAAGAGAAAAACTCACTAGTCACAATTTGATAGGATATTAGAGGTATCAACATGTGCACAATTTCCGTACTAGTTGTATTCTAGCAAATGTGAGAGATTAATGATAAAAAGTCTTACAATTAGCCAAATCTTTTGCAATTTCACAATTGGAGTTCCTTGATACACATTCAATCATGTAAAACCCACCCATTTCTTGTTGAATGCTCCCTTAAAAAATGGGAAGGAGGAAAAGTTTAGAGTAACGCTCCAACTCTATTAGATTCTTTTCTTATAAATAAAATGCTTGAATCTCAAGCTTTAACTCACAACTACACATAACATATGTCTTTCTTGATAATCTCAAGTAAGACAATCTTTTTCAACTTTTGAAGGCATTAATTATTGAAGTTAACAATGCCCTCTATGTTGTAGGCTAGATCTAATTGTTTCAATTTCGGGCATTTGTAAAGTTCTTCAATAATGCTCGTAGTCAATAATTGGAGCTATAGTTGAGCATTTTAAAGGGAACCAAATTTGCCTAATTTGAAGGGAACTTGACCATTTCAAGAACGACTCTGCAATCTTAGAGGACTGGAAAATTATAGATTCTCATGGATAATTTGTGATCTTACGTCAACCACAAAAAGAAGAGTTTGTTTGGCAAACTATTTAATAATGTCAATAAAGTTAAACAAATCACCAACACAATTAAGTGAATCATTAGTTGTAGCAATAAAAAATCTAATCTACAACTTGGTTTTAATAAGAAAACAAGGATGTAAGATGCTAATTCATTGGAACCCCCTTTGAAAATACGGCCTCTCTATCATATGAAATCATGGAGGGTTACCATAGTAATTATGATGCGAGATTATAGCGGAAACATTTTTATTTACAATTTTTTTACTAGTATGTTGAAGCTGTAGCTTAGAAAGGCTTCCCATATTAGAGAGCTTGATGGTAAATGCCAAAAATAAGGGTGTACATCTTACAATCACATATATTTTGAATGTTTATATAAATGACTCATGTGTGAAGTATCTCACTATGACCTATAAGTGCATAACAATAATTAAATACAACAATCTCAAAACTTATTATTGCTAACATCTTGGATTTCAAGAAAAGGTTTCAAGGGTTCAGATAAAAGAAAGATTAGCTAAATGAAATCTAATTAAGAATTTACACATGTAACAGATGATGCCTTAACCATTATGACTATATCGGCTTTAGGTGATAGAAACTTAGACTTTATAAGCATTACGAGCCTTAAAAAACTACTTACTAGGAAATATATTAAGAAATAAAAAGAATTAGAGTCCTCCATGCCCTTATTAAATTGTCATGATTATATATAGATTAATTTTTCTTGTTCAGCTCATTTTTTATGTTTCTTAGATGCCTCATCTCATTACTCTCTCCTCGATGAATCAAATAGATACCATTAAATGACACTCTAAGTAAACCTAAATTCTTTGATAATGAGATTAAATTTCAAGCAAATTTTATTTCAAAAATTATTTTGTTAGATAAATTGACTAGTTAAAACAACAATTTTTTTAAAAACCTTCATTTTGGGTTTAAATTAAGCGTTCCTTAATTAATTGCAAACATAAATATTCGAACTCCTTAAATCGTCAAAAACAATTTTTATAAATTCAATAAAAGGCCCACCCCTTAATCTTCCTCCCCCTTGTTGGTGGCCTTAATTATTAAAAGACCTTATCTCATAAGTAGAATGTGAGCCTCTAAAATGACAATTTTAAAAGTTAAAAGAGAAAAATTTCCATATATTTTTATGGGTTTTGCAACTAAATTAAGTGGTGTCACGTGATATACTTTTATAGTATTATATCACTCTTTGTTAGATTGATAGATATATATTTTTCTAAAGTAATGTATTAACAAACCTTCAAGTCATAAGTCATAAAAATTACGTGTATTTAGGATTACAAGATTTTATATTACATTTTATTGTTAATCTATTTTAAAATAAGATGAAAAAGAGTATAAACCAAATTTAACTTTACACATAAAATAATTTTTATATAGAAAATGATTTGAATTCAATGATAAAATTGATATACACTTTTTAAAAAGATAATGGTGTTGATTTTTGGATTTTTTATTTTTGTGTGTTTTCACAAGGCTTGTGTTTTAAAATCCTTGCTTAAAAAGTTTTAACCCCTTAATTTTTGTGAAGTATTAGATAGTGTAGTACTATAGGTGTGGGTGAGAAGATTAGGTAAAACGACATGCCTGAAATTCAACATGGCTTGACATTGTCAATAGGAATCAAAAGCAATAATGTTAGCAAGAATCATGACACTTTCGAAACAAAGCATGGCTGCAAAAACTATAAATGCATGTTGGTGGATATTAATGGTAGGTAGATACAAGCACTATTAGGATTTGGGTGTGAATTAGGCCAATTTGAGTTGTATTATGACCTATATAAGAAGGCTTTGAGCCCATGATTAGAGAGAAGTTAGGAGTAACACAATTATGTTGTCAATTTTTGTAACAAATACATTTATAATGAGCCCCTAAGTTTAATATGATCTAATATTGAATGAGTTATCAAATCTTATGTTATGTGTTGTTTTACAACAAAGATTACTTATGTTATGCTTGTTGGTGTTGATGCATGTAATGGCTAATGTTTTAATTTGATAGGATAATATTAAGTAGAGATATTAATCTTAGTTAATGGATAATGAATGCATTGTTTATGACATGTTCAAGACTGTGATAACCAAAATCTAACCACATGTGCTCGACCCTTTGAGCACCTTACGTGAGTACTTAGGAGAAATTCCCAAGTGATGTCATTGCATAGAAATCTAAGCACCAAAGGCTCGTGCTCAAGGTATGGGTTTCTTGGGTAGGAGTTAGGATAGAAATAACCCCAACATTTTGGTTCCATTGTTGGGACTTGCTAAACTTGGTTATGGATTTTGCAAGAAATGTTATAAAGGATCTCATTGAAATGCATCGAAGAATGGTTTGAAGAACAAGTAGCTAAGTTTGCCAAAATTCATTCAACCCATGAGAAAGATTCAATAAAATAGGTTGAACATGTCTTATATGATGAGCTTTACGAAGCATTCTTTTGTGAGCTTCCAGAGCACCTATAAGCGTGGATAACGACACATATGCTTGGTGAGAGTAAAAAATTGGGAAAAAGATACTTTTGAGCATCATAATGGATCAAAAATATATAATGCACAAATGAAGCCTAAACACATGTAATTGACATATGGTGGGAAGACATAAGTTAAGGAGTTATGTGCTAGAATATTTTGTTTCAATGTATACATGTCTAGAGGAAGCAAAGTACTTATTTTTGATGCGAATCAAGAGGCACATACATTTGATCCATTCCCTAGAGGATCAATATGCGATATTTTGAGTGGGGGATAGAATATTTACCCACGAGGAGGTAAAATTTCCCCTCATGCATAAGCGGTTGGATGATGCATGAGTGGAGGTGCACACATAAGAGGACTTGAAAGAGGAGGTCACACCAAGATAATAGAAGGGGAAGATTGAGATGAGAGGGAGCTCTGTAGAATCAAGTACAACCAGACTAGGGAATTGATCACGATTGTTGCAAGGACTTCAAGAAAATTATAGACATGAAGTGAGGATACTCTGAGGACCCTAGAGGAAGACAAAAGTCTTACACCCATCTCTAACATCGATGATCTTGAACCCACATTATGAATGAAACCAAGAGAGTCTTGGCACCCCTTGGAAATGCACAATCACAAAAGAAAGAAAACATGAATGTCGATACCACCAAACACTCGCTATCATATGCTTGTCAATCAAACAAAAGAATATTTTAACAAGGACTTGGATTCTTAGGAGTAAAGAAACTTACGAGAAGGATAAACCAATATTTCATATTGCAACAATTAGCACCATGTCAACCATTGTAACATACCACCAAAACAATAGTAACAAGTCCCACATGGCACTTGGGAAGAGTAATGTGAATTCCATACCGGTTGATTGTAATTACAACACAAATTCTGTCACCATAAGGACCACCACCACAAAGAACTCTATTACGAGGACCATTCCCGAATGTCATTACAAACTCTCTAAATGCACAACACTTCTTCTACAACAACTCCATGAAGTTTCTTAGAGTGTCAAGGTGTGGAGAATGCGGTTGACCATATGCATTCAATTATTTGGAAAGAAAAAGGAGTGACATACTCCTAGAGCAAGGAGTGCTATTTTACGGAAACCTTGTTGGATTGCACACATACCTGGTATTGCAAGTTTGCTCCATTATAGGTAGTTGTAGACTATGACTTGTTGAAGAAGAAAATTCTTGTGGAGTTCAATATTCCATAATTAATTCAAAAAATTATTTCTATGTTGAAAGAGATAAAGTAGGAATTCTAAGAAAGTGTGTGTGCATACGATGTAAGGTTTAAGATCTTTATCTCAAAGCTATCATGCGATTTATATCCCATCCAACACGAACAATGATTTTTAGGAGGTTTCTAATGCCATATCAAACATGAGCTATACATGAACACTTTATGGAGTCGTGTGAGGCCTTAAAGGTCATGCTTCAGGAAGAAGGAGCAAGAAGTGTGGACACTAGAATAAGTCCATTCCTAGAGGCCCAAATCTCTAGTATGGCCACCCAATTGTAGTTGATGGCTAACAATGCACATAGTCCCACAATAGATTATGGTGCATTGACTATAAGGTGGAAGGCTACAACAAGAAAAACTATCCAAGGATCATGAGGGAAACATTAGAAAGGTGTGAAATATACCATGTAGACCATTATGTGACGTATTTCCCAACACTCCATAGAGCCAAGCATACCAAGATATCACTATGGTGTAGAGTATGTGATTTGAACAAGCATGACACAAAGTGCTGCCACGTTATTGAAGATCTCTGCAAAGCTTGAGAGAAAGGATTATGCCAAATAATCACAGAGTCATCCAAGCACAACTAAGGGTATGAAGGATGGAATGGATAAAGGACACACCACTTGGAAATTACCTAAAAACACTTTGTTTATCTCTCAAAAAAGAAATAAAATATTCCCTATTGCACATTTTTTACACTTTGAGAAACCCATAAACAAGTTTGAATCACTCTAAATCAAGACAAGAGCATTCCAAACCAAGTTATAACATTCAAGCCCAAGTTAAAACAAGAATTATCAAGTGTTTCAATATCAAGTTCTAGTTGCATACATATAGTTGTATTATCAAAATTGCACTTCTAATAGGTGGATAACTACATGGGTTTTATGCCTATTTAGAGTACTACTATTTAGGCAACACAAGGGTTCTATAACCCAAACTGTTGACCCTTTTTTACAAGACTTTCGAGGAAGTTATGGTTTCAAGAGAAGAAGACTAATTTCATAAACTTATACACATATTTTGGATTCCAGATCACAAATAGGTAAGAAAATTCAATAATCACAAGTGGTTGTATGGTCACATATCCTTTTTTATGAGTGAGATATGTATATGTTACTTTGGACATGTTGTGTAAGTCAATTTTTTCTAGAGGGTAGGTTTAAATCCAATTTTAGAGAGAAATCATATACATTAGACTTGTTCCACTCCATTTCACACCTAGAGCAACCCTGAAACACATAAAATCTAAGTACACTATCTCCTTGTCAATTTCTATATTTAGCATGTGTCCTAATTAATGCAATTGCTCAATCATTTACTGTATGTTAAGATATGTATGCTAAATTTTAGTTTATTAATCCTAATAAACACATTTTCCATATTTGAATTCTATTGATTAGACCATTAGGGTTTTTATCCCCTTCACCTACATTTTAGGGTAAATTATTTGGTAAACCCACTCGTTGATTTAACATAACCTTACACACCTTTTCCCCTAGAGTTTTAGATTTCATCTTCTAGGGCTTGGTATTTAGAGTTACATTATTTTTTTCTATATTCCATCACCGAAATATGATTTTTCAGACTTTTCCCTAGTGTTTTATCTTTGGTTCTCCTATTAAGGCCTCTTTTTAAGGTTGTTTGCGGGCTAAAATACCTTTTGAATCACAACTCAAGAAAAAAAAAATTTATTTCAAAAATCTTGGACGTTTGTTTTTCCTTTAATCAATAAAAACAAAAACCTCTTTATTTTTCATCACCCCTCACAAATATTTTAGAACTACGGTTTATTTATTTTTCATAAAAGGGACGTAACATGAGGAATATACACTTGTGAAAACCCTTGGAGGTTTTTGTCTTTCACGTAGAGAGTCTCAAAAACCTCTTTTTCGTTTCACAAAACCTATCACAAGTTTTTAAAAATGGTCTTTTTATTAATTTAACCTTTTTCAAATCCATTTTTCATATTTATCTTACACATCCTTTTGCCTTATGGTTTACTATCTTCAAGCTTCTCATTTTGACTATATTATATATGTTTTTTTATGCTATTAGGAATAGGCCTTGCATTATTCTTTATGGTTGTATCATGGCTGACTTAGTTCATAATGGATAATCAATCGAAAGCCCCTCGCATGTATCATCCTATGGATCCTTCATCAACGCATGCTCATGCCACTAATTTTTCCACTCTTTCTAGAGCTTGTGATAATTACCATCCCTCTCATGAGGTCCATGCTTTCACTCACCCAAATTTAATAGTGCACCTCTTCAATGGTTCATTCTTACATATTCAATATGCAATCTCTATGGGAAATGACATATCTTATACAACTATCCTAGAATTTTTTCAAGTATTGAAAAATGGCTTTCAAGAGAAAATTAAATATACGAGTCTAGGGATCAAGCCACTTAAAGATTAATTTACACATCTAAAGAATGCAACACTTGCAAGTGTCAACCACATCTCTACACACAGTTTTGAGCCTCAAAAGGGTTCATCTCAAGTGCGTGTTAGGAAGCAAGATCAATCTATTCCTAACACATCTACAAAGTCACTTAGGTTTAATATGTTTTTAAAAAGTAACCTCTCAACATAGGTGGTTTTATAAATCCACATCCTATTGCACTTATCATAGAATTGTGTGACCTCATGTTGACGAGGTGGGAAAAAATATTTTTTAAAGTTGACTACTAAATAAATCTCAAAAAACACTTTAAAACTTTAATTTTTTAGGTGAATTATGTATGCACTTCATATTTGTATATTTAGGATATTAAAAATACATGTGTGGTCAATATACACATGTTTGGTTAAGTTTTGTTTGTGGATAATATATTGTTGACATACCAAAAAAATGGGACATAATTATATGCTTTAACCTCACACCAAAAGTTGTCGAGATTTGTGGCATATCACACAAGGACTTGTTGATAGTGGTCATTTTTAATTAGATACATCTATTACAACCTCATAAAACCCTAGTTCACCTTCTACTATTGAGAAAATACTTATAATTGAGAATTCATCCTCTAAAATTGAAAGGGGACATATGTAACAAGAACAATTACAAAAGGAGAAATTAGAAAAGTAGAGGTTAGAAAAAAAATGAAATTGAAAAAAAGAGGTTGCGTAAGTTGTAATAGGAGAACTTTCTAAAGAAAAGTAACAAAAAGAGCAATTTCTAAAACATCATTGCATAAGCTAGCACAAAAAAACATTCTTGATAAACGATTTCTCAAAAAAGAAACACAAAAGAAGAATATACATACAAAGGATAACACTTCATAAGATGCAAATTCATTTCAAAACATATGGATGATGAATACAAAGCTTCACAAAAATCCAAACATGGAATACAAACATCTAAAAAGCATACATTCTAGCAAGAAACATTTGGCATTATTACACAAAAAGTGCAACCAATAGATTCAAATGATCACAATGCATTCTTGTTGCATGGATGTTATGGTCGTAACTTATCATTATACTGCATATAAGACAATCTAATATTTTAATATCAATATACAAGTGAAAATTCAATGTTTAACATTTAAAAATACCAAAAAAAATTAAAATATTCAAAAATACAAAAATGAGAATGTGTTTAAAATTTAAAAACTAGGACTTGAGTACTAGTTTCTACTTTACACATGTTGTTTATCACATCATTTAGTAGATATCATATTATGTTTTTCCTTACACACTTGTTTTTCATGTGTTATATGAGCATGATGGAAGACATACAAGATCATATATGGCTTTCAGATGGTGTCTTGTGCCTAATGGATTTGCCTTATTGGGGGTATAATTGTATACAAAGCATGTTATACAAGGTTTTATTTTTTCTATCATATTTTATAGATCTTTCTATTTCTGACATGCCTTACTAATGTTTACAGACTATTGGCTAGATTTTCTGCATATCTGAAAACCTAGGCAGTCATGAGATAAATCTCCCTCATTTACCGGTGAGGCTCCCGTGTAAGATTTGTCAATTAAATATGCTAGTATCTATTTGGGGGTATTACTTTAACCATGCAGCTCATGAACCATAGCTATATAGTTTTGCAGCAAGTATGCAACTGTTAAAGAAAGGGAATATCTACTAAAGAAGGAAACAATAAAACACAGGAAAGAAAGAGGGATGATGTGCAACCCAATCAATAGATTACAAAGTTGATTGCATGCACATAGACAGAACAAATAAATATTAACACACAGAATTATAAGCAAAGGCAGCTTTCAGATCTAGATCTAGAATAACACAAAGTTTATAAGTAGATCTAAGACAAAAATTTAGAAACAAAATACAACGTGGCACAAAGTTCTCCGGAAATCTGCTCCTTTCTATTCCTTTGCTTCAAATAGCTATCATGGGTTTCAGCACAAAGTATGGAACACCAGAATGCTGCTTACAAATTCTAATCCCTAACCCGAAGGTTCTTCCTCTACTTATAGCATGTAGATGTGACATTACAAACAAGAAGCCTTTAGTTGAACTGGCACATGTGGAAGTGGGAAAGGAAACAATTAGCAATCTCCCTCTTGGAATTCCTCTTTGCATGATGTGCATGATTTGCAACTGAAGATAAACCTTCTATTTTGCATGTTTGCCACCTATTTCCAAGTAGTTGACTTCTTTAAGTAATGGCTTTTAAACCAATCACTTAAGTTTTATAATTTAATTGATCGCTCAATTACTTTGTCAGAGGAAAGAAGAAGGAAGAGGAAAGCTGCAATCTTGTTCTTTTTTCATATTCTACATGTAGTTGATTCTTTTGCCTTTGATTCTCACCATACTGGATATGGAAGCGGATGGATCTGGAATTTTGCTTACGGGTGTTGCCTTTTCCTTGTCTTCCCTCTTATCCTTGAAGCTTTTGTAGTTCTTCTCCAGTACATGCATCAGTGCAATGTTTGCCGTAAATAACTCATCATTTTTATTTTTAATTGCATATGAGCAATTAAAAATTCTGGAAAGCACTCCAGGTGAATGCAAATTCAATGAAGGCTTCAACTGGAAGATTGGGAGAACATGCACAAGGTCTTGGAAGGAATTCTCCATGCACTGACTTCTTCACGGGCTGTATTCAAAACAAGAGGATGAAGCCTTTGCAATTATGGATCTGGATATGGATTTGGAAGCTATGCATGATTCTGATGTTCCTTTTCTTTCATCATGCTTCGTCATGGCCAGAGCAATCTTCGTCTCAGCAACTCTTTTTCTTTTTATTCGGCTGGAATTCTTTACAATTGGTGCATATCTGGGAATTTCTTCAGATTCAGAAGATATACTCAATGTATTGGAAATGGATTGAAGCTCCCTTTCAATTATATAAGCACATGTAATGAATACCTGCAATTAATTCAAACAAAGATGGATTCCAGAGCATGAAAACTTGATTTTTATCATAAAAATTTGCATATAAAGCCTGCTCCCCTAAAATTTGAGGCTTTGCTTGCATGCAAAGCAAGCATAAATATTGTCAGCTTCACCTGGGCACCTGTACCATTATGCAGACAATTAATCAGACTTAAATGAAGCTCCTTCAAACATAGGCGCCAAACTTTGAAACTTTCCGGTAGTGAAAACACCTTCCTCTGAGCAAAATTCCTCCTTAATTGGGCACCAAAATTGCCTGGGCTGCACCTCTTTGCTAAAGAATTAATTAATTCACCACTATGGCAGCCCATTCTTATATAACCTTCATCATTCTATAATTAATAATTGCACTTCATATTCCTAGCAATTAATTAATTAAAAATCAACTTTTCTCTTTAAACTTGGGTGCCTATTTTGTGCATGCTCATGGCTGCCATTAAATAAATTAAATTTATTTAATTTTAGCTTTCTACTTCTAGTCTACTTTGACTTCACACTATGCTTTGACCTCATGTGCAAAAAATAGGAATTAATTCCATCAATAAATACTTTAAAAAGTATTATTCCTCCTCTAGGTGGGTTTCACTTTTTGCCATAGCTGATTTCTATTTTTAAAAGTCAATTTCTAATGGGATTATTCACCCTGCACTGTAGCTCCAAAAATACCATGATCCACTTAAGCTGTTCGAATTTTATAATGGGATTTTTTACTCTCCAAGGAAGGTAAGAAATTCCCATCAATGCCTTGAGTTATTTTCTTTTATTTTATAATGGGAATTTTCGCCATGCAAGACAGGTAAGAAATTCCCACCTGCTTGTTGCCTCTAATTTTTCCATCATGACTTAAGTGAATTTTATCTCATGGGAAAAAGTACCCTGCGAGGAAGGTACAAAATTCCCACCTTTCTGCTACTACCAAAAAATTTCATAGCAGTTTAAAACCTTCCTTTCCCAAAAATGCGACTTGCTCAGAAGAGGCCTTTTTTTGTGCATGACTTCGTCTTTTTAGAGAGAACCAGACTTCCTGTGGTAAATTCCTTCTGGCATGACGCCTATAGATGAATTCCAGATACTCCAGGAAAGAAAACAGATTGAACTGGTAAACGAATTGACTTAGGGGAATTTCATAGAGAAAAACAGGGAAAAAACACAAAAACAAAAAACGTTGTCAGAAGTCACAGACAAAGCCCATGATTCATTCTTGGTGGAAACTCTATTGGTATATGGGAATATTGACATGTAAAACCTCAACAGGGTTAAACTGGAGCACAATTTACTTCAAACGGGACTTTAAATAATTAAATAAAAATTTCCCGCAGTCAAAACTTGGCGAAAGGATAAACAGAGTTTCGGCATCTGGGTATTTGTTAAAATTGGCTCATATGATTCAATGGTAATATCTTGACGTAATACAAATATTTTCTGGCAACGAAAACACAAAACAACCCGTTATTTTAAAAGAACGAAATTTTTAACATTGGGTAGTCTCAGATTTCAGGGTGTAATCTGGGGACACCAGTTGGCCCTGTTTTTGGACATCTTTGCCTCTGTCAAAATGACATGAGCAAAGGTGAGATCCCAACATGTCTGGTTTCATGTCTTGTCTATTGGGCTCAAGGTCAGGAAAACAAAAATAACACAACACAGAAAAACAAGGAAAAAAAACGAACAAAATTTTATTTATATACATACATGTTTTACCCTGTATCTCAGTTTCTGAACAACCTCAGATGCTGCCCGTTGAAAGGCAGTGGTAACTCAACTCCATCCCAGTAGGCAAAGAAGAAAGTATCCATTCCAGAAACTCTTTTGATCATGAAGGGCCCTTTCCAGAGTGAATCAGATTTGTCGTGCATGCCCTTCGGTTCATGTCTCTTGTCCCACTAGAGTACCTAGTCTCCGATATCAAACTTCCTTTCTTTGGCCTTCTTGTCAAATACCTTGGGCAAGTCCTTATCAATTTCATCTGGTGGTCACTCATCCTTTCTTCTCTTTGTGGTGAGTAAGTCTTCATCAACTTCCTTCGTACTCAGATTTACCAGTTGCACTTCTAAGGAAGAACTATCACCGCATTCTTTGTTCTTATTCAGGTACCGATTATGCTTGTTGAATGCCCCTACTAAGGAAACTAAACCCTTTGGGATTTTGTTACCTTTCGGTTAGATCACTCCACTACTGTCATCATAACCAGGATCCATTCTTCCTGTGACTATTTGTCGTGGTGGTGATTTATTCCCTTCAACACACAACCTATCAAAGTTGTCTTGCTCCAAACATGCAGATGTTTGTTTGTCCTCATTGAAATTTTTCCATTGTTCACCATTATCAGGGACTTTGGGGTGGTAGTTCATCTCCACTTTATAGTTTCATTGTCTAAATATAAATGGTGGTCTATTCAGATTCAATAGCGCAGTCGTGACTGCCAAAGAATCTGCCTTGGAATTTTGATTTATTGGAATGAAGTCAATAGAGAAGGCTACAAAATCGAGTGTGACAGAAAGCACTCTATCTCTGTAATGCTTCATCTTATCTCCTTTGACTTGATTTTTTCCTTAAACCTATTTTACTAGAAGTTCAACATCTCCTTAGGCTTTGAGGAGTTTTACTTCTTTCTTTTTAGCTTGCTCCATTCCTAGCAGCAAGGCTTCATACTCCGTCGTATTGTTGGTGTTCTCAAACATCAATTTGTGGGAGTATGGTAACATCTCATGATCTGGAGATATTAGTAGAACCCCGAATCTTGATCTAAAAGAGAAACACGTGCCTTTAAACTCTAGAATCCAAAAATTTTCTTCTTCTTGTGTTGGCTCTGATTGAAGTTCCAGTTTTGGTACATTTTTATCCATTTCCAAAAAATAGACCCCACGGTCAGATTCTTGAAAAAGAATTTGAGATCTAAGATCCTCAGATTTTTTCACCACGTACTTGGACTTCTTTTCTGGCTCTAGCTTTTGATTTATTCCTTTGATAGGAATATGAGCACATGACCAATCCATCTTTACTTCTCTTCCCAACTCTTTGCAGAAGTTCTGCTCAACAACATCCCGTAGGAAACAGGAATATCTGTAACTAAGATTGTCATCTTTAATCTTTTGTCAGGAAAAGCTACCAAAACAACTTGTGCATCTTTGATTTGTCTAATTAAAGGGACTTGTCTCTCCATGGAGTAGCACCTTTTTATGGTCTTTGTCAAGGTAAGCCCAAGAGCATCTACAACTTTAGCTGGCATGACATTGTCAAAAGCACTTGAATCTAAACTGCGGTTGCTTAACTTGAAACCATTAAGCAATAGGGAAACATAGAATGGCTCCACTCTTTTAGAAGATGGTGAGGATTTAACAACCGCAGTGTTGTTCTGGGAAGGACTATCTTTGGGCTTAGGCATAAGGCCCTTTGATGCATAAGATTGTCCTGGAGATT
Source organism: Taxus chinensis (assembly GCA_019776745.2). Taxonomy (NCBI): domain Eukaryota; kingdom Viridiplantae; phylum Streptophyta; class Pinopsida; order Cupressales; family Taxaceae; genus Taxus; species Taxus chinensis. Next base: position 585,332,342 of record CM034156.1, on the reverse strand, counting down.
GTACATTTTTGACTAGCCTATTTAACTTCTCAGGAAAGGCTCTCAAATATTCAGCTTCTGACATTTGAACTCTGGTTTTATTGACATGATCAATAATTTCAAACGAAGGTATAGATTTAAATACCTGAGTTGCTTTCTATGTTTGAGATGAAGAACTCACATTCTTATTTCTGGGAGCTAAAGAAGAAGGTAAAGGGCTTCCGCTTCTTTGTTCATTAGTTAATGCCTCGGCTTGATGAGTTTGTGATCTTGTAAATACTGCATATGTATGACCACGATCATCTTCATGAAGCTTTTCATCGTCATGTTCATATTTGTATTTTAGGTAGTTAATGTTGGAGTCACTAGCAGGACCTACAAAATCATCATTCTCGAGCTGATCAGTGTCAACTTTTTGGTCTTCTTCATTCATCTCCACATTGTTTATGGGAGCAACTTCAATTGCTAATCTTTGGGAACCAGCAATGCGGTTCCGGTTGTTGTTGAAATTCCAAGAAGGGGCAATGTTGTTGCCTTGAGCCATTTGTTTCTTCATCTGCATCATCTCATTTGCTTACTTTTGTAATAGTGAATCAGAGGTAGTAGCAGAGGATGAACTTTCAGCTCTAGAAGTGTTGCTCTTAATCTTTCCAGCCATGCTAAAGTCGTCTTCAATCTCAACTGCCATGTTTTGAGCTGCTAACAAATCAATAGGATGTGCTCTTCGCAGTTGATAGCTTACTTTAGGAAGTAAAGCATTGATGTAGAATACTTTTTGATTATCGTCATTCAAATAAGTATAAGCCAGAATTTTGTACAGTAATCTTTGGAATTTTGCAATAAAATCCCACATGTGCTCATGTGGCTCCTTCTTCAACTAAGTGAGCTGAGTTATCAAGGTACTAGAATCTTCAGCTTGTTTGAAGTTTTTCAGGAATGCATCTCTCATAGTGGCCCAGTTGGTTATGGTTCTAGGAGCTAGCTGGTAGAACCATTCTCTAGCCAAGTCATGGAGAGTCTCTATGAAGAGTCTGACAGATACATCTTCATGTTTGACTGCAAACACTCCACAAGATATGAAAAATGTAGCCAAGTGGTCATCAGGATTCTGCTTTTCGTCTCCAAAGAATTTCAGGAAATTCTTTCTTGTCCCTTTAGGTAGATCATGTATAGGAGGAGTTAGATTCGGAGGTCCAAAGGATACACCCCATGGAATAGGTTGGTTTCGGTTCAACATAATGAATGGAACACGTCTCTCTGGGAGTAGACTTGATAGATAATTCTAGTTACCGGATTATGTTGAAGACGATTAGGATCTGGATGAATGTGTACTATTCTTCCTGGTGAGAGACTAGATATACGGCTTCTAACTTGAGAAGGATGATTGAAATTGAATTGCTCCTGTAATATGAAGAAATGATCAGTCCTTCCTTGTGCCTTCACAGATCGAGTGAATGAACGTTCAGCCAGGTTGAAAGTTGAATGGGAAACACTCTGATCTACAAGAGATAAGATTTGTTATGCAAAGATAGGTGTTCCCCATCGGAGTCGTCAAAAACTGTTGGCTAGATTTTTTGCATAGCTGAAAACCTAGGCAGTCATGTGATAAATCTCCCTCATTTACTGGTGAGGCTCCCGTGTAAGATTTGTCAATTAAATATGCTAGTATCTATTTGGGGGTATTACTTTAACCATGCAGCTCATGAACCATAGCTATATAGTTTTGCAGCAAGTATGCAACTGTTAAAGAAAAGGGAATATCTACTGAAGAAGGAAATAATAAAACACAAGAAAGAAAGAGGGATGATGTACAACCCAATATATAGATTACAGAGTTGATTGCATGCACATAGAAAGAACCAATATATATTAACACAAAGAATTATAAGCAAAGGAAACTTTCAGATCTAGATCTAGAATAACACAAAGTTTATAAGTAGATTTAAGACAAAAAGTTAGAAACAAAATGCACTGTGCCACAAAGTTCTCCAGAAATATGCTCCTTTATATTCCTTTGCTTCAAATAGCTATCAGGGGTTTCAGCACAAAGTCTGAAACACCAGAATACTTCTTACAAATTCTGATCCCTAACCTGAAGGTTCTTCCTCTACTTATAGCATGTAGAGGGGACATTACAAACAAGAAGCCTTTAGTTGAACTGACACATGTGGAACTGGGAAAGGAAACAATTGGCAATCTCCCTCATGGAATTCCTCTTTGCATGATGTGCATGATTTGCAACTGAAGATAGAACCTTCTATTTTGCATGTTTGCCACCTATTTCCAAGTAGTTAACTTCTTCAAGTAATGGCTTTTAAAACAATCACTTAAGTTTTATAATTTAATTGATCGCTCAATTACTTTGTCAGAGGAAAGAAGAAGGAAGAGGAAAGCTGCAGTCTTGTTCTTTTTTCATATTCTGCATGTAGTTGATTCTTTTGCCTTTGATTCTCACCATACTGGATGTGGAAGCGGCTGGATTTGGAATTTTGCTTACGGGTGTTGCCTTTTCCTTGTCTTCCCTCTTATCCTTGAATCTTTTGTAGTTCTTCTCTAGTACATGCATCAGTGCAATGTTTGCCGTAAATAACTCATCATTTTTATTTTTAATTGCATATGAGCAATTAAAAATTCTGGAAAGCCCTCCGGGTGAATGCAAATTCAATGAAAGCTTCAACTGGAAGATTGGGAGAACATGCACAAGGTCTTGGAAGGAATTCTCCATGCATTGACTTCTTCACGGGTTGTATTCAAAACAAGAGGATGAAGCATTTGCAATTATGGATTTGGATATGGATTTGGAAGCTATGCATGATTCTACTAATCCTTTTGTTTCATCATGCTTCGCCATGGCCAGAGCAATCTTCTTCTGAGCAGCTCTTTTTCTTTTTATTCGGATGGAATTCTTTACAATTGTTGCAGATCTGGGAATTTCTTTAGATTTGGAAGATATACTCAATGTATTAGACATTGATTGAAGCTCCCTTTCAATTATATAAGCACATGTAATGAATACCTGCAATTAATTCAAACAAAGACGGATTCCAGAGCATGAACACTTGATTTTTATCATAAAAATTTGCGTATAAAGCCTGCTACCCCTAAAATTTGAGGCTTTTCTTACATGCAAAGCAAGCATAAATATTGTCAGCTTCACCTGGGCACCTGTACCATTATGCAGAAAATTAATCAGACTTAAATGAAGCTCCTTCAAACGTAGGCGCCAAACTTTGAAACTTTCCGGTAGTGAAAACACCTTCCTTTGAGCAAAATTCCTCCTTAATTGGGCACCAAAATTGCCTGGGCTGCACCTCTTTGCTAAAGAATTAATTAATTCATCACTATGGCAGCCCATTCTTATATAACCTTCATCATTCTATAATTAATAATTGCTCTTCCTATTCCTGGCAATTAATTAATTAAAAAACATCTTTTCTCTTTAAACTTGGGTGCCTATTTTTTGCATGCTCATGGCTGCCATTAAATAAATTAAATTTATTTAATTTTAGCTTTCTACTTCCAGTCTACTTTGACTTCACACTATGCTTTGACCTCATGTGCCAAAAATAGGAATTAATTCCTTCAATAAATACTTTAAAAAGTATTATTCCTCCTCTAGGTGGGTCACACTTTTTGCCATAGTTGATTTCTATTTTTAAAAGTCAATTTCTAATGGGATTATTCACCTTGCACTGCAGCTCCAAAATTACCATGATCCACTTAAGCTGTTTGAATTTCATAATGGGATTTTTTACTCTGCAAGGAAGGTAAGAAATTCCCATCAATGCCTTAAGTGATTTTCTTTTATTTTATAATGGGAATTTTCGCCATGCAAGACAGGTAAGAAATTCCCGCCTGTCTGCTGCCTCTAATTTTTCCATCATGACTTAAGTGAATTTTCTCTCATGGGAAAGAGTACCCTGCGAGGAAGGTACAAAATTCCCACCTTCTTGTTGCTACCAAAAAATCCCATAGTAGCTTAAAACCTTCCTTTCCCAAAAAAGCGACTTGCTCAGAAGAGGCCTTTTTTTGTGCATGACTTCGTCTTTTTAGAGAGAACCAGGCTTCCTATGGCAAATTCCTTCTAACATGACACCCATAGATGAATTCCAGATACTCCAGGAAAGAAAACAGACTGAACTGGCAAAGGAATTGACTTAGGGGAATTTCATAGAGAAAAACACGCAAAAAACACAAAAACGAAAAATGTTGCCAGAAGTCACAGACAAAGCCCAATATTCATTCATGGTGGAAATCCTACAGGTATATGGGAATATTGACATGTAAAACCTCAACAGGTTTAAACTGGAGCACAATTTACTTCAAACGGGGCTTTAAATAATTAAATAAAAATTTCCCGTAGACAAAACCTGGTGAAAGGATAAAACGAGTTTTGACATCTGGGTATTTGTCAAAATTGGCTCATATGATTCATTGAGAATATCTTGACGTAATACAGACATTTTCTGTCAACGAAAACACAAAACGACCCGTTATTTTAAAAGAACTAAATTTTTAACTTGGGGTAGTGTCAGATGGGTTAAATATGGGGACACCACAACCAACGTTATGACATGTTTCTATCATGATTTGATACTAACACATATAACTTGTATGGACTAATTTTTCTTATTTTACGCAACTACTATTTACCTTTTTGTACATTGGATTTGTTCTCAGTTATCTTTTGTGTGCTTCCCTTGACCATTTTTGTGTTTGTGACACACTATTTACCCTTGTTTATGGCCTCAATAGCCTTTTTATTATGAGTGGATTTGACCCTTGCTTGTTTGTGCGAAACCTTTCTGTCCTTTGTATGTAGCCTCTTGGCCTTTTATATGACATTGTGTGTGACTTGTGTGTGTCGAGCTTATGTGCTTATTTGTGCTTGTTACACTTGGTGCCATGATTCTCATTATGCTCCCCTTTGCCTCGGTGTCATAATTGATATCATGCACTCCTTCAATGCGGTAGATTATATATCAATTGATAGACATACGATTATTCTCCACATGAGTATATGGTCTTACACATTTTTATTTACTTCTAGATGACATAATACGATTCATATTTTGTTTTGAGATGGGTGATCTAAAATATATCTCTCTTACCTCAAAAGAGGGAACATTCAATGGGTTTATCACATAATACAAGTTGTAAAATACAAGGAGCACGTTACAAAATACAATGAATATAGTACATGTACAAGTACATGGTTATAGATACACAATGCAATGATAGAAAAAAAGCATCATCTTTGGATAAGATCAATTGGTCGATTTTGTCTTCCATTGGCCCATTTTATCAAGTGTAGTTTGTACAATTAATTTCATTTTTTCTAAAAAATTACATAATACATAATGGTTCAGGTAGTGAAGTAGGAATAGTGACACATAATTCAATACATCACACTACATTTTACTACAAATGTAGGGGGCATGATACTAATTTAATTGTTCAATTTGATTTACATATACAAAATTTCAAACATTCTATGGCACACATTTCTATTTCAAATTTTAATATTGTCAATATGAGGGCATCAATATCTTTTGTTCTCTTTTGAGAATCATCAAATATTACAACTATGGTGGGGGCATGAGATTACTTCATTCCCTTTCGATCAAATAAATTTGGAGCGGAGATCCATATGCATGGGTTTGGTTTATTTGGAACAAGTGATGTACGATGGTTCTAGTGAAACCCATCGGCCTTAGCATATTTCCTTGCGAACCCACAATAGTTCCTCCTTTTTACTGGTACATTACGTACTCCCTACACCCAAAATCTCATTGATTGTAGTCAGTTCTTATAAATTTTGGGTTTGATAACCCCCAATTATTTGTCTTGTTCGACAATATTTTCTTTTTCCATGTGTTCCAACTCGGGGGAAAAATCTACTCCAAACACTTCACCAAGAGGCCTTAATCTTTACAGGGAAACAATATGTTCCTTCACATATAGCTTTTCACTTTGGACACTTATGAAGCACTCAAGTATTTTTTATCTACACACTTCAATGTGCATTTCCTTTAACCTAGAAAATTTCATTGACTAGATTAAAGGGGTGAAATGTAGACATCCAAATTCGGCATTTGATAGAGCTAATTTTTTGCTTACATTCCTTATGCATGAATTACACAAAAACATAACTCAAACACATAATTTTATAACTTGTAATCCCTTATTTCACTAATCAGACACATTATCTTATAACTTGTAATCCCTTATTTCACTACTGAGACACATACAAAAATACATTTGTCACTCAAAAGCACCTTATATCTCCTCTACAAACTTCTCCAATTGTTTAACTGAGATTTCTTCTCCACTTGGCAAACTATCAAGTAGGGCCATAACCGACTGATCAATCTTGCCTTGCTAGTAAATCCTATCTAAGGCCCTCTAATGGTAAAAAATATCAAATGAAAATTTTCTTAAGAGCTAGTTTTTTCCCTCCAATTCGGCCTTAGTGCGAAATTTCACCCTTAAAGTCTTATAAATACAATTCAAACCCCAAACATTTACTCATTTGTCAAATTTATCACTACTTGGAAATCACCTTGCAACACTTGATTTGTTACTCCAAAAAGAAAGCAAGTTTCATTATTATTCGCTATTACAAGATCTTACACTAGAGAAGCCCTTAAGAAATTCTAAAGCACTCTAAATCAATCCAAGACCCTTCCAATCCAAGTACAAGCAAACATTAACAAGTGTTAAAGGATCACATTATAGTTGTAGACATGTAGTTGCATTATCACAATTGCAATTGCAATTACAATAGGTGAAGAACTACATAGGTTTGATGCCTCATTCCAGAATAGTTTTATGTAGGCAACATAGGGATACCACAACCAGAACTATTGAATAATTTTTATAGGAATTCCAAGGAACCTAAGGTTTTAAGAGAATAGGACTAATTAAGACAAGGTGTGCACATATTTTAGACTCCATATCACACACATAGAAGCACATTCAGTAGTCGTACAGTCACAAATCCAATTTGTTGTGCAAGACAAGTCCGTGTAACTCTGAATACATTGTGTGGGTCAATTTTGTCTTGTTGTTCAATTTTCCTAGAGGCAGTATTCAACTCCAGTTTTAGATATGAAGCATAAACAAATAATTTCTAGCATGTTTCATTCTAGTTCATACCTAGATCAACCTAAAAACACACAGAAAAGCTAAGTGCACTATTTTCTTGTCAATTTCTACATTTAACATGTGCCCTAACAAGTCTAATTGTTTAATCATATACTATATGTTCATATATGTATGTTAAATATTAATTTCATAATTTGGATACACACATTTTTCAAATTTCAATCCTATTAATTATACCATTAAGGTTTTTATCCCATTCATCTAATTTTTGGGGTAAATCAATAGAATGGTACACATGAAGTTTACTTCATCTTTCTCAAGCATTATAACACCTCTACATATAGCTGCAATAAATAGTAAGAGTTTTTATTAGAGTAAAGAACACCATAGTGCTTTTGATTCATTAAAATATCAAATCAACCATGCGACAATGTTGATTCTTTGTATTTTGCAGCATCCATTCAAAGTTGAAACGTATGCAATTGAGTATATTATGGGGGCATTTTTGTTGCAAGGTGGTAAGCTAGTTTGTTATCATTCAAAGGTATTCACTTCAGCAATAAGTGGGTATGTTGTATATGATAATGAATGCAGGCTCTAGTTTTAACAATGCAGAAACGGAAACATTATTTGTTGGGTAAATAAATTATCATGTAGACCGACCAAAAAAGTATCTCTTCAATATTGGTAGGCCTAAAGTAAATTACAACAATCAATGAACGAATGTGTTTTCTCCAACAATTTGATCTCGTGATCAAGTGAGCCATGGTCTTGTCAACACCAAATGATATGAAGAAAAATCATTCAATATGCAAGAATACATATCCAAATTCATTATAGCATGTAAACTTTTTTGTATAAGCAAGCCTAAGGTTAAAGAAGGATTGCACATGCTTGAGGAATAAGAATTTTCAGGCATGGTCATGACTATTTATATGTTGTAACAGATAGTTTCAACAAAATCTATGTTTTGATCACGTGTTAGAAGCCATTACAATGGTATGAAGTAGTCGAATTATTCTTTTCTAATGTTTGGTCGCATTTTGATTTCTTAAGTCCATTGTTTCAAATGAAGAAAGCAACTAGAGGAGCCACTTCATTCAAAATCATGCTTAGATTGTTGTTTTGGTTAAAATAGGTAACCATAATTTTGGATACCAGTGTCTCCAAAAATATACATCAAGTTGTGTTAAATATACTAGACTTATTTCATATTTCAACTTTCGAAGTAGATTTTGGTTTGCTTTCTGGGGTCTTTTTGTATTATGTGCAGTGATGATTTTCAATTATACTACCTCGTTAATGAAGCTTTGGGGATTTCAAGATTAGAAAGTAAGCGAAAGAGACACTTAATTCAGATTCACACTTACAGACCATGTACTTTCCATTTGAAGCAATCTCCTACTTTCAACCTCCTTCGTTCTTCCTGTCAAGATACACATGATATTTCTTCCCCTCAAGAGACAAATTATATTATATGGTTTATTTATTGTATATTTTAAATCTCATATGTGCTTTGGTATTGTTGTTCTTTGCATTCACAACATACATACATACATACATATATATATATATATATATATATATATATATATGTAATATATATATATATATAATATATGTATATATATATATATATATATATATGTATATATATATATATATATATATATATATGTATATACATATGTATATATATATATATACATATGTATATATATATATATATATATATATATATGTATATATATATATATATATATATACATATATATATATATATACGTATATATATATACGTATATATATATATACATACATATATATACATATATATAACGCTTAATTTTGATTTGCTTAATTATGTGCAATTTGTTTATGATAAAGAAATATGAAAGAACTCTCACAAGAATAACCTTCATTTTTTTGTCTTTGCATATTTCATTTACAAGCCTTTATTTTCCATACATTGATAGTCCTTCAATCCACGCCTTACCTTACACCTTCCTTACTCTAACCTTTACTAATTTTAATATGGTCAACTTGAAAAGAAATGGGATAACAATGACCATTAAATAAATAATGGAATGATAATAAACAACACATTGTGCCATTGTGGAAGATATAGTATATGGGGTCCCCTTAACCCTTGGCACCTTTACCAAAATGAGTCTAAAGATGAAATAGAAAATAAAAAATAAAATATTGAACTACCCAACATATTTTATGCTTAAGTGGAAGATATTGTGTATGGGTCCCTTTAACCCTTGGTCCCTATATTAAAATGAATCCAAAAACGAAATAAAATATAAATAATTTAAATACCAACTGCAAAGCATAATTTCTGCTATACTCGAAGATATTGTATATGGGGTTCCTTAACCTTTGGCACCAAAAGTGAGTCCAAAATCGAAATAGAAAATAAAAAAAAAAAGAATATTTTATGCTAAATTTTTACCGCTTCCGTTACGTATCAATTTTGGAAGAGAGGTCTCGCCGGGATTCGAACCCAGGTCGCTGGATTCAAAGTCCAGAGTGCTAACCACTACACTACGAAACCACACGTTCTTTTTAACTCTGGTGACAGAAATAGATATTTGTCATCTATTCCTAAGTGTAATTAAAAAAAGAGTACAATTAGCATATGCTAATCAATGTGTTTCTAATTGGGAAGTGGTGTTACGAATATTTCTACCATTGTGCCTTAGTAAAGTTGGTGGTGTTAGCACTCTTTAGAGATATTTTAAGGAATTGTTTTTTTTTTAATTCGTGATAGATATTTTTAATTTAGATATATTATTATATTGGATTTGGAAATAAAATTTGGGGAAAGAGTCCTTGTTATATGCTTAAAATATTACGATTTTCTTTTTGTTTTCTTCATCAAAAAAGAAAATTTATCTTATATAATAGTCAAGTGAGTGTCAAATTTAAGTTCATCAATTAATTGCGTATTTCATGGACATTACAACTCTCACCACCCCATGGTTGCAATTGTAGGATGCATATCTATATAATAAGACTAATATAGATATTTTAAATACATCCATATGAAAAATGTAAACAAATATGAATCTGAGGCTCTAATCTTGGATTTTACATATAGCACATTAATTAATATTTTGAATATTTTTTTTGAAAATTTATTATTGACTGGTGATAATGTCATCAATCTTGTTGCATTGATGTCTCGAGTTCTAAATTATTACAAATATTTGATTGAATTCTTAAATAGAAAAAAAAAAACTTATAAATAAAAATTAAATAGACATCAAATTTAAATTAAAAATTATCTTATAAAAATCAAATAAACATCAAATTTAATATCATAATTTATTATTTATCCCGCAAAATTAAAATAACCATCTACATTATGTATTGATTGCTTTTGAAACAATTATCTTCATAAATTAAAACTAAAACTAAGAGTTACTATGAAGGGGGACATGTATGCCACAATAACATCTAAAGTTTAGTCAATATTCAATAAATATATAAACTAAACTCAATTGTCATTAGTTATGGTTCCTAGCCTTTAAATTTGATAGGAATTTATCACGTTAAATAATTTTAATTTTCTTTTGAGAATGTAATTTTTCAATACTGTAATTAACAATGGTTTTCCAATTATATCTTTTAAATTGTTTAAACTTATATTATTATTAATACTAAAAATTCAAACAAAAGTTTTCAAATTAGTATTTTTGGGCTAAATGATTTTTATGTATTGACCTTTAAATTATATGAAATTATGCTTACTATCATCATTTTAATTTTTAAATTATTTTAAATTATACTTAATATTTTAATCTATATATAAAAATTGATTATTAAATATAATGATTTTTAAAAGTTGTAAAAATTTTTCAATTAGAAAACATAAAATGGCGGCCCTTTTTTATGGATCTTGGTGTCGACCCCACTAATCATGTCATTTGGGACTTATTTAATACTGACAGTTGAGGCCTCATAAATATTTACGCTTCTAATGATGCGGCTGAAAGAGACGATCTTTGACAGTGGATAGCTAATGTAATTACCGATGCATATTGTGTTATATGCGGCGATTTTAATAAGGTGGAGCTGCCCACTTAACCGATGGATACATTGTTCTATATGCACAATAAATTTGGGTTTTATGAACCTAACGCCTCTTTCACTCCTGCCTCTGAAGTTTGGTTCACTTGGTCCAATCTCTGAGGAAGATCAGATCGGGTCCTCAAATGGCTCGACAAATTTGTGCTATCAACTCAAGATTTTTTTGAGTTTGACAACATTTATTCTTTACCTGTCAAATTAATGCCAAATATGGTCCTTTTGGACCACTCCCCTATAATATTTTGTATCACTTGGCAAGATAGGTGACATTTTTGTCATAAAGGCCATTTTTTCTCAATATTGCCTTAATGAAACATGAACCCACCATAAACCACATTAAACGGACGTGGAATTTATCTCCTTGACCATGTTATTTCCATAACTATCATCCTCCTATGTGTGCTAGTTAGAACAATTGGTGGGAGGATGTTATGACTAAGATGACCAGATTACTCTGAATATATGAGTCGACAATTTGCCAAGATTAGATGTTAGTCATACTCTACTACCTCCTATGTTCTTAGCCAAGTGGTGGTGGCGCTTGAAGGAAATACTTTCTCTGAAACTCTGCAGCTCCAAGTGGCAGAGCTTCGTTATAAAATCCATGTATTGCAGACAACTATAATGCTCAAGGTTCTCATATTAGTGCCTGTCTGTCACTAGCTTATAGTCGTGGGATCGTGTGTCACAAGAATTTTTTCTATCACTCAAATCCAAATAGCAACTTTCTCAGCAAATTCATGTCCATTTGCGATGGTGCAACTCGGGTTACAGACCCCCAGCTTATGTTGTAGGCCTTTTTCAACCATTATAAGCTAGTTTTTCAAGATCAAGTTCCCTCATAGGAGTGACAAGCGGCTCTTGACCAATTTCTAGCTCTCATGCTTTGCAAGCTCACTTCTAGCTTAGAAGGTTAGCCTACAATCATATGCTTACCCTTGATGACCAACATGAAGCAGTCATTCAAATGGCTGATGTTAAGGCTCATAGGTGTGACGGCTTCCCATGCAAATTCTATAAATCTCTTTGAGGACAGTGTTGGCCTAGACCTCCGTCAATTCTATCTTGAAGGATTCAAGATTTAGTCACTTAGTGCACATGTCAATAAGGGGAACTATCAAGTTCATTCCCAAATTAGGATATCCTTGAGAAAATTACCAACTCACAGTCCTATCACCTTGCTTAATGTCTCATATAAGATTATTGCCAAGGATCCTTTGGATTTGAACTACATCATATTCTTCCCGTCATCATTCAACTAGAGAAAACTGGCTTCATCCAAGTGACACTACATTCTTGAAAATATAATTTTTATTTGGGAGGGTATAGAATGGGCTTACATAGATCCATCCAATCTTGCTATGTTAATTAAAACTGACTTTGAGAAATCTTACGACTGGATTGAATGGTCGTTTATTATTTCCATGCTTAAAGCCTTTGGGTTTTGGCCCTATCTTCATTCAATCTATCAAAAATGCTTTTTGTCCAGTGCCTCAGCCCAAATCACCATTAATGGCCACATTTATGAGCCTTTTAGACTCTTTCACTCCATATGCCAAGGATATCCTTTAGTTCCTTCTCTTTATGTTCTCGCAGCAGAAGGTTTTGGGTATTTTCTCACCCAAGCCAAATCCCAAGGGCTTGTCAAGGGGATTACAGTTCCTTCTATGGATAGTTCCCAATTACTGAATGGACACTTTACAGATGACTCTTTCCATACCTTGATTGAGGAAGAAAACAATATTCGCAATGTCATGCATTCCCTTGATATTTTATGTTTGGCCTAAGGGTCCTCTATTCAATGTCGAAAAACCCAGTGTTATAGACAATCCTTCCTCCAAGCTCCCTCTTGGCTAGACTCTTATGATTGGAAAATGTTAGGCCATGTTGATATGTTTAAATATCTTGGCATTCATTTTTATTTCCAAGTGTTTCCTATGGAGCTTTCACAGTATGTGGTTCAACGGGTGGCCAAACAGCTGGAATAATGGATCACCAAACCACTGTTATTAGCAGGAAAATTCCAAATTTGTTCCAAATTCCTTGAAGCCACTCATGTTTATTATTCTTCTTACTAGGCGCCATCCAAAATTTCAGTGTAGAAATTGTAAAAGCTTCTCAAATATTTTCTCTAGGCCAAAAATTCTTTTGGAAAAGGGTTTCATAAAGTCTCATGGGAGACCTTCTTCCTTTCCCGAGAATCTGGGGGGGATGGGTCTTATTGATATTTTGTGAAAAGGGAAGGAAATATGTGCCAAATGGACAATTTTATGCATTAAAGGTCAAGAATCTTGGAAAGTGCTTCTACAAAATAGTATTGAGCAGGGTTCCCCTTACAACCGCCCAGCTTGGAAAGGTTTAGGGTTTGCCAATCTCATCATTTCCCCAGTGCCTGTCAAATTTGTTGGCACCTTTTTGCTTAAAATTATTTAGAAATTATGGGAGTAAATCAAGTCATGGCTTCAATGGAAAGATATAAACTTGTAACGGTTGGGTAAGTGCACCAAGTTAGGGGGGCAAAAGGGGGTCTTAAATGGACGCATTTTTCCTAAAAATAAAAAACTTCAACTTGTATGATTTTTTTGAAATAGTTACACTCAAAATTGGAAGATGTTGTAAAAACATGAATCGTAGAATTTTGAGTCCAGTTTCTAAGCTACTAAATTGTATAAAAAACAAATAAGTTTAAGTGGGTCAAATAACTAAAATACCAACAGGTGCTCCTGTTTTTGTTTAAAAACATAACAGAGTGAATTTCGTGCCCCTCAACCATTATTTGATCACCATTTAGTATTTTTGAAAACCCTTTGGTAGAAAGATAGCTAGGAGCATCTATTTTGGGCTACATTTTTTAGGATATTTTTTAGCGAGTATTTGTTTTTTAATGATGTTTATAGTATATAGAATTTTAAATTTAAAAACATAACGAAGCTTTAACCGATTGTGCCCCCCCTTAACTACCTAAAAAAATATAAAAAATTATATATATATATCAAAAATTAGATTTCTTTTTTGAATGTGTATAGGATTTGGCCTAGTTTGGGTTAGTATAAAAAAATTTTTTCAATTTCGATGAGCAAAAAAAAGATATACGACGAAAGATAGATGTGTTTAAACTTCAAAAAATAGCTATAAAAAGGCATTGTTAGAAAATAAATATTATGGAAACATTATATTAGTCAAAAAAATTGATAAACTTATATTTTTAGAAAGTAGATAGCCTATGTTCTACGTCATGGAATAATTTATTTTAAAAGAATCGATCAATTTTATGTCTGATTTATGATGGCGGAAGAGATATTTTTGCATTTTCCTCTAAAAACACGTGGTTTGTTGTGTTTGTGCAGGTCCATACCTCAAGCTTGGGGATCCAATCTGGATCCCAAGCCTCGAGGCATATGGCTTAAAAAAAGTGAAATACACAAAACGCGTACGTGTTATAACACGTACGTGTTCCGAATAGTATAAGCATGATATGTAGTTCTTGACATAGTTTCTATTTACAAAAATAAATGTTTAGGTATAAGTATCAATTTTTCATTCATTTTATTTATATTATGAAATAATTAAAAATGTAATTATAATAAATGAAAAAATAATAACAAATAAAAAAATTATACTTATAATTTAAATTTATTTTAGTAAATATAAGAATGTTAAGGTCACTCTTGCACCTTATGGAACTAGTCTCATAGCTCCATTTGTCACGATTTAGAAGATAATTTTTTATAGTATAATCCAGTCAGTGCATAGGTAATTTTCAGGATTTCAGCATTCAACCTAAATATTTTAGCATTTAAATTCTACAATCAAAACTCTAAACCCTAAACCCTAGGCCCTAAATCTTAACCCTAAACCCTAAACCTTGAGCCCTTAACCCTAGAAAACCTAACCACCCTAAACCCTAAACCATAATCCCTAAACCCTAAACCTTAAACATCCCTTACCCGTGAGCCCTAAACCCTAAACCTTAAACATCCAGCCCTTAACCCGTGAGCCCTAACCCCTAAACCATGAGCCTTAAGCCCTAAACTCTGAGCCCTAAACCATAAACCCTAAACCATGAACCAGTGAATCCCTAAATGCTAAACCCTAAAAACTAAACATTGAACCCTAAACCCTAAACCATGAACACTAAACCCTAAACCCTAAGCTCTAAATCTTAAACACTGAACCCTAAACCCTAAACTATGTGAATCCTAAACCATTAAGCCCTAAGCCCTCAAGCCTTAGATCCCTAAACCTTAAACCCTTAACCATGAGCCTTAAACTAATAAATCCTCAACCCGAAACATAAGATCTCTGCGACCCTAAACCTTAAACCCTCAACCCTTAACCCTGATCCCTAAACCCTTAACTATAAACCCTAATCCCTGAGCCCTAAACCCTAAACACTAAATACAAATCCTTAAACAAGTAACACCTAAATCCTTAAACCCTTAACCCTTAACCCTTACCCTGATGAGGCCATAAACCCTGAACCATTAACCTAAAACCATTAACCTTGTTCTTCTGAAGTCCTACACTTTGACCCCTGAGATTTAAACCCTAATCCTTAGGAACTTATGAGTTTGTTTAATACCCTAATACCCTAGGATATCCATATCTTCTTCATTCTTTAGAAATATTCTGTTATCTATTTTATTGACCCGTAACTCCTAACCCCATTATTCTGGGAAAAGCCATGCAAAGTCTTGAACCATGCAGGCAATAAACCCTAAGCCCTAATGCTAAGCCCTAAGCCCTAAGCCCTAAACCCTAGGCCTTAAACTCTACATCATGGATGGTATATGCCCAAAACTCAAAACTAATTTACCCTAAGCCCTAAGATTTAAGCTCTCAAACCCTAAATTATGCAAGCCTAAAAAAATAAACCCTAATCATAATCCCTAGATCGTATGAAAAATTTATAGATATTTTAAGTTAGCTCTGGAACTCACGAGATTTAGTTTCTAGAAACCAAATCCTAGACCTTGAGTTCCTAGATCTTACAGCATTTAGTTCCGAAACTTGCTTCAAATGGGGACTGTGAATAATTAGAGCCCTAAAGCCTGGAACTCTATGACCTAGATTTTTAAACCTCAACCCTATAAATGTGTTTAGACATAAACCCTCAACTCAGATTTGCTTATAGGTTTTAACCAATGACAGAGAAATCCTAAACTTTTAGTGAGTTGTAGTCCGAGGAAAAAGTGTATCCTGACGAGCATTAACCGTAAACCATAAACCCTAGAAAACATAAAATCTCAAACCCTAGAATATCTTGAGAGATCCATATAGATTTATAGGTCATATAAATGTGTTTAACAAAAACCTCTATTCAGATTTGTTACAAGTTTTAGCCAAGTAAAGAGATGATCTAACTATATCTAAGTGAGCTAGCAGTCCGAGGAAAAGTGTATCAGATGAGCGCATAAAAGTAATCCATAAACAGAAACAAAAAATTCAGAACATTGTTACATATGAGAGAGGTTTTTGTTTATACGTTGGAGTAATGCATCTTGAACAATAAACTTGATCATTAGATATCCTCTCGCAATAGGTCAACTTACACAATGAATTGGATAGATCTAACTTTTAGTGAGTTGCAGTCCGAAGAAAAGTGTATCAGATGAGTGCTCGACAAGTTCCATAAACAGAAACAGGAATTAGTCAAACAGAAAATCATGAGAGAGGTTATTTGTTTTAGTAATGTGTTCTAAAAAAAACCTGACATTTCCCTATTTGCAATAGGTTTTACCAGATGAAGATAGATCTAACTTTTGAGTGAACTACAGTCCGAGGAAAAAGTTCATATCTAGACAAGCGTCAAATGAGTTCCTTTTCAGTCAAAAACAACAAAATCAATACTGGAAATTCCGAGAAAGGGTATTTGGTACAAAATCATTATTTTGACTGAAATAGTCCTCCTTCCAATGCAATGTAGAATAATAAAATAGATGTATTGATTAACCTTTATTACCGAAAAACAAGGAGAAGATCTTGGATATATGTAAATCTTCCCTTGTTCAAAATATCAGTAAGATGAAGATTTGACCCCAAATAATGATGACTCTCTCTCCATATTTCTACCTACAAAGCAGATGGAGATCTTAGTTGTTAGGATTGAAATACTCTCAGTCAATACTAGATCAGATTGGGTAAGACACTAAAATTAATAGTGAGTGAATGGTTGGATGCCTAAACCCTGAGCCTTATAACCATGTGCAACCTAACCACACTTAGATACCCTAATTTTCTTAACTCCCAAGAACCCTAAAGATTTGTTCTTTCTTTCCAACCTTTTGACACCCTAAATTTATTCTGTAAGTTCTGACCCTTAAAAGTATGAACCCTAAGTCCTCTAAACCAAGGAATGAGCCTGGCCATCCTCAACCCTAAACCTTAAGACCCTGAGATCTAATGTTTTAATATCCTGTTTCTTTATTTCTTCAGCTTTAAACCTTTTGTTGTAAATTTCTGATTTCATGATACCCTGATCCTTCTTCAGTACAATTTTGAGTTGTGAACCCTGCAGCCTAAGTCATTTTATCTTTAAGTTATTTTTAACCCTAACAACTTCAGCCCTTATGCAAGTTTCATTTCTCAATCCATGCAAGCATTTACCCTATGCAAGTGTGATTTCCTGTATGCAAGTGTGCCTTTAAATTTCTGCATGTGTGCATTTAACCCTAAACCCTAAGCCTTGTATTATAAGTTCTAAGACCTAAGCCGCTAAGCCGAGATATTATTCTCTTAATGCATGACATCCTTTGGAAACCTGAACCCTAGATTGACATTATTACCCCTAGCGAGGATTGACAACCCTCATCACTTAACCATAAACGCTAAATCTTAAATCTTAAAACCCCAAACATTAAACCCTGAGCCCTGAAGCCCTAAACCCTAAACCCTAAACCCTAAATCCTAAAGCCCTAAGCTGCTAAACCCTAAACCTTGAGCCCTAAACCCTATAACTTTGAACCCCAAACCATGAGCCATAAACCCTAAACCCTAAACCCTGAACCCTGAACCCTGAACCCAAAAATCTAAACCCTAAACCCTAAACCCTAAATCCTAAACCCTAAAACCTTAGTTCAAAACCCTAAACACTGATCCTTGATCCCTAATGAGGAGGTATATTACAATCACCTCATTTTTGCCATAGGACATGGATCCCATTTAGGGAGTAATTCTCTATCTACAAAGTGAGGATCTCATTTTAGTAAGAAGTAGACAAACATCATAGAGCTGATTCATGGTCACTAAAGTGAATCATGAACCGAATTTAAAAATTAGTACCAATTCAAGCAGTGGTAGGGCTAAAATCCAATCCAGAAGGTCAAAATACCTACAAAACGACTATATGTTTTCGTAAAACAAAGACTGACTATAATATATATGGCCTGAAAGTTTTAGGTCATTACTGAAATTCTGAAAATGAGTAAGTACTGACCATTTTAGATTTTGAAAAACTATCTTCTAGATTATAACTGTCAGAGCTACGAGACCACTTCCATCAGGTGTAAAGTAACCCTAACTTCTTATATTTAGTAAAATAAATTTAAAGTATAAGAAATAATAGAAGTATAAGATTTCTTTTATTTTTGATTGATAAGGCGGTTTGAAGGGACCCGTTCCCTATAAAACTAGGGCCTAAATACCCCTGAAAGATAAAAACAAAGTTGGGCCAATACCCCAAGATTGAAAACTATGAAAATTTATTGATCCAAATGATAAAAAAGAGGCTATTGCCTAACCTGGGTCGAAAAATATTCCTTGATACTACCTATTCGACCTTTTTTATTTTTCTTATTCTTAACTTCTTGTCACTTACCATTCCCATATGTAATAGATAACTGTAGAGGATTTTCTGACACCATCCAATTATCTGAAAAAGATTCCTAATCTGAATTTGATTTGGTAGGAGAAAGACCCCTTTTCGTTCTGCTAACAACTAAAACCCCCTGCGAATCCTCAACATTTTCTATTTTTCCACATTCCACATTCTCCTCTACCTTATTCTCCGCATTTACATTGCATGGTTCTGCCTTGAATGTTTCTACCTCCACCAACTCTAGATCCAAAGATCCCCAACCTTTGGTTAATCTCGAACCACTCTTCTTAACTGGTTTTTTAATCACTTGACATGATGCTTGTAAATGACTAGGGTTTATGCAATTTCTACACTAGAAAGTCGTATTTTCGTAGTCTAATGGTTGAGAATGCAAAAAGTTTCCAAATTTTAAATTAATTCAATTTGACAACCCTTTTACTCATATTGACTTCCACACACATACAGGCGAAGGAACACATGCCCGCATGAGATCTATCTATATCTTCTTTTAAGAATCTTCCCAATACATTGCCAATATCTTCTAATGCATACCAAAGGTGGAGAGGATGATTGGGAAGTCTCACCCAAATTGGTGTTTTGGAGATCGATAGAATGTTTGGGTCAAATTTACAGAACCAAGGAGTCAAAAATAAACCAGCGGTACCCCAGAACAATGGTCCATCTGTTAGGCATCGTTGAAAGACCCCCGCTTCTCTAAAATGAATCACAATTTTTTTCTGGAACAGAGGAAGATTTCACATTTAGTAGTCCAATTTTGAAATATCCATTGATATAATGTTGTAGAAGAAGGCCATATTCCATTGAATCGGCCTATTATGGCATCCCAAGATAAATTTTGGTAATATTCCTCCACTTCTTGGCCTTTGATGACCAACAATGGGATTTTTTCAGCTATATCAACCAAACACGGTTGATTTCCTAGATTATTTCCTTTGGATTTGCGTAGGGCATCTTTGAATGAAGCCTTCCCGCCTCCATGAGTGCCTCCCCTCATATTTCCTTTAATAGTGAACCCTCGTGAGCCTTGGCTAGCCTCTGTTTTGCATTTTTCATTTCCAGGTTGAGCATTATGGCACATCTGCCCAGCCATAGCGTCTACCATGCCATCAACGGTGGCGTGCGACCCCCCGGAAGCTCCTCCTCCTTGCCTCGCTATCTCCCCAAGATCCCTGCGCCTCTCTTTGCTGGATCGGGTTGCTGTCTCCATCTTCTTCGCAGTCTCGCAATTGCTCGCCATCCTCACCCCCATATTTTCGCCCTTGTCTTGTGATTATTCATAAGATTTATTTTATTAATAAAAGAAATCTTATACTTTTATTATTTCTTATACTTAACATTTATTTTAGTGAATATGGATCCTTTAGGCCCTCCTAAACTTCATACAGCCCAAAACGTGTACACGTTTCATAGCACTAGAAATGTGTAAGCATTTAACGCAATCAAATTATAACACATACACATTTTAGGTTCGTGACTTCCCGAGCCTATGAAAACATAATGTGATCTCAATATTGCAAAATGTGATCGCGTTTCTTTCATTTTCAGGTTTTTGTCTAATTTTTGGCCCCCTAACTTGGTGCACTTACCCTAGTATCAATGAAATCATTACTTCTGCTCCCCATCATATGAATCATAAGATCTTTGTGCATCCTTCCCGTCCTTGGTGGACGAACTGGAAGTGGTTCGTGGATACCCCATTCTAGAATTACTGGGCTAGTCAAGGTTATCACTTGATCTCACTAAATTTTCCCATTATTGAAAAGATCAACACTCAGTGGGGGCTTTATTCCTCTCCTTCCTATTGGAGAAGGAGGTTCAAAATTGTTTGGTTTACCTGTGTTGAGTGTAAAATTGTGCATTTTTTTGTGGTGTACCTTACATCAAAGCCTCCCGATTAGTGTCCGACTGGTTCAAATTGGTGTTTTAGCTCCCAAATGTCCTTTTTGTGGGTACTTGGAAACCTTATCTAACTTATTTTGGTTTTTTCGCAAACCCTAGTGGGCTTGGAATTGGATTTGTTCATTCTTTTCCCCCCTTCGGCCAGAGTGTTTTACCTGACAGCATATTCTTTTAGGAGATAACCCTAGATTACCTCTCATGTTTTCCCAGATTTGGGATGATTTCAGAGGGGAAATTCTGTTTTCCTTATGGAAAGAAAGGAAGTCATTTTTTTCTCATGCTGAACTTGATCAACAATTCTCCATGTATGATAAATAGGTGGTTATCTCCAATGTGTTGTTGCAGATTTGAGTTTAAGATAATAAGGTGGCCCTTGAGATGGAGCACCTATAGAATATTTTGTATCATTGTGGTGATGCCCCATGTAATGTTGCTCAGGAGCCATCTTCGCCCTCACTCTCCACCCCATGGTGGATGTCCCCAGGGAGGTTTTCAGTGGTGTTCTTTCATTCGTGCTCACTGGTCTCCACGTAGTTAACAACGAAGAAGTTTATCTCTCCCAAATCTCCATCAGGGTTGGGCTCCCCTTTCCCTCTCATTAGCTCGGTTGGGGATCACTTGTTGTTGGTGAGATGTGCACCCATGATGGGTGGAGCCTCCCGCCTCAGCCTTAGCCTCCACTTCCATCGGATAAATTCCTCCGGATGGCTATTGTCATTTCTCCCATGCGGGTTATGGCTAACAATGAAGAAGAAGACCCCCTAGGATCTGGTTGGGAAGTTCTGGAAATTGGCAAAGACATTCTTGGTCCTGGTTGGCCAGATGATCATGACCCTCTCTCTTCTGTTATTTTTGCTGCAATTTCTTGACTTCGGTGTTATTAGGTTGTTTTGGTTGTTTTCCTAGGCTTGGCCTAGTCTGCTCATGGCTTTGGGGCATGCTCTCATACCGCCCACTTTTTTGTTCAAATTATCTTTTATCATGTTTCTTTTAATATAATATAAGATCTTTTTCATCAAAAATATAAGCCCACATCTTACATGTAATATTAAAGAATTTGGATGGAGACCTTAACTTTGCTAACATTTTTATAAATATCGATTCAATGAATACTTATCTTTTGTGATATGTACAAAATGATATTGTTTTGAAAGCATTGATATATTTTTTTCGAAAGAGGCTCTTTATCCCAAACTTCATTTATTTTATGGTGATTCAAATATTTAATGTTCAAATTGTGGACGTATAAATCAAATTCAAGGGAAAGTTTATTTTTTTGGAAAACTTTTATTGGTCAATATAGAAATATATAATCGTAAATTTTGATTTGCATTTTTAAAAAATTATTGTGCGAGTTTAAGATTGTTTATCAAATAAGGCCATGATATGGCAAATACTGCCAAAGGAGACGATTTTGGAGATGTTGGGAGGAGAATTAGATATGCGAAATGTTTAAACAAATTGAAAGGCAAATAGTTTTTTTAGAGTTTAGGTTTATGAAGTTAATATTTTACATACACCAAAGCGTGAAGGATATCAGACGAGATTTTTGGGTAGATATGTATGCAAAACGTAGAAGTATGCAGTTGGAATATGAACTGTGGTATGTGTAATATCTATTTTTTTTGCAACATTCAAATGTACAAACTTATGCCATCACCGAGAATTAGTTGAATATAGTTTTTTTATTTTTGTATAAATAGATATCAAAATTGTATTGCTAACAAGTTTCATTTCATTTACAAGTGTGATGCAGTTTTCAAATTTATTGCAAGTATATATGTTATAAATACTCAGGTAATTCATTGAAGAATACAATCAAACAAAAATGTCAGATATTGAAAAAGGTCTAAGATTTAGAACAAATGAAAAAGCAATATCAAGTCTTTATATATAGTTACACAAATTTGCACAGGACATTGTACACACATGCCTCGGAGGGAATATATTGCTAAAGAGGGAATTAGCCATAAGCACTGATGTAAATTTTAGATTCATAAAAATAAAAATTTAATAGAGTAATATAATTTTTTTTTTAACAGAAAATGCTCACTTCACAAATGTTTATGATTCCCATTGGGCATAGAATGATGACATGTTAATCAGTAACATGTCATCAATCTGAGTTAATATATGCTATCTTGGAACTGGAAGTATGACTATGAGGGTCTTTGGATTTTGCAAGGAGTTGAAGCCATTTCAATTTAGTCCGATGGTCTACTAGCTTCAAAAATTGTTGGTGCAACTCGTCCTTCTTGGGGCCGAGTTAAAAATCTAAGCAAGCCAAACAAAGACACAATTCCATTTGTTGCATGCCATCTCCAACCATGGTTGGATCCTCCGCTCCAAACATATCCTCCTCCCAATGGATAAAGAAAAAGAAAACAATTAAATTATTATTGTTAATAGGTACATAAAAAAAGAAAATTAAAGACATGAAAAACCTTGGCCGTAGCAGTTGGAAGTGATATTGACACCATTTTTACAGAGACAGAGGAATGAATTGGAAATGTCGGCATAACTGCAGATGTCGTTGCTCTATTGACAGTCGGTGTTGTCAGTGTTGAAAAGAAAACATACAGACTTTCTCCTGGTCCAACTCCCTTGTCTATCGTAGGCAACCTTCACCTCCTCTCCAAACTCCCTCACAGATATTTCTCTATCCTTGCCCAAAGATATGGCCCAATTATGACCTTGTACATGGGTTCTCTCCCAACCATTGTAATTTCATCTTCTGACTTGGATGAACAAGTCCTCAAAACCCACGACCACATATTTGCAAGCCATCCTCTAATGGGAGACGATAACCATTGGCTAAGCCCTATAAAGTTACATTTGCTCCGCATAGGCCATACTAGAAATTCATGTGCAAAACCATGGTAATGGAGCTCTTTCCCCCCAAGAGAATGAAGTCCTTCGCATCTCTGAAAGCCCAAGAAGTCCTTGCCATGACATGCTCCATACTACAAACTGTGGCTACCAATTCTAATAGTGGCACACATCCTGCTACTATAGATGTAACCAAGGAGGTCTCCTCTCTGACAAATAATATTGTTTGCAGAATGTCATTTGGGAAGAAGTGCAATGAAGCTGAACTAGGTGGAAGAGTATTCAAGGAAGTTTTGGATGAATTGATTGCTCTGTCAGGTGGGTTTAACTACACGGATTATATTCCTCTATTGGGTAAGCATGATTTACAAGGCCTTGGGCAAAAATAGACTGAGCTTACGAAGATTTTTCATTTGTTTCTGGAGAGAATTGTGGATGAGCATGTACATAGAAAGAACAAATGCAGTAATGTGAAGAGTGAGGACTTTGTAGATGTACAAAGAAATTGCTTCTTTTATTAATTGTGGTCAGAATTCCACATGAAAACCAGGACACATGTCCATGTCCGTAGAAGAAATAAATATGAAAAAGGAATAGTTTGAGTAAAAACACAAAACTGTGGAAATGACCCAAATATGCTTGAATAAAGGGAAAAGAATATTCCCTTGAAAACATTACAAAACATTGAAATCATAGATTAAATTTTCCAAGTGGCACATAGCCATTGACAGGAAGGAAACAATTAATATGCATAGTGAAAGCAATATACTTGCCTTCGATAGTATAATACAATAAAATGTTGTACTTTCATTGCAATGGTGTAAATGTACTATTAATGTTTTGATTCATTTCTCTTTATAATGTATTGAGTTTTATATTAGGAGTTCCCTAATGAACCAATGTGTTACACCTTTATTCTATATCCATGTATAAGAGATAGGTCGTTGTACACTTTTGTGTGTATTTGTATGTTAAAAGGTGTGTCAATGTCAACACACCGACGATCTATACTCAACCCTCATATTATAGTCTACATTTCAATGGAGTAATACTTGTAGCACATGAAAAGCATAATACTCTCATGGAATCAATGAAGGATGATGGATTCTTTTGTTAATAGACAGTTTGATCTATTCTATTTTTTGGTTTATTAATATCATTAACTAAGTGTATATTTTCATAAATTTGGAATTTCAAAAGGTTCCTTCCACAAATAGTCATAAAGAGTTATATAGAAAATAGGACCCTCATGTGGAGGTGTTACATAACAAATAGATCATAAAGATCCAAATTTAAATGTTATAAATAAGAAAAATTGTTTGACATCATAAAAATATCCTATGACTATATCAAAAAGAAGTATGGAGCACTACCATTTAGTCATAACTATCAATAAAACAAACATTCAATGCATTTATAAAAATCTAAATTCTTTTATTAAATGAAAAAATCTCATAACAAGGTTGATTGGTTTGGTCTACAATAACATATAAATTCTAATGTATTGATATTGTTATTTCAATATGGGTGAATCCGTAATGTAAGTGGCCCATTTTCTAACATAATAGTTGACTGGTTGTGAGATGATTGTGTTTGCTTGATCTACCTTCCCCTCTCCTCCTTTGCAACTTCAAAAATTTCTCCAAAAACTACCTCTAAATGCATGCTTGCTACCCCTAATCATAATATAATGTTAAATTTTAGGATTTATTCTAATTAAAATATTAAACAATTGTGTAAAGATGAGTTAACATCATATTTCTATAAAATACAACAAAAATTCAAATCCTACATGTCCTATTTAGGGTGTCTAGGAATTGTCTTGAAATTATGGGGGTCCCAAATTACAAATAGGACAACTTTTTCTATCTTCGGAAAATTCACCTAGGTGACTGTTTTATGTGGACAATTTTGTCCCATGTGGCTTTGAAATGGATTCTAAATTTCTTCCTATGTGGGTCTGATAGGGATTCTAACTTTTGTACAATCTTTGTCTATATTTTAGGAGCCATGTCTTGAATATGGTTGTCCATGATATCACATTTGTAGATAATTTATAGCTTCTTATTTATCAAATTCCAGCCATCGTCTTTCATTTGAAAACCTGAAAAAGAAGCTAGTCCATAATAATTGAGCTTCCTCAACCGCCCAATGAGTTGAGAAATTTCTACATAACACCACTTTGAAAAGGCCTCAAACCAATGTTGTTCTCATTCGTAATAGGTATATGAGAACATCTGATGATCAATAAAATACTACATGTCATTTTTTACCGTAACAACATGCTTCGTTCCTTTGAATGGATGCAGACCCTTTGAAAATTATGAATTTTCCTAATCTAATGCTTTTATGGCTTGGATGATCATATATTCTTGCATGTTTTACTCTATTAATGGGTGTTCAATGTTTTCATGTATACATGCAAGATTTTGTGGCTTTGCACATTTTTAAATATTCTTGCAAAGTTCCAATTATTTTTGTGTAACTTGTTACAAAGTCATGCAATGTATCATGGATTTGTACTGTCTCAATTTAGATTTTGTATCTTTAATTGAACTTGTGCAATATTTTCATGGTATGTTTCCACATTACGTGACCTTGAAGAACTTTGTGCTTTGCATGAGAGAAATGGTCTCACTTTGGCCCATTTTCTTCGCATCTCTTAAATTTGGAACATAAAATAGTTGTGTTGGGGTAGCTCGAGTCTGATAATGGATATTTCTTTATGTTCACGATGCATAGCCTAATAAACTTTCAATCATATCACAAAGTTTGTTTGATCAAAACTCCAAAAACAATCCCTTAAGGCTTCAAAACTAACTATTTCCTCAAATCCACAATCCCGTTAATCATGCAATTTTTTGATTTATCACCTTATTGCATTGAACCAATCACTTCAACATGTCATTAGACCCTATACCAAGTCAAATCAACCATTAAAATTATTCAAACGAGTCAAAAGTGTCAATTGTCTCACCTTCTTCCAAAATTGCTCTCTAGTGCTTCTTAAGCAAATGCCATAGGTGAGTTCATAGTTGAGACAATCTAGGAATACGCAAAATAAACCAATTACATTTCTCAGTACCCTTTTACCTCCTTGAGGTGTGGGATCAATTTCATGCCTTAACTCTTTTGATAGATCAAAATTTCACCCTTACTCTCTCTTCAATTTTCTAGGCTCCTACTAGCCTTGCCTAAGGTGTTTTTTCTGATGAAAATTTTGTTGTACTCACTCATTCAACAAATTACAAACATTTATCAGCAACCATTTGGGGATTCCATCTGTGTACAAGTTTTAAGGGAAAATTTCTTTACAATTTAAATCTCTCCTTCACTATTATATACTTTTAATTAGGCCTCCATAGACTATACAGGTATGAGATACTAGATTGTCAAAAACTGTAGGAAATATAGGTTGAATAAAGCTTTGAGTTTGAAACCATGAAAATTAGTGAAAGGTAGGTGTCTAGATTCTATGTTTCAAATTTCATTATCTAGTTCCTCTCCTAAGACCTCTTAATGACAAATCCTTGCTAAACCCTACATATCTTTTCCTATTAACCCAATAGGAGTGTTTTTGTAATCAAATGCTTAAATTTTAATTCCAAGGCTTGAAATATTACCCGGAGGTCTGTATACCCTTCCTCCACATAAAAAAATTAGTAGTGGGACTTTACTTGTCAACTATTTGCATTCAAGTCACAAAAGTGCCATGATCTTCCCTTTAAGATAGGGGTTACAATACTATTATGATGCTTCAAACGTAATTTTGTTTAATATTTCACATGCAGGTATCTTTGAATATTCTTATGGATTCATACACACACTCCACACCTTATTTAGCCTCAAGCTTCACCTTTTGACTATGTGCTTTATCAAAGGATTGATTTTTACTTGCTTGTATACAAATGATCTGTTACAGACCTGCTAGGGTTGTTCTACTCTAATTCAACTCACAAGGCTAATGAAATCTCAACACTCCAATATAAACAAATTTAAAGGGCTTCTTAACTCTTCTTAGTTATGATATTTCATCAATCTACTAAGGGTTTCTCTTCCTTGCACCAATCTTTCTTGTCTAAGAGAAATACACCACTGTTACAAATTTCTTCTAGTTGTTACAATACATAAACTCCTTTAAACCATGGAATACACCTTTCGATAAAAAAAATAGGGTAATCTTGATTTCATACTAATCATGCATGTGGTTAACCAAAGAGATATCTGAGATTCAATAACCATTAACGACCAAATACAATGGGAAAACTATCAAATATTGTTTGCTAACAAGAACTTCAATACAAAACTTCTTGGAGCTCACCTCCCAATCCTTGATCATTCAAATGATGATTAGATAGTTACAAATTATGGCTTATATAAGTTCTTATATACATATAACCAAGGTTTGGAGTCTTCTAAACCCTCTTCAACTTAAGGTTTACATGACTACATTATTAAGAGACTCACTAACTAAGGCCCTTTAAGATCAAGCTCTAACCATCTTGTCATGAATCCTGATCTTGGAGAGGACCTCATACACCCATGTTATGCCTGATTTCATCCTTTAAAAATATTATTTTCCCCAAGATTACCTCCAAACATCAAATACAAGCCAAAAATTCCCTTAAATTTCAAATTTACACTTTTGGAGGGAAAGTGCATGTTTCAAATTTGTGAAGAACACGACACAAACTAACATACCTAGATGACTATGAATGGCCTATAGAACCTAAAAACATATTGGATGATGCAAGTCATATTTAAATGTTTGGAGTGATGCTCTTGCATCAGTTCCTCTGATTGTGGATGCAAAATATGAACAAACCTTATCGACAATAGTTCACTGAGGATATCTTGTCGGTATGTTCAACATCCATTGCTGACGTGGAAGTTGACTTGCAATTCATGTTTCCCTTTTTTTTTTGCTTCCGTGCTTGAAAATTGGACCGCTGCTCTCGAGTCGTCACCTGCCATGCCTCTGACAGAAGTTTTATTAGATAATAAATTTATAATTCAAAATTTAAATATTCCGGCTCATCTATTCCATTTCCCTTATATCCCGCTCATGGTTTTCATTTCCCTTGTTTTGCTGCAGGGTGTACATAGAAGAAATTTACACATTTTGTTATTGCAAGCCAGATATACGTTGCAGGAGGGTCTCTAAGATGCTTATCTAAAGGGAATCCATTGTTTTATTCTTAAGGAGGAGGACTTGCTGGTGCTGCTTTAGTCCCAGTGTTTTTCTATTCATGAAAATTGGAGTAGAAGCCTTACAAATGAGTATTAAACTTGCTATTTTTGGAAGATCCTCCTTTCTCAGACCACAAGGCATGCAAGAATTTTTGCTTGGTTTTTTGGCTTTGTAGATAAGTAATTTTTTTTTGGCTCTAGATGGAACCTCCTTGCCACCACTATCGTCACCCTCATCTGATGTGTGGTTTTTGTGGGAGGTAATATGCTTCACCAAGATTTTTATATAGGAACTGGATGGATGAGATTCCTATGTCACCTGATCTGGTCCTCCTTTTCTCCCCAATGGCTTTTTCTTGGAATGAATTCTCAATTTCCTATGGCTTAAACTTAAAGCTAATAAAAATACAACTAGCAAATAGGGGAAAGATACTACCAAAACACCATGTGAGCAAAGGGAATGGATGGGAAGTTGTACCTTGCAACAACATGAATAAAAATTA
Source organism: Taxus chinensis (assembly GCA_019776745.2). Lineage (NCBI taxonomy): Eukaryota > Viridiplantae > Streptophyta > Pinopsida > Cupressales > Taxaceae > Taxus > Taxus chinensis. The sequence goes on along the minus strand of CM034156.1, from coordinate 585,302,900 downwards.
AGTTTTTGAAATTAAGCTTTAGTAGTAGTCTCATCTTTGAATGGTGTGTTTGAAGTTATCCCCTAAATCAAAGGATTAATCTAGGAGAAATATGTATTTGGTAATATGCCTATGAACATGATTGATGAATAGGAATTTTTTTCCGTGGCCATTTGAATTGTATTTATGGATGATTTTCAAGTGACGGTCAAATGAACATCAAGTTTAATTTCAAAAATAAAAGTCAACAACTCATTTCATTACATCCCTAGTTGTCATTGTAGGAATGCCTCTCGGCGTAATTGCATTTAAAATTAAGAATGTATACTATATAATATATTTGTCTAATTGACTCTTGAAAAATGTTTGTAATTTTGGAAAAATTAAATAAATTAATAGTTTAGTTTATGTGGTTATCTAAAATATATATTTGAGTGATGTAGATTATCAATAAATATGTAGTTAATCAATAGACTAGGGGTAGAGTGTAATGTGGAGAGTTTTTCATTTTTATATTCAATCTTAAATTTGATGTCAATTTGATTATCATAGGGCACTAATATCTTAAATTTTGCATCCATTTCATTATCACTTAGAAGGTTTTTTTGGATAAGTAAAATAAAATTTAAGCACAATATCTTGGGTTTAGCATGGAGTTTGAAGCCTATTTTTTTTAGAAATATTTTTTCTATCCAAACATAGTTGTGTAGGTAGATGGATATAATTTGTCACCTAAACTTGGAAATTTGTGGCAAAAGTCACACATTTATAATCAATTTGAAATATGAATAATCTAAAATAAGAACACCAAAATCGATCTCTCTAAAAAAATCATATAAATATATTTAAGATATATGTATTAATTGATCATTTGTAACTAATTTTTGAACTATTTAGTGTTATGAATTATTTACATTTAATTCCAACCATTGGTATGGGAAATGATTGATTATTCAAAATAAATATTCAAGCCTTGTATATAGTGTGCGTTATATACAAATTAGATTGAAAATAAATTATTAGACGGTAAAAAATATTCTTAATTAAATCATGAAGTGTGAGCATGGTTTGCATTATATTGGTACAAATGTCTAGTTTTTATTTATATGATGTTGTTTCGACGCATATTATCTTGGTAAGTGTCGTATAGACACAATTTGTGCTTGGGTATTATTTATTAATCCGAAAATTGAATATTAATCTTGTAATTTTTCAAAAAAAATGTAGGGATGATTTTGATTTTACCAAACACATTTAAGTAATTTAAATCTCACATATGTATGTATAGATATTATTAAATTGTAAAACGTTGAGATGTATTTAATAGAAACGAAGGATTTGATGTGGATATTCTACAAGTTTTTCATAATAACACTTTGTGGATCAAATAATGAATAAAAAATCCAATTTCTAGTAGTGGTGTTTCTATTTATTCCACCGTAAGGAATAGCCATGCAACCAAATCCTTACAATTGAGCTTGCACCCAGGAATCCAAGCAAAGAGTTCACCAAAATTGAATTGTGCAAGATTGTCTCACATCTAATGTCTTCTTATTACTATTGTGTTTGGTGTATCACATCTTATAGTAACATACTCCAAGATACAACACTCCATTACTCTTTTGCAACATCAATTTTTCTCACATTATTATCTAGATTACATGGCTATTGTTTAACATAATCTCGGGTGCATATTATGGTGGTATAATAGAAAATTGACGTGAGTCAATCTTAATAAGTACTATTTATATCTAACACAATTGAATGCAATTTTAAGCAATAACTAAAGTAAACACCTATTAACATGACAGCACCAACATTTATGGTAAACATGGCTTTGACATCACAACATGTGTCACATCCTGCAATTTTCATTTTATGTTGTCACAAAATAAATTGCAGCATTAAACAATTTGTGAGTAACGGGTAAACTGGTACCGCTACGTTGTTCCATATACCGCTATGCATACACACACATAGCCAGGAGGGTATGCATACTCATGTATAACTATATGCATAAAATCACAACAGATCCTGTTGTCACGTCGTCGCAAGCTGATTACTATTGTAACCCATTTTGTGTACTTATTGCTATGAATGCCATTTCTATGCTTGATTGATTAGTGATGATCTCGTAATAATGGTAAACTTGCTTCATGTTTATGATGTTGTCGATAATATTATTGGATTGTCAGATTTTGCGGATTGGTTAATGTATATTGCATTAATGAAACATGAGTTGCGATAACACTTAAGTGTCATTATCAAATAGCTACTATTTAATCGGTCACTAACTATAAGGCAATAAAGAGATTATATGATGATGTCAGTAAAAAGGGTCTACAACTAATTATTTTATTACAATATTAACGTAGCTTGTTGTTATTATCAACATATAGGTAAGTTGGTCACATACCATAAAAGCATATAAGTGTTTATTTAATTGTTTGTAATTCATTATTACGGAAAAACAAGTGAAGGTATAAGTATAAAAATAGAAAACGACCCAAGACCATGGTGAGGGTAACTGGTATTAAGCTAAGTGCAAACAATTATGTTGAAAGGATTAAATACCATGTGAAATGGCAATTTGCAAGGTAACTTTATTCAAATATTAATGAATTTTTATTGCAAAGGGTTGATAAACGACCCTACCATACATAATGGATTAATAACTAAATTCCTTACATAAGGTCTTCAACCGATCGACAACACCCCCTTAAACTAAATTTGAATATTTAATTAAAATAACTACGCCATGTAAGTTTATTGATTATAGTTTAAAGGTTGAATAATTTTAGACTGCCTTCCAAACTTAAAGAGAGAATTGGAGGGTGAAAATGAGTTGGGAAAGCCATGACGTGGCACAATAATCAATTAATGGCATTTAAAACTCTCTTAAAAATCTCGAAGCTTCTCCAAGAAGCTAAACACATGCATACAGGGTTTCATTGTGATGTTTTGGTTTGGTGGGTGTTCGAGCTCGTCGAAACTGTTCATGGATTTGTTGAGTTTCTTCTACCGCATACTTCTTTGCTGTAAAAATAGACTCTTCTTATTTGAACATTTTCATCCATTGCTTTGTCAGAAGGGTAAGACATCTTATTGAATAAAGGAGCTCCATTATTTAAAGATTCCAAGATTCAAACTTGGGAACCACTCTCTGGTTTTTCTGGATATTTGGGCAAGGGAAGCTCATAGTTTAAAAAGGCATGGATTCTACTCTTTTTCTCGTTATTCCCTTTTGAAATAACTGTACACTTGCTAGTTTTCTTATTTGATGATTTTTTGTTCTTCCTTGATTTACATGGAAAATAATTGATTCTTAAGACTAGCTAAATATTAGCTAGGTTATCCTCATACTTTTGTTATTAAAAATATTACTAAAGGGTTGATGTGGACTGTGATTATTCGATTGAGATCTAATTTTGAAATGGATGTGGGTGTTCTTTGTTTTGTTTATCCATTCCTTGGTTGTAGGTGCCAATGTGTTGCTAAATCAAACCATTTTCCCTAGCTGTGTGCACTTCATTGATATACTAAATACATATGATTTTCTAGAACACTTGATCTTTCATATTAGGTTCAACTTCTCGTATTAAGGACGATGTTGTGGGGAAGGAAAAATACGACTTGGGTTGGACCCCCTTTTCGTTTCAAATTATATAGCCTCATTGTTTAGTAAAAAAAGATAAGAGATCGTGTCTTGCTAACGTCATGCTATCTTATGGAGCTAGCTGATTATTTCAATTTCAAACAATTCTGAGATATAATAGCTACGAAAAAAACATGCAGTTAGATACCGTAGGCTGTGGATGCAAGATATTGCTTAAACTACTTGTCTAAAGTGTTATTTTTTCCTTATTATTGTCTCAGTTTTGGTGGTTTTTAAGTGTTGATGTTGGATGCATACATGAAAACAAAGTTGATTTAGTAATTTCTTGAGATGCCTTTGAAAGTGTATTATGTTATGATGGATGGAGGATATTGCTTAAACTACTTGTCTAAAGTATTGTTTTATCCTTGTTATTATTGTCATAGTTCTGGTGGTTTTTAAGTGTTGATGTTAGATGCATACATGAAAAGAAAGTTGATTTAGTAACTTCTTGAGCAGGGGCGTGTCTTGCCCTAGGCAACCTAGGCAGTTGCCTAGGGCGCACAAAAGGGAGGGCGCCAATTTTTTTTTATAAAAATTTCAGGTGGCACTGGCAGGTTAGCTAGGCAGCAGTCGGCTATTGTTTAAAATTAAAATAAAACAATTTGAATTGATATTAAACGCCCAGTTCACTGTTCAGTCTGTTCTCGAATCCCATTGCACACTACAGATTGCAAGTTACAAGTGCTGCGCAGTTTCAAATTCGTGAAACGGTAAATACTTACAGACAATAGTGATTCCGAATTTCCGTGAATGTGAATGTGATTGCGCAGTTTCAACTGAAGTCTGAGCTGACTGTTGAGTGTTGACAGGTGAGGGCGACAGGCACAATGTTGTTTAAAGTTTTATGAATACAAATTATAAATTTTATAAATTTATAGACTAAGACAGTCACCGATGCCATATAAGTGGTCACAACTCACAGAGACAGAGTCACAGACTATCGATTGACAGATAGAAACTACAGTGAGCACTATTAGTAGTGCATGCTCGGGTGGGAAGGGTGGTGCACGCTCTGAGTACTGCCTAGGGCGCTCGGAAACCTTAATTCGGCCCTGTTCTTGAGATGCCTTTGAAAGTATGTTACGTTATGATAAAAGAAAAAAATACAATCTTGTTGTTAATGTGATGTCATTATAGAGATAGGTTGCATCTTAATTTGGTTGAGTGCTAGAAGATTGTTGTACTTTAACTTGATTTGGAGGTTTTAATAAGGAAATTTATGTTGGGTTTTCATAAACTTATGGCTTGTTGCATGGTGTTGATAGAACTTGGTTGGAATTATTGGGTCCCTTCCGTTAAATGTCATCTTGATGTAATTCTTGTTTAATTAAGGTTGTACATTAAACAAACTAATAAATATCCAATTACTTTGTTAGGAAACAACTAGATAAAGATATGTAACCCCATGCCAATTCTTACAAACTGACCATGTACTTTTTTGTACTTAATCATTTTCAGCTTGCCGCTTGTAAAGAAATACGAAACAGATAAAGGACTTATTGACAACATATTATGGCTGTTGTTGTACTATCTCATCTGAATGTAATAAAGGAGATGTATATGATTATATTAAATGTAATGCATTTAAAATATACATAAGTATTACCCATAATCATGTAGTTCTAGCTCAGTTTATTTTGTTTGCGATATCTAATTATCACCATTTTTAACAACAAAGCTTTAATTATAATTTGATGATTTTATGTGATAATATTAATTGTTTTAAGGTATCATTATAAACTATGAATGCATAACAAAACAATAATATCAACAATAACGAATGAAAGTATACTTAAGAGGTAAATTATAAGTGATGTTCTTATCATGGACTGATAAATATAATGATAAACTTTTAATAACAACAACAAACATCTTTATGATTAGGTAAAAATTTTGTATGGACAATCCTGATTGCACTGCACTGCAATGTGAATGAAGATACAACATAATTCACCAAAGCACAAAAAACACATTGAAGACACATGAAATGGTTCAGATGTATATATTTGACTAAAAAATCATTAATGATGTTTAATTAATGGCTTTAAGTATCGAACTTAACTAACCCAAACCTTTGATCGAAAACTAAAATAGTTGATGTCAAGTGGTGAGAGCACTACTACAAGGGGGGGTCATTTGAGACATTAATAGAGACAAAATTTGACTAAATTGTCTCAAATAGAGACAATAAAAAAGTTGTATATCGTCTTTATTATCGTCTCAAAGTGGGTGTCTCTAATATTGTCTCTAATTACTGTCTCTCAAGAGACAATAATGATTGATACATATTTTGTCTCTTGAGAGACAATATAATTTTTGTCTCTCTAGAGACAATATCATTTTTCGTCTCTCTAGAGACAATATCATTATTGTCTCCTTAGAGACAATACCGAATACTAACATTTTGTCTCTCTGGAGACAATACTAATTTCAATTTTTATTGTCTCTCTAGAGACGATATGAATTTAAAGAATGAAAAATATGAATTTTAAAACTACACAATAACCAAATATCATATAGTGCAATCAACGAAGTTACATATCATCTATGATGTCGGAGTGGTCTGGTAATTAATATTATAAATTAACAACAATTTGATTTAAATATTGTGCCCAATAAATGGGTCCACAAATATTTTATTAATATCAAATAAGATAAGATACAAAAGGGTGTTTGAATTCCGTTAACCCTTGAAATACAATGATAAAATACAAAAGGGTGTCTGAATTCCGTTAACCCTTGATATACAATATTAACACCTTCTCTCCACCACCAACTTCAAGTGATCCATATGATTCCCTAGTGCTACTTTGAGGTTATTTTTCTTAACTTCAATTTTGAGCAACTTCCTTTTTGAGCAATTGCCTCTCCATTGGCAGCAGTCATCTTCATGTTCTTCACTTTGATTGTCTCAACTTTGATGCAATTCTCTACTATCGTTAGTAGCAAAGGTGCACTGGATTCTAAGAAATTATGATCACATATTTTACTCCAATTCTGCCAAAAGTATTCACAAATTACATTTAAATTAGGACAATAATTAGTTTTCACTAAATCGACCTGATCTTTACATTTTGTTCTAAAAAATTAGTTATCATTAACTCATTATTGTCAATCCATTTTCATAACTTATATCAAGGACAAACCTCAGACATTATAATCCCTAGACTTCCACACATGCCTAGTGAAAATGTTCCGATATAAGCCTGTACAAAAAAACAAAAAAGAAGCCATTACTCATCTATTTTTTCTTTAGTGGATATTCTACACTACATGCATGAAAATTGAGTAAAAATGTACAAGCATTATATACAAAAAATGCCCAGTGAAACCATTGAGGCACAACACTCACCAATAGACCAATTAAAGCTACCTTGCTTCAAAGCAATTTCAAAGCAGATTGATGAGAATGCCCCTATATAACAGAAAATGAGTCAAGATAATCCACAATAAACATGAATAATTGTGATATTTCTGAAATCAATCTATCCTAACAGAAAATGAGTCAAGATAATCCACAATAACATGAATAATTGTGATCTCAGTCCCCAGTTCTTGAGGAAATCTCTCTCCACTCCCTCTGTAGAAGAGGAAAATTTAATATCTAGATCCCCAAAGAAGGAATTTTCAAACAAATTTATCCTCCTCAATGCCGTGTGGTTGCCTAATGTTGCAGGAATGCTATGTGGTTACCAAGCTTTTTAAAATTTCCAAGTTCAGCTAGTGTTAAATAAGTGTAGCAGATTAAGAATCAACAGTGTCAAAAAGATGGTTGTTGGAAATAGTGATAGTAGTTGAACCCACAGTCACATCTATAAGACCATCCCCACATCTGTAAAGAACGTTATGATCAATGTGTAAATGTCAATGTGTGTTTTCGCAGGGCACATTATATTCCACATCTAAATATGTTGGTTATACCAACGTAGATGATTTTGAGTGGTTGAAATCAAGATTTAGTTCAACAAAATCGGCACAAGAAACAAATCTTTAAATGTTAACAACTCAAACTACTAGAAATTTTGAGCTATATGGTGGTTAATCCTAATCATGAACTCAGGTGGTTCATACTAGCTTTTCACATATCAGTGCAACAGATAAAAGATGAAATCAATTATTTTCTATAAGGAATATACTTTATCATCAAATACATACATAAATATAAACAAGTTACATCATAAATATCAAACAACAAAGCATGTAGTTTTGCTCAAAGTAAAAGTATATTAAGGACCATGAAGTCCATATGAAAGATTTGCAACTATGAAAGTTGATGTTATTTTGCATAAAGCCCAAGGACCATTTTAAAAGTAAAAAATCACAAGGTAAATCCTATTATTCATCTGCAATATCAAAAAATAGCTGGAGGAGAGAAAAACCCACAACTCTGCAACCTGTAAGATGTTTCGAGGTATAAATCAAGAACAACTACAAACTTGGCTGTGCACCAAGCTCAATCACATGTAGCTTTGAAGTAATTTTCCCTCCGGTAATTGTTTTTGAAGCAAAGGAAATAAGAATCAAAGGATTTTCATTGCCTACAACCTACATAAACACAAAATCAATGCTAGAAAATACTTCACAGAGTGCTTCATATATTAAACACAACATGGAAATTGAAATTTGACATGAAAGAGGTAATTACCATGATTCAGGCATGGCCATCATAAATAAATTTAAAAAATTGTTTATAAGTGGGAGAGAATTTTACCTTAAATGATGAAAAAGCAGTAGCATGAGCTTATAGAGCTTGACTGCGCTGTTGATCTACAGAAAACAACTACATGTTACCTTTAACAAGATGTATTCACAGATTTATAAATCTTCCATTTTTATTAAGATAAAACAATTTGATTCATATCAAATTGTCTTGAATAAGGAAATTAGATCAAATTGTTACACCATTACTAAACTAAGGAAAGTAATGATTAAAGAACTTTCATCGAAGCCTGAAATTGGATTCTCAAATGTTGTTACCAAGTAGTCCAACCAAATGTTGCAGAATGTCTTCAAAGTGTTAAATCACTGAGCATGATCCAAAATATTCCCTCAAATTAACGAGCTACGGGTAAGTAGTTGTTCATGTAATCCTTTCGACAAGACATTATAGAACAAATTCCCAACAAAATCATTCCATCCTCCAAATTTTCAATGAAGTGATTACACATGTTTCAAAAGCCTCCATAAAAGATATAAGATGTTAAATGTGGAAGACATGGGATACATTAAATCCATTGGCCAAAATACCCATTCATTTGTATAAGCCTAATCATACTAGTAACTGCAATGCAATGTACTGTGACTGAGACCAACACGTGTATATTACTTCAGGCTGTGATCAAAATCGGATACAAATCATAAGTGCCTCTCTTCCATTCTAGATGAGCCTATGTTCAAGAAAAAAGAGGCAATCAGTTGAACTGCTACATCCATCCTAGCACCTTTCATTGATATTTTCTTTTGTTTGAGTTTTCAATTCGGTACTCTTAAATAGAATGACAACTCTGTTTCTGTTCGCATTGGCACTTTCAATCACAACAGCGGTCTAGACCATCAAGTGAAAACTATCAGTTTAGGGTCATCATTTTACCAGGCGACCAACTATTTCCTCAAACGAGCCATTATCTGCAAGTATTATCTCCATGAACATACTCCAGGTTTGCATTGTATATATCATTCTCCACAAGTATTATCTCCATGAACATACTACAGGTTTCCAGTGTATATATCAAAACTTTTAAAATTTGAAAGAAGTACATGCTCCTCAACATATTACTGGTAGTATGTATAATCACCAAAATATATAGCCAAATTGGGGTTTCCGAGACAATCATTAATTAAAATAGAAAATGATGTTCACTTTGCCAAATGCTGTATGCATAGGATTTTAGTTCATTTCCATCCCCGTTGTCTTCATCTAAAATAATTAGCTTTGGAACAAAATTTATGCTTTAATTATCCCATCTATTTCCATGCCTTGGTATCAGAAGAATTTTATTAGCTTGTTCAATCAAAAATAATATCAGGCAACTTTCACAAAAATTAGAATCCATTTTGTTTTCAAAGAAGATTCCTAACAAATAGTAAATTTATCTAGAGATTAAAGAGCACATCACCTAGTTTTTATGTGGTGGTTTCAAAGACTGGTTTGTAATGGACAATAAAGCTACTTTAATAGCCCATTTCTATGTTGGCAATGATAATAAACTTCTGAACACTCTGTTTAGGGCTGTTATACTATTGGTGGGTGATAAGAAAGGTTATAGACATAACGGGGCTAGGAGATAGCTGATAGAAAAACTAGGACCTGAGTATTAGATAGTTGATAGATTATAAGGACTTGAGTATTAAGAGGTTCCTGCAATATGTTTGGGTTGGGATCTGTTCTGAATTTTTTTCCTTTTGAAGTTAACAACACCATTTTTGTGCCAGGTTCATAATATAATATTTATCTCAATTTTTCCCTTTACATTCAGGCAACTTATAACATGGAGAGGAAGGGAAAAGTTGAGGCTATTGGAATTGATCTTGGAACAACTTACAACTATGTGGGAGTATGGCTGCATGACAGAGTTGAAATTATTATTAATGACCAACGAAATAGGACCACTCGCTCCATGATTTCTTTCACTAACATTGAGAGACTTGTTGGAGACCCTGCCAAGTTCTAGATTTCAGCTAATCCTAGTAACACTGTGTTTGATGCCAAGAGACTCATTGGAAGGAGACACAATGACCCCTCTATGCAAGCTAACAAAGAACTGTAGCCTTTCACCATAGTCCTTCGGAAGAATGAAAAACCTATGGTTGAGGTGGCTTATAAAGGTGAGAGGAAGCTATTTGTAGTTGAGGAAATCTCATCGATGGCGCTGGTGAAAATGAAGATGGTAGCTAAACAATTATTGAAGTGTGATGTGAAGAATGCTATGATTACTGTGCCCTCCTATTTTAATGAGTCATAGAAGAGGACAACTAAAGATGTTGGAAAGATTGTAGGCCTTAATGTCATGCAGATCATGAATGAACTCGCGACTGCAGCAATAACCTATAGCTTTAATGATTGAAGGGAGAGACAAGAAACATTCTAGTTTTCGACCTTGGAGGAGGTACCTTCGATGTATCAATTGCTACAGTTGAAAGAGGTGAGCTTGAGGTAAAAGTTGTTGTAGGGAACATGCATTTGGGAGGTGAGGATTTTGACATTAGGATGCTCAGTTATTGTGTTCAACAGTTTAACAAAAATGTAACATGGATGTGAGTACAAGTTCCAAAGCCCTTTGGAGGCTACGTTCAGAATGCGAGAGGGAAAAAAGAAGCTTGTATTCAGCGGCGGAGACTGTAATTGACCTATGAAGGACAAGATTTTCACACAAAAAAGATCAGAAGAGCCAATTTCAATGAACTCAATGGTGACCTATTAAAAAAATGCATGCAAATAGTCGAACAATGTATGGAAGACTCCAAGATGGGCAAACACTAAATCAACAATGTTGTATTAGTAGGAGCTTATTCCCGTAGACCAAAGGTCCAGGTTTTACTGAGTCAATTCTTTGGGAGGATAGGTCTCTGTAAAAGTGTAAATCTAGACAAAGTAGTTGCTTATGGTGCAACTACGAGGGCAGCTGTGTTGAACAAGTAAGAATTCCAGTTGGTCTTGGTGCACGTGACTCCTTTGAGTCTCAGAATTTAAGTTAGCCATGGTTTTATGAAGGTAGTTGTTCCCAAAAACACTCCCATTCCTACTCTAAAAGAGACAAATGTCACACAATGCATGATAACCGGATAAGTGTAGCATTTAAGGTATATGAAGGCGAGACCATTGGTTGCACACAATAATTTATTGACTGAATTTGTCCTGAATGAAATTCTACCAGCCTAATACGGAGTGCCACGTATGAGTGTTTGTTTTCAAGTGACCATGGAGGGAATCCTAACAATGTCGACCGAGGATAGGGGTACTGGTATAAACAATCATATTATTGTTACTAATGAACGTGAAAAACTGAGCAAGGATGAGATAGATAGAATGGTTGCTAATGCAGACATATATCAAAAGGAGGATGAAGAAACAACAAAGAAGCTTCTTGCCAAAAACACTATGAACAAAATATTTCTGTATATGGCCATCTGAAAGTGAATGGAGCCATTTTCCTGTAGAAATGAAGCCATAAATGTTGCACATGAAGCCGCATTATTGTTGGAGCGGTATGCCTTGTTTCCACATCCTCACTTCTAACCCTAACTGGTGGTCTAAAGTGCATATTTAGCACCGCTAAGAAAACTAGCATTAGCTAAATGCACAAACAGATGTGCTAGACACTAAGGCATTTGGAAAAATCAAAACCCACAAAAAACCATAATGAGAATATATTCTTGCAACACACAATGATTGAACCCACTACTCACCAAGAGGAAGCATCCATAGGTAAGCCATACATCTTTTGTTACTCCCATCACTAATAAAGTGCACAACTAAGAAAGTAGACTTGGAGGGCATATACTTTTCTTATCCTTAAGAACGCACACAAAAAAACAGAAAAATAGGGGAATATTAGCCAATTAAGATATTATTTTTACAGTAGTAATGTCACAGGGGCAATAACTTCTTTTGAGAAGGACACGTCCTCCTTCCAGATCATATAACGTATGCAAATATGGCAACATTTTGTGAAAAAAGAAAATTCATAAAATATGGCACAATAGAGATTTCTTGTGCTAGTCTAAATGATGATGACACTTTCCCCTAATCTAAAGATGAAAATCCATGATGGCCACTTGTCCCCACTCTCTCAAAATCATGAGATGAAGGCAGTCAAAAAAGACAAAGATGATTACCAAATTCTTTTATTAATTTTTGGCCTCTTTCTAGAGTTTTGAAGGTATCACTCCTACTTGTTTATTTCATTATTCTCAAATTTGTTTTCACTCTTACCTTCCATTTTCTTATCCTGTCCATCGTCCTCTGTTTCAATACATTTCTTGCAATCCCTTGGAATCTGTCTTGGTAATGCACTGGAGGAAATGAATACCTAGATATGTTGTGGAAACTCATTCTTCATAAGATTAATCATTAGTGGTTGGGGCATCCACACTGGGTGGCAACATTTTTTCTCTGGGATCTAATGCATATTAGATTGTGCAGCTATGACAGCAGAGATACTTGACCAAGCCACAAGGTCATTTGTTAGATAAATTTCGATTAACTTGAAATTAATGAGGCTAAAATGTCAAATATCTAATAGTTACTTTAAGTATTGTTACTCCTGATCTACATATTCATATTGCGAACAAAATGCTCTTTTTTCTATTGCCAGGACATTGAGATAATATTTGCATCTTGCTTACATTTCCTTTAAGCTCATAGAGATTATTATGAGATGCTTCCTCTTCCATTCTACTGACAGATGTGATGAATGACCTCTGCTCATTCATCACCTCCTTCATTTCTTCTTCAATGCATTTAAGGCCTTCAATAGTGAGATAAAACTGGTCAAAATATGAACTGTCAATGCTTTAATTATGCCATTTTTGTAGGTACGTAATAGTATCATGGTTTTCTTAAATCTCTTTCAATCTGCCATGTAAATATGGTAGAATTTCCTTCAATCGGATCTCATAATTATGAGGAAGAGTATACAGTATACTCGCGATTAGATATTTTAGGCCCATCACTATGTGCACATTTATTTGTTCTTTCCTATTAGTTTAATTTATCTTTCTATAGCGTAAATGCCAGATCAGATAAGGAAGAAGGGTCCGAATCAGAGTTTTAATATCCTTATTTTCTAAGCCCAGTTGTATATATTTTGTTCCTTGGGAATGTGTAAGTTAAGTCTATTTTGTGCCGCTATTTAGGAGTTAGTCTTATGAGTCTGATACAAGTACCCAATCCCAGGCCAAATTTTTATCATTTGTCATATCTACCCAAAGTGGAAGGATTAATCCCATTACTACCCTAATGATCATTTCACCAACAAGGCTTCATGAAATCTAAGAGAACTCCTTCCTCCCCTACATGCATAGGTAAGAAGGGAGCTTTTGTATAATTGTGAACTTGTGAATTACAGACCACTCAACTGTGTTGGTTCCAAATTCATCAAAATCTCATGCGTTCACTCCACATGATATGCTCACAGCTACCAAAAAATTTAGCTATAAGATTGGTCAAGGAGGCTTTGGATCTGTATTTTGGGCGAAACTGCCTGGAGGAAAACAAATTGCAGTAAAAGTGCTTACCTTATTCTTAGAACAAGGAGCTACGCAATTTTTAAATGAGGTAATGCCGGTGTATTTTCCTATTAAAACATTTGTTCAATCTTAAATGAGGTAGAGCACTGTTTGGCTGCACTAAGAAAATTAAATTTGCTGATCTGTTACTCGGTTACTCTAATGCACATAGAGACCTCATGCTTGTCTATGAGTACATGTCCACTGAAGGCTCTCTAAATGACCATCTTTATGGTGAAATAATTATATTCAAATTTTTTCCGACCAGTTCTGTGCATTTAAATATAAGGATTTTTGACCAAATAACCACAGTTGTTTTGGTTTTTCCACTCTTTTACCAGGGCACAATGATCTCAAATATGCCCAACTAGAGTGGAGAACCACGCTTAAAATAGCTCTTGATGCAACACAGGGTGACCTAAATCTTGCTTAGATAGTAAGAAATTATTGGAGATGGATAAATATCTCTGATCCCATTATATATATAGATATATATATATATATATATATATATATATATATATATATTGTTTGGGACTGGAATACCTGCATGTAGGCTGCACACCAAAAAATAGTTCATATGGATGTAAAGACAACTAATATTCTTCTAGACTCCAATTTGAATGGAAAACTCACTGATTTTGGGATTTCAAAAGTGACAATGGATGAGGAGAATTCTCAAGTGCTTATAACCGTGAGAGGAACTGTGGGATATATGGATCCCAAGTAATTTTCTACAATCCCTTGTTAATGCAATTATTCACATAACTTAAAACCCTCGTTAATGTTTTTGTTATGCTTCAATGATAGATACTTTAACAGCCACATGTTGACAGAAAAGAGTGATGTGTATAGTTTTGGGGTGGTCTTGTTAGAGATCATATGCGGGAGGTGACCAATCAATATAACAGTGTTTAAACTTAAAGAGAGGTTGATACTCATTAAATGGGTAAGACATGTTGTTTCCAACCACCATTCTCATGGTTGGCTTTGAAAGTATTACAAGTAATGTATTTTGGGTTTACCTGAACAGGTGACACCATTTGTGGAGGAGGGTGAAGGTTCTCTACAATTATCAGAAATAGTAGACAAGAGGTTGGATAACAATTATGACATGAAATCACTTGGTATAGTGGCTAAACTAGCCAAAGTACCCAATCCTAGGTTATATTTTTATCATTCGTCATATCTACCCAAAGTGGAAGGATTAATCCCATTACTACCATGATGATAATTTCACCACAAGGCTTCATGAAATCTAAGAGACCCCATTCCTCCCATGCATGCATGGACATCCCATTATTATCTAGGATCCATACATTTCTATAGTCTTAGCTACCTTCTCACCTATGCATCTTATTGTGTGCAATCTCCCTCAGATTGGCTAACACTCCCCATATAGTTTGGATCCCTTCCCCTACTATACACAACATCCTAGAAAAATAAGGATCAATATTAGAAACAAACTAAACAAGGGAAAATACTGGTGAACTTTTTGAAAAAATGAGGAAAAAGAAATGCAGGACCAGGGATATGTGCAGAAGGCTCGAGGTATAACCAGCATCCGACCAATACAGACAAAGCATTGAAAATTAAACAAGGACCAAAATAAAGTATGACTAGCCCACTTATGAGGAGTTAGGATCTATGCAAGAAGCAGGATGAATATGAACTAGCTTACGAGGAAAGGTAAAATCCCTTTTTCACTTTGCATTCACAATGTCATGTTATTTTCTCATTTTTTGACCATATGTAAATGGTTGTCGAACTCTACTTATTCTCAAGCCTCTGCTGCACCAGAAATTGGAGCGTGGCATTGTCTGGTGTGGCTTCTGTGAGCTCGGACAACATCAATAGCCACATGAGCCATGCCAGCGAATCTGTTGAGAGCCAATAAAAGTGAACGAGCAAAACAAACTCAATAAAACCCTAAAGACATAGGTCTAAACTATGTTATAAATGAAGGTAAGGGTTACTTTTTACCTTGGAGAGGTAGAGATCTTTTGGATTTGAGCATCGTACTGTGTGAAACTGCAATCTCCCACTTGAACACAATCTCCCGCATGAACACATATGTGAACTTGCAATGTTTCTCCAAAGGAAGGAGAGGAAGATACTTAAAATAAAATAGCTATGTGGATACAAATTTTTATTTCCCCCAAGGTCTAACCTCTGAATTTTGGTAATATTGGCGTTAAGAAGTTTTAAATTTATCAGAATGCTATAAAATTAGAGGACTTGAGCAGCGACTTTGGTCCCGCATAGGAGCATTGAAATACCTTGGATTTGTCCAATGTAAAAAGCCGATCCAAACTTTCTGATTTTTTTGGCCAGCTTGTTTCTTCTTGGCAGTTTAGATCTCTCATTCTACTCAAAATTGGTGGAGCTTTCTAGTGATTGTAACTGGTTTGATTATAATGCATGCCTTTGTAGCTCGACTCCCTTTGTAAGTCTTTTTTTTTAATTTTTTTGTTCTAGTCTATTAATAATTTGTAGTGATTTTGGAGTAGGAAAGTGCACAACGATGTGTATTTAGTTTTACCTAAGGTCATGGGAACTCCACTAAGTCCAAATTATGAGAAAGAGGCAGACACTACCAAAATATATTGCAAGGGTATTTGAGACCTCATGCCGCAATAATAACATTTTAGAGCATGAATACAATTTATAGTGCTAATGAAAAGAGTTAAAAGCTCCTTAAAGAGGACAATGCAAATTTGTCTCGATATTTTAACACCCGGTAAGGAAAACCTGAATTTGTGAAATCCCTGCGTTATAGACTTGAATATTTGTTGGGAAAACTTGAGAACTAACCGCTGACAGTAATGAAGAACAAGTGGTTTATCACGGCCCTACAACCATCGTTGCAGAATGAGTATAAAAAGGTGGATCCACCTTTGTCTTACAAAATGTCATACAGTTTATAACAAGTGATGATATTGAGAGTGAAAATTAGATATAATAATGGAAGAAAAGACATATTTGGACATTTTATGCAAATACTTATTTTCTTTTGTTCTTTGGTCAATGACAAAAATGAATTTGATATTTAGCTATTTTTCCAACCAGTAATGCAAAATTAATCAGGATCTAAATCGTATTGGTACGATCACAGTGCATCTAGGCACCTTCTGCTAGATTGGTTAAGAAAGAACTTGGTGTCTCATTGCACACTCTGGTGCTGTTATAGATTTGACAAAGAGCCAAAGAGACAGCCTCCAAAATCTGTAACAGTAAGGGATTTAGTTTTAAAATCAGATTTTCATGTTGCAGTATTCGCTTCAATGTTAATCGGAATGTGGTTGTTTGGTGATTTCGTATCTTTCAACCGCCTGTACTTCACCGGCTCTCGTGTGATTTAGTACAAATGTGTGTCTCTCTAATCTTTCAACTACCTTCATATTTTGTCCTATGTCTCTTTAAAGTATTTTAGACATATGTATTCTTTTTTTTTATTTAATGTCTTATTAAAAATACTATTGAAATAGAAGATCAGACATTGTTTCTGGTCTTACCTTTGTGATAAGTATCCTTTATTCTCATTTTTCTTGTTTTTCTTTTGCATTTTCATGCTGAAACCTGCAAGATGCCATTTGAATGTTGATTTTCGTAAGTACTGTGCACTATGGGACCTACAAAAACATAGAGGAGGTGGTGTGCATCGTGGGGTGGACATAAACAAAAAACTGGTTGTTTTTTGTGATACAAAGTTAATAGAAATTTCCCCTATGCTGTTGTTCGGCGGGGGTCAGTGATTGGATATATAGAGAACCTACTGTATTTAGTCACATCACGCGCATGTGTGACAGTGGTTCCGCCAAGAACATGAACTTATCACACGAATGAAATTTGCTAACTCTAATCATTTTGGCAGTCACAGAATTCATATGATTTATATTCTTTGTATTACATAAACATTCCCAGATTGTGGATGTACGAGTAAAGTTTGAATGCATACAAAAGAAGATCACACAATACATTATTTTATGTTTTATATTGTCTGAATGTAATCATTGATATGTCATTCCAATTTTTGTTATCACAACAAAAAAAGAGTAAGAAGAGTTGAATGTAAACATATAGGATACCACTCCCTTGTTATGACATACAATCTCACCTGTAGGGTTCTCTGTCTTCATGCTCACCTGTGTGTTGTAAACTGCACTGGTCTCCTCAATTATCTGCATAAGACCATAAAAATATGCTTTCAATTTCTTTCTCAGTGGGAACTACTCTTTCCACACAGGCCAAACGGCCAAAACCAAAACAACCCGAAAAATCCTCGTGCCACTGAAGTGGACGTGTCAAGTGTGTTGAATATGGCAATTGCCTCATTAAATCTAGGCGCAAACAAACAACAATACAGACATTAGCTAGTTCCTTAGTACTCGATTAATCATAACCTTGTACATGCAACACAAGAAAAGCCATTATTGTGTTATGGTCTCTCTAACTGATGGGTGCCATTCTCATCTCCACAATCAAGGATTCTTCCGGCTCATAGTCACCAACTACAACAAAGCATGACAGCATCTTCATGATCTTCACAACATAGGTAGAGAGTTGGAGCATATATTCGGCGTTGTATCATCCTGAGAACCAAGTCATCAACCTAGACAATCTCAAAGAAAGGAATTTCTCGTTGTCTTGTCTATTTAACCTTGGCATCAATGATTTGATCCGACTCAGCTAGAATGCTGCAATTGGGATTGATTTTTGTCTACAAGAATGTCTCTGCAACATCCTCAGTGTCCTATATAGGTGGAAAATATGATGCAAGAGTTCTGCAATGAAGATTGTATGTAAACTAAGGTAGGAAGGAAGATTGAGCACGAAAAGAGATGCCTCCTACTTGCTTGATAATGGTATAGGTCTCATACTGAGGTGGATGAAGCATGTGGTAAGGTCCTATCAGTCTTTCCTTCTTTAAATGAATCTATAATCGATCACCAACATGAAAGGTGGGTGACATTCAATGTTGATCATGGTGTTGCTTGTTCTTAGCATTAGCTCTGTGCAGACTGGTCTACACCTGTTGTTGAATGTATTGAGTTTACTTAATGAATTTACTAGCTTTGTAAGCTGACTTTTAAGCCAAAGGATTTGATGTATGTGGCAGCATAAGAAAATCTTCAGTCAACTCATTTGCTTGGAAAAATTAGACTTGACCTACTGTGAAAGTTTTCAAGAGTTGTGTAATGACTTTCATTCCCTGCTAAGATTAAGAATATTGAGCATGTTTGGATGCAAAGATTTGTCAAGGCTACCTCTGAATTTTGGTAATATTGGCTGTTTAGAAGTTTTAAATTTATCAGAATGCGATAAATTAGAGGAATTGAGCAGCGACTTTGGTCGCATAGGAGCATTGAAATACTTGGATTTGTCCAGATGTAAAAGCCTATCAAAACTTTCTGATTCTTTTGGCCAGCTTGGTTTCTTGGAACAGTTAGATCTCTCATTCTACTCAAAATTGGTGGAGCTTTCTAGTGATTGTAACTGGTTTGATTATAATGCATGCTTTGTAGTCTCGACTCCCTTTGTAAGTCTTTTTTTATTGTTCTAGTCCTATTATAATTTGTAGTGAATTTTGGAGTAGGAAAGTGGCACAACTATGTGTATTTAGTTTTACCTAAGGTCATGGGAACTCCACTAAGTCCAAATTATGAGAGGCAGACACTACCAAAATATATTGGCAATGTATTTGAAGACCTCATGCGACATAATAAATTTTAGAGCATGATAACAAATTTATAGTGCTAATGAAAAGAGTTAAAAGCTCCTTAAAGATGACAATGCAATTTTCGTCGATATTTATAACACCCGGTAAGGAAAACATGAATTTGTGAAATCCTGCGATTAGTAGACTTGAATAATTGTTGGGAAAACTTGAGAACGAACCAGCTGACAGTATGAAGAAGCAAGTGGTTTATCAAGGGACCTACAACCTCGTTGCAGAGGAGTATAAAGGTGATTCCACCTTTGTCTTACAAAAATGTGCATACAAGTTTATAACAGAGTGATGGATATTGAGAGTGAAAATTAGATATAATATGGAAGAAAAGACAGATTGACATTTTAATGCAAATACTTATTTCTTTTGGTCAATGACAAAAAATGAATTTGAATATTTAGCTATTTTTCCAACCAGTAAATGCAAAATGAATCAGGATCTAAATCGTATTGGTACGATCACAGTGCATCTAGGGCACCTTCTGCTAGATGGGTTAAGAAACAACTTATGGTGTCATTGCACAACTCTGGTGATGTTATATTTGAAAGAGCCAAAGAGAAAGCCTCCAAAATTGTAAAAGTAAGGATTTAGTTTAATCAGATTTTCATGTTGCAGTATTCGCTCAATGTTAATGGAGTGTGGTTGTTTTTGTTGATTTGTATTTATGTACGTCTATTGAATGTGTCAATGTCTTTTTGTTCCTATGTCTCTTTAAATTATTTAACATATTGTATTATTGTTTTTTTTTAAGTATGATGAAAAATAACTATTGAAATAGAAGATCAGAAATGGGTCTGTGTCTTACCTTGTATAAGTATCTTTATTTCAGTGTTTCTTTTGCATTTTCATGTGAAGACCTGCAAGATGCAATTTTTATTTATTTTCGTAAGTACATGTGCACTAATTTACCCTACAGAAACAACAAAGGAGGTGTGTAATCTGTTTACATGAAACAAAAAAAACTGTTTTTTTTGTAGCAAAGTTATAGAAAATTTCCCCTATGTTGTTTTTGTTCAGTGTTGGTTTTAGAGAACCTATGTTTTTAGTCACATCACTTCAAGTCTACATCCCCAAAAAAGAACATGATCAACAATTAAATTTGATAAATCTAGTCTTTGCATTGAAGAAATCATTGTTTATATTCTTTGTATTATCATAAACAATTCCATGATTGTGGATGACAGTAAAGTAGGATGCATCAAGAAGATCACCAAGACCATATTTTATGTTAATATTTGAATGAATGTAATCATTGAATATGTATTTCCAATTTTGTTATCACAACAAAAAAAGGAGTAAGAAGAGTTGAATGAAACAATAAGCAATACATTTTTTGTTATGACATACAATCTCACCTGTTGTTCTGTGTCTTCATGATCAAGGTGTGATAAGTAAATCAGTGTCTCCCTCATTATCTGCATAAGAAATAAAAATATCTTTCAATTTCTTTCTCAGTGGGAAAACTAATCTTTAACACAGGCCAAAACCAAAACAACCAAGAAAAATCCATCTTGACAAATTGACTAAAGTTTGAATATGTAATTTCTCATTAAATCTAGTTTCAAACAAATAACAACAACAGACATTATCTAGTTCCTTAGTTACTCATTAAATCATACCTTGTACTGCACAAGAACATCATTATCTTTTATGGTCTCTCTAACTATGTTTCCATTCTCATCTTCCACAATCAAGACTTCTTCAGGCTTAGCCATACAACAAATCATGAGCATCTTCAACTTGGATATAGGTTGAGCATATATTACTGCGTTGTATAAGCTGAGAACCAAGCCCATCAACCATGCTAGAAAGTAACAGAAACTACATAACCATGCAACCAATAACCACCTAATTATTCCTATGGCCAATCATTCTTTTGGGAAAGAAGTCAGAACAAAAAACTATATACGCAAATACATAAGTCCCATAGCACTAACAACAGTAACAGGATTGTCAGAGGTAGTATTCCAGTAATCTAGACAAACCTGTAATGAAAGAAGAATGTGCTGCATAAAAAATGGTATTTTTTCGGTGACATACTACAGGTAGAAAACAAAAATTGAAAAACCAAAAACCCACCTTGAAAACTTTGTTATCATCTACATAAGAAATGCCGATAAGATACTTAAGATCCATGAGAAGTGCAGCCTAGTTTTCAAGAGTACTTTCAAGTATGCCAATGCGTGACTATAGTAAGACATTCAATCTCAAAGGCATGCACAGAAGGATTCCAACACTTAATTATATACACTTTGTTTCAACTTCATACTAAGACCAAAGTCATGATCATGAAGCATTTGTGAAAACTATGTTTTTTATCCTCCTTACTTGTACACTGTCATACTTCTCTTCACAGTCAGATTTAGATTACTCATCTTTTTAGGCTTAACTCCAATGTAAACGAAATCTGGGGGTCTTATTCTTCTTGATAAGACATAAATGACATGGGTTCATTTACTATAAATGGCAAAAGCCAAAGCAAACAAAACCAGGGTAGAGGGCACATACCTACTTTGCTTTTGCTGGCTGTTTTTACAAAAATGGAGATCACGATGGCATTTTCGTTGACGGACACTTGAATCCACTTCCCCACCCATCGAATCCCCATCATACAATAAATTGCGGCATTGAATGGGAGGACTACCTCCTCTGCAGTGTCGTAAGACCCTAGTCAAATTTTCCCATTTTTACAGACTGATTCCCTTATATTGGGGAGGAACCTCTGCTTGGTTATTACTTGGCGGAGCGTGGGGGCATTTTCTTGATGGGGTGAAGTTTCCATACCTGGATGAAGCAAGCAATTATTGTAGTTATTTTAAGTTGGAGCCTGGGCCTGGAAATGAGACAGTTGCTGAAGCTACTGAGCAAGAGATTAATGAATCGAAGATATCTGGAAATGGAACGGAAACCTCATTGGAACTAACTACTAACTAAACCCAAAAGGAGATCTGCCGCCTGTACTTCCTAGGTTCAAAATAGGTTGAAAAGCATTGTCACTGCCACTGACGTCCACAACATTCTTTCCTTCATGGCTGTCTTTGTATCCTATTTTTCCCCTGAGATGTTTGGGGATCGGTTGCCCCTGGTTCAGGTTCTCATTTGTATCTATGGAATGAACAGGGAAGTCGCCAATGTGGGGTTTTCCATTGGCTCTGTCGCTTATGTCGTTTACCTTATTCACTATCAACAATGTGGGTTTTTTTCACCAGCACTGTCGCCATTGGAATGAAATCTTGCCTTCAAACCCTGAAAAAACCTGGTCTCCTCGTATCTTTCCACCTCCGTCCCTTGCAACCATGACATTTTTTCCTCTGTTGAGCTGTTTAGGCTTAGGGTTAACGTCGGACATTTGAAAAGGGGGATAATGTGAAGATATTATTAAGAATAAAAAATGTGAAAAGGTCGAAAGGTAATTTCGTCTCTAATTTATGTCTCAAAATGACCCCTTTGGTAGTAGTGGAGGTACCTACATTATGTAGTGGCTCATGGAGATCATTGCTTACATCTATCATGTTTTAGAAAATGTAATGAAACCTAATTAACATGTTATCAGAAATGAAAGCATGTGATGAATCGTAAACATAGTGAGGTATCACAACATGACCTTCATGTCTTGCGTGTCATACCTGCATCAGTTCGTGATGGATACAAGGATAGGGGTGGACACGTAATGACTTAGGTCATTACGTGAATGTACTTTTTCCTGTAGGGATCCCAAAGTGGTGCTGGTATGAGGAACATGACCCATATGTTGAGTTATTATATCCGTAGCTTCAGTGATTGAACTTGGTAATTAATGATTACTTAAGAATAATAACAATGAACTTAATAACTTAAGCAATGGAAATGAATCCCAATACTATGAATGAGGTGATTTTGTGGTGAATGTAGGGACATGTTTCAAGTTATTTATGCGTAGCCATGAAACTAGGCTTGCTAGTGCAATGCCAAAACTATGTGCATAGTATTGCAAATGAATGATTGCATTTTCCGTCACCATTTATTATTTAAAACTATGTTGTGAGTGGGAAGATGATAATAAGAAGATACACATGATTCTATGTGCCTTTAAAAAGGTCTAACCAAATGATATATTGGGTATATTGGCTCGAGTAGATCATTGAAAAGGGATCAAGTAGGATCTGAACCATTACAGTTGCACATGGTTACCATAGATTGTTTGGTTGGATTCTAAAAATTAAATAATGCTGGGATGATTCAGCGATTGTTGTAAATAATGTTACTCATTTCAGCGTAAGATAACTTAAGGGATTTATAACTCTTGTATGTTTGAATTTAACTACCGCGTGTTAAATTCTGCGAAGGCATTAATTATTATTAATGAGTTGATATAATTTTTTCCCATTAGTTTGATGAAGCATAATTTGAGGTGTTACATTTTTGTATCAGAGCTGAAGGTTGTAACTCTTGAACTTATTAGGTCCTTACGCTAATTGAATATCTTATTTTGTTAACAGAAAATAATGGATATGGGAAAGATGTACCGTGAGGAAAGAACCAGACCAAAACATGTTGTAGGTTCAACAGTTCAAAAGTTAGATAACATTTTAACAATCCTTCAAGATATCCGGAACCAGATAGCTGCCTTAGAGCAACTGGTAATGGGTGAAAATGAAAAGTTTGAAGAAAAATAACTTGAACTTGTTAATAATAATCAACAAGGGAGTTGTTTGATTGCTGAACTAACTAATGATGAAAGGTTTTGGATTCATAAATCCAAAGAGGAATTAAACCCAAGTATGGGAAACACAGTAGATGAACAAATATTGTCTGTTAAGGAAGTAATGTTTGGAAAAGCCTATGGGCTAGAACTGAATTTATGGGACATTCCAACTCGTAAAAAATATAAGTATCACAAGAACATTATCTCTTCTTCACCATCGATTCTAAGAAAATGTGGTGCAAGAATTATGAAAGAAAAATATGTTCTACCCGGAGTAAAATTCCAGAAAAGCTTGCTGTAAATACCAACAAGAAAAAGTAGAAAAATGTTGCATGTGGAAAAATTAGACGCAGTAAAAAAGGACTTACAGGAGGATGTTTCATATGCGGAGGTGAGAATTATGCCAACAAATGTCCTTTGAAAATGAATGAGAAAAAACTGATGATGTATGCTGCAAAGGACCAAAAAAAAAAGGAAAAGTGTTGAATGCATTTCAAAAAAAATTCGGGAATTGCACAAGGTAAGGATTGAAAAGATAAGTTTTGTAACGAGCTCGCAACTTAGGAAAAATGAGGGTGAATTGAATTATTGAAAATAGTGTTTTCCTTGTTTATTTTTGTGAAATATAACTAGTTTTTGACTATCTATTATGTATACTAAATAATATTGTATATTATGACTATTTATAATGATAAAATTTTGTCATGTTACTGATTGTGTGACAATTTTTGTTGGTTGAAGGTTGTTACAACTAATAAATTTAAATTCAGATATGAAAAATTACAAGTTTTTAGATAAAAATGTTGACTGTTCTCCTTAGCCATAAGATAAAATTATGTGTTTAAATATTATGATTGCGATTAATGAGTAAAAATCATCGAGACAACAATTCGTTAAAGGGGGAAGTATGTCACATCCCATAATTTTCATTTTATGTTTCCACAAAAACAAATTGTAGCATTAAAAAATTTACGAGTAACAGGGAAAATGGTACCACTACATTGTTCCGTATACCTCTATGCATACGTACGCATAGCCAAGAGGGTATGCATACTCATGTATAAATGTATGCGTAACATCATAACGGATCCCATTGTCACGTCATCACAAGATGATTAATGTTGTAAGTCATTTTGTGTACTTGTTGTTGTGAATGTCATATCTATGCTTGACTGATTAGCGATGATCTCCAAATAATGGTAAACTTGCTTCATGTTTATGAAATTGTTGATAATCATATTGGATTTTCATATTTTGCGGATGGTTAATTTATATTGCATTAATGAAACATGAGTTGCGATAACACTTAAGTGTCATTATCAAATAGCTACTATTTAATCGGTCACTAACTATAAGGCAATAAAGAGATTATATGATGACGTCAGTAAAAAGGGTCTGCAACTAATTATTTTCTCACAATATTAATGCGGCTTGTTGTTATTATCAACATATAGGTAAGTTGATTACAAACCATAAAAACATATAAGTGTTTATTTAATTGTTGTAATTCATTATTATGGAAAAATAGGTGAAGGTATAAGTATAAAAATAGAAAACGGCCCAAGACCATGGTGAGGGTAACTCGTATTAATCTAAGTGCAAACAATTGTGTTGAAAGGATTACATACCATATGAAATGGCAATTTGGAAGGTAACTATATTCAAATATTAATGAATTTTTATTGCAAAGGGTTGATAACCAACCCTACCATACATAATGGATTAATAACTAAATTCTTTAGATAAGGTCTTCGACCGATCGACAACACCCCCTTAAACTGATAAATTGGATTATTTAATTAAAATAACTATGTCATGCAAGTTTATTGACTATAGTTTAAAGGTTGAATAATTTTAGACCGCCTTCCAAACTTAAGGAGAGAATTGCAGGGCGAAAATGAGTTGGGAAAGCCACGACGTGGAAAAATAATCAATTAATGGCATTTAAAAACTCTCTCAAAAATCTCGAAGCTTCTCCAAGAAGCTAAACGCATGCATATAGGGTTTCATTGTGATGTTTTGGTTCGGTGGGTGTTCGAGCTCGCCGAAACTGTTCATGGAGTTGTTGATTTTCTTCTACCGCATACTTCTCTGATGTAAAAATAGACTCTTCTTATTTGAAAATTTTCATCCATTGCTTTGTCAGAAGGGTAAGACGTCTTATTGAGTAAAGGAGTTCCATTATTTAAAGATTCCAAGATTCAAACTTGGGAACCACTCTCTGGTTTTGCTGGATATTTGGGCATTGGAACTTTTTTTGTTACTATAAAGAATACAAGAAGAAAGTGCAGAGACCCTGTATCACAGACATGAAATGTTATTCTTCCCTTCTTGGTAGTTTGAATCGTTAAAATACTTTTAAGAATTAATCTATGCAATTTATAGTTAATGTATTTTTGTGAGGCTGTGAGTTTGGTGTAAAATATAGCTTAGGTTGCCATTTTGAAAAGTGGGAACGATTAACTGACTTGGGAGTTTTTTGATATTGTGTAAGCATAAATATATTTACTCTTGAATATTTAGTTGATACCCATTTCGGGTGTAGTGTAAATCTGTGGTAAAAATATTTGGGGTATCTTATAAGTGCTTGAATACCATTAAGGATGACGTAAATATTAATTTTACCCATACTATTATGTGTGAAGTTGATGGTTGTTGATTTGCTTTTGGGTTGATGTAGTTACCTATCATTGGTGAAATATAATCTCCCCTTATTATTTAATAAAAAACGCACTAGGAGTTGCATGCCTTGCTAAAGTCATGCTCTCTCTATGGAGCTAGCTATATATATCTTCAGTTTCAAACAATTCTGAGGGAAAATTTCATTTAGAAAGACATGATAGTGGGCTATCATAGGTTGTGGATATAATATCAACTCGATTAAACTACTTATCATTCAAGCCTCTTAGTTTAAGCTACCCCTTTTTGAGGCATTATTTTTATAGTCCTTGCGGTTTCTAGGAAGGGCTAAGCCCGATGTTGAGATGCATACATGGATTGAAAGTCTGATTTAAAGGTAACTTCTTGAGAATGGGTATAAACAGTATACCAATTTTTAGATCCGGAATGGAATATATTGTTTAAACTACTTGTCTAAAGTGTTATTTTATCGTGTGTCTAGTATAACACAATGAGTTTTGGACAAGTATTTTAAGTGTTGATGTTCTATTGCATATATGAAAATATAGTCGATTAATTAGCTTCGACTGTGAAATGCATTTGAAAGATGGATTACATTATGATAAAATAAAAAAGACATTCCATGGGGTTATCATGAATGATTTGATTACAGAGACATATTGTAAAGAAAAGTATGGTTTTGAGAAAGTTATAAGAATGTTCGATATGTTTAAGGTACTTGTCATTTTGCTGAGGTTTTACATAATTGCAATTTATGTTGGATTCTCATAAACTGTATGAGCTGAATTTTATGGTATTGGATGAAAACTTGATTGGACTTATTGGGTCATTATTCGGTGAAATGACATCTTGATGTAATTCTAGTTTAACTTTAAGTTGTACATTCCAAATACAATTTGCTTTATAATTTGTATCTAATTACTAATATAGAGTTATAAATATATAGAGATTGTTATGAAACAAAGCCATGGTATCTTGTGAATTGACCATACTATATATATGTGAATTTATCAATAATTAACTTGTATGATGTAAAGTAATACGAAACAGTATGAGATAGGAATATGATTACAACATATGGTGATTCATTATTGTACTACCTCATCTGAATGTTATTATTATGATATTGTTGTAATTCATTCATATTAAGTATTTTATGACATTTAAACTATTAAGCATGAAGAGAATAAATTTTCATCCCAGTTGTTGTGATTTGCACCATGTACCTTATTGTGATTTAATGAATTTTCTGATTGCAAGTTGACCCCGTAATGCAAAAAGAAATGAAATTATGTGGTTTCAATAGGAATGGTTACTGGTTTAGTTGATTAAATTTGAAAAATATCATGAATGTATTGTATGTTGATTTAACATTGAAGCTTTAATTATAATTTGATGATTATACACGATAATATGTACTTGTAATTTAATAAGTGAAAGGAATTACTAAACTCATGAATGTATAATGAAACAATAATATCAACAGGCTTGAATGTATTTATACTTAAGCGGTAATATCAATATGTGACTGTTAATGAGGTTTTTAACTTCCATGATAAATATAATGATAATTGTTAGGGTATACAACGTACTTGTGTTTCTATTAGAAAACATATTGCTGCTTTTAATTAGTAGCAACATACATCAATGCATAATTACATGTATAAATTTGATATGGATAAACATGATTCGAGTGCATTTGAATATGTAATTTATGTAAGATGCAGACATTAATTTTCCAATGCATGAAAAATTACATTGTGAAGATGCATTTTTAAACTTCTTATACAAAAACAAGTTTAAATTACACAACATAAATATATGTACTTAGATTAATCATATGTTTAATGATTAATGGCATAAAGAAATGTAACTTAACCTATCACTGTGATACCTGTGAAATAGATAGACATAGCAAATAATTCATCTCAAGTGCTGATAGGTACCTGATCATTATGCAAATGACTCGAATTAAGATTAATTGAATTACTTCTGATCATGTTTTATATAACATAATGAAATTATAAATGGTGTACTTTTCTGATAGATAACATAATACTTATTTGTTGACCTAGATGAACTAGGATGATGATAGTCAATTTATCACGATACAAACAAGTTGTTGTCTTTTATGTCATACCCACATCGGTAATCACATGGTTACAGTATCATTGTCGTATGATCAAATTATGACTTAGGTGATGGACGTGAACATACAATTGTACTGTAGAGATCACTTGAATAGTGGTACAAGTATGTAACCGCATGACCTGGATCTTGAGTAATGATAAACCATACCTTCGGTAACTGAACTAATGGTACATTAGTGATTAATGTAAAAATGGTGAATGGTGAACTAAATAACTTAAGAAACGGAAAAGAATCTTGATACTATGAATGAGATGATTGTGTGCAGTGAATGGAGGGACAAGTTTCATGTGGCTTATGTGCAGTCGTGAAACTAAGCTAGCTAGTGCAATGCCCTTAACTATGATGCCATAATATTGCAAGTGACTGGTTACATTGTCCAATCTACCATTTTTTCTTTTAAACCGTTTCGTGAGTGCCCAGGAGGCTGACATTAAGAAGATACACATGAGTGCTCAGTACCTTTAAAAATGTGTAACTAAATGATATATTGGGTATATTGGCTCATAGTAGAGTGTTTTAGGGGGATCGAGTAGGATCTATAAACCCTTGCAATTGCACATGGTTATTATAAAATTGTCTAGTTGGATTCTAAACATTAACTAATGCTGGAATAATTCTACAGTTGTTGTAAATGATGTTACTCATTTCAGCATAAGATAAATTAAGGGACTTATAACTTTTGTATGTTGGAATTTAATTACTTAGTGTTAAATTCTATGAAGGCATTAAATGTAATTAATGAGTTGATATAAAAAATATTCCCTTAATTTGATGAAGCGTAATTTGAGGTGTTACAACATGCTCTAAATGGGTTCACAATGCTCAAGAAAGAGATATTTGTGACCTTTTCTCTTCATACTAATGTTTCAAAGATTGCATTACAAAGTGATGTTCTAACCATTAAGGGATACTAATGCTTAGATTCATGTCGCCTTCACCTTTTTTTGTTGATTTTTAATCTTGTAAAGTTGATGATGACATTCTTTTAATTTACTTAGATGGTCTTTAGAATAATAAAATATATATTTAGAAGTTCGGGATTCTTTACTAGAGGAGTGTAAGGTGCTAAGAAATTTTATTAGAAATCAATGGTATGAATTGATGGACGTTTTCGGGTCCTAGTTTGCATATGTAAAATTCTATAATTTTTTTGCCCACATAACGAAAAATTTTGAGATTTGAAAAATGAGTGACATTAAATAACAACATAAAATATTTTTTTTTAACAAAAACATGTTGAATGAAAATGTGTTCATTTTTTTTTTTCGAAAAACACATTTTGTGTTTCATCAACTTATTGAAAAACATAATGTGTTTTTTTTAGATGGAGTAAAACACGATTTATTTTTTTAAATAAACCTTTTACAAGGATGTTTGGTTTTCATAAAGTGACATATAAATTCTATTGTAAAAAACATGTTGTGCTTAGAAAAATACATGTACATAGGTTATGTTTCGCACTAAGGCGAACCAATCAAATATGAACCAACCCATAAAAAGATATAAAATTGGAAAAGTAGGCTTTGGGTGGTTGGGAATGAAACCATTTTCTCTAGACCAAACCATTAAATGATTTGGTCCTACTTGAACTATCTTGTATAGGTGGTCAATGAGATTTTGTAAATTTTCAAGATAAATACATTTTTCAACAACTTACAAAAATGCTCACATTAGTTAAAAGTTGTTCATTAAACACATAATAATTGTTCAAATAACTTCATAGTGTTGAATTTCCCTCTAGGACCATCTAATAGTTTTCTCCAAACAAAATGGTTTTTTCTAAGGCCACCCAATGCTCAATTTCTCAATTTTATATATTTTATGGGTAGGTAGCTGTAGAGTCATTATAAAATATTTCTAAGAATGAAATGTAGGGCCACCCAATGGTCAATATATATTGTTTCTCTCTTTTAATGTCATTGTAAAATTAATTATTTGTTATAACACCTTTGATTTAGCCATTTGAATTTTATTGGTTTATGTTTGTTGTCTAATAAGAAAACAATAAAAGGTGTAGTATTGATAAAGCAACTAAATCAAGTTTGTCAAGGATATTCCCTATAGTATTTTTTGGTCAAAATTTAAGGATTATGGTCTTAAAAGGATTATAAGATTTGTAATAGTAAGTAATAAAACTTGTTTAGTTAAAAACATAATTGGTTAAAAACACATGGTTGAAAAACACATTGTTCTTTTCAACTAAATTTATTTGTTAATGTTTTCTTGGAGTTTGATATTCCTACAAATATTTTGGGCCAAGAATTTAAAAGTAATGGATATAAAAGGTTTGTAATATTTATGATATTAACACAACTGGTTGAAAACACACTGTGTTTTTTAACCTTGTGTTTTAGTGTTTTCTTGAAGTTTGATATTACCCACAAAATATTTGGTCAAACTTTAGGGATTGGGGTGCTAAATGCGTTTAATTTTTTTTAAGAGTAACTATCCAACATGGTTGGGAAAGAAGTCATTCGGGGATCAAGTTGACCATCCCTTTCCAACTAAAGGATAGCGTATCTAACCCAACCTCTGATCATCATGAGCAACCATCAAAACATTGCTTTTAACTTTAGATTCCAGCACCAAATATACTCAATTTTTGTAGAGAATCATTCCATCTACCATCTTATACCTCACATCACTTATTATCCCTTCAAATACATCACTAGCAAACTCATTTTTGCATACTCAAATAAAATTAATGCTTTCCAATTTGCTGTAATTTTTGATAAAGAACAAAAATATGATACTCACATGAAATGGCCTCTTCCACAAAATAATTAATTTGGGGTGTGTTTGGAAGTATACCTTGCAAAGTGAATCTTTTGCATTGGTCCATAAAGCTCATCTCCATGTTTTGATAGTTGAGAGCGAGCTCTCCCAACAAGCATAGTCATTGGAATCCAAGTATGATGTCAAACAGAGCCATGTTAATCACAAAAAAATCAGCACATACCTCATACAACCCCATGGTAATGTGGAGTTGAGAACACCTTTTCATACATTGCATAGAGTGGTCATCCACTATCCTTACAATGAAGCCTTTGAATTATCCAACCTTCAATTTAATATTTGAAACCAAACATGCATCTATGAAATTGTGAGTGTCTCCTCAATCAATCAAAATTGTAACCTTATGCCCTTGTATATCACCCTCAATATGAAAAGAGTTATAACTTGGTGTTCCCACAAGTTAGTAAGGGTATTATTCACCAATTCCATATCTTCTTCCCTCACACTATCATGTCTAGTCTGATCATCATCACAATAAGAAATTACTTCGATATAGTGAACTTTACCTTTTCCCAAACAATGATATCCCGGAGTCCATGGATTATTGCATGAAAAACAAAAATTCTTCCTTCGTAATTCATTTTTTACCTCCTTAGCATGGATGGTTTTTTGCAGATCTATGTGAAAAATGGGCACCTTTTGGAGAGGTATCTTTGGTAGGTCCAAAGGGATGCTTCTTGGCTACTTGGGGAGTTGTTCCCATCTCAATTTAACCTTAGGAATGCTATTGATTGTTGTTGATTTTTTGGCAACACCTTCAAGATCAAGAGCCTTCTTTATGTCCACTTGTAGAGGAAAAGGATCAAATACACGAACCGACCCATTTAGGAGCTCCATCAAACCTGCCACAAAAAGCACTACAATTCTTCTTTCAGACCCATTCATAATCATGATGGAGAGCCTTTGAAAATCAATGACATAATCGTCCATGACACCTTGTTGTTTCAAATGTATAAGCTCATGGAAATGTACCTCTAGATCCACTCTATCAAACCGTTCAATGAGCCTTTGAAAAAAATCATCATAGGCATGTATCTCACTATGCCCTTGTGTTACAAGCTCATGAAACCACCATTCATGAGAATTACCTCAAGATGTAAAGTGGAAAATTTAATTGCATCTTCCTCTCCCATGGGTTTCAAAGACAAATAGGTATTCAATTTTTAAATCCAAGCCCTAGCGGTACCTTTGGTAGATCCATCAAATGTAGAAAAAGACATATTGCCCAAAACATTTTGTTCCTCTATTTGTGGCATGCCATGTCTAGGCTCAGGCCTAGATCTTCCTCTATCCAACCCCATGACATCGACAAGAGAAATAACATTATGGATATCCCTTGACAAGGCCATGTATTCTTCGTAGCTTGATGCAATATTTCTTCTCCCCATAGGTCTTTCCTCTTCTTTTGGAATGACCTCTTCTATGGGAAGGAAAGTAGACCTCAAACTCAATCCTCGGGTTTATCCATTAGTTTGCTTGGCATTATTGACTCCACTCAAAATACCTTCACCATTTTGAACCCTAGATTCAATGATTATTTGAGGGAAAAAGATAGGAAATCCATGGTATCAGTGAGTCTCTCTTGGCCAGTAATTAATTTGTCAAGATTAGCTTCCTAAGAGTCAAGATCAGCCATATTTCATTCTTCTGTAAACCCTAGGCCCTTTGAAGATATAAGCTCTGATACCACTGTAATGACCATTCCAAAGGTTTAAACCACACACAAGGGAATTCATCCAAACACACAAATATGTAGATCTACTTTTTAATTGCAGCAGACTATAAATCCAAAATCAACGAATTATATCTTCCAAAAAATATGCCAACAACACCATGAAACTATTTTAAATCCACTCACCACAATTTTATATGTATTTTATGCAATAACAAGAGCCAAAATCACAAACACATACTTAAGAACTCTCTATTGGAAATTAATTATGATTAGATTATTGAAGCCACAAGAAATTTATGGATCTAGATTATATAAACCCCAAAAAATCACCAAACTTTAGATTCCGACCTTATAAATAGTGATAAACAATATTATCAATCAATATTACACCACCAAAATTTCACCAAATCTCCAAAACCCTACCCAAGGTAGGTCACTCCACTAGTAATAAATCAATAACAATATGAAAATGACAAACATCTCCTCAAATCAGCCTTAATCATCAATCCCAAGCCAAGGAGAAGGGTTTTGTCCTTCCCTCAACCTCTAGAAGGGTTTTCGTCCTTCTAGGCAAGTCACATAAGAATGTTTTCATCCCCAAATGCAAGAACATGAAAATCTTAGCTCCCTATCTCCAATAAGATAAAATGCACCAAAGTCTAAAGAGAAAATGAGGCCTTATATATTCTTTTATGTCATTCAATTGGCACCAAAGTAAAAAAAAACAAGGTCAACCTGTATAAGAAAGGAAAACACTAAAGAAAATATAAAATATTAGTAAAAACATAACATATAGCTACTCAATGATC
Organism: Taxus chinensis; assembly: GCA_019776745.2. Classification (NCBI taxonomy): domain Eukaryota; kingdom Viridiplantae; phylum Streptophyta; class Pinopsida; order Cupressales; family Taxaceae; genus Taxus; species Taxus chinensis. Next base: position 585,268,550 of record CM034156.1, on the reverse strand, counting down.
TTCTCCTTCATCTTTTCTTCTTTTCCATGGAGAAGGAATGGCAAGAAGACCATAGATCAGCTCCTAAGTGGGTAAAAGGGACATTACATGATTTAAACATTTAAGTTTAATTTGAAACGCTAATCTACTACAAACTACTCAAAAATTGTTCATATTTTGTCATCTTTTTGAAGCTAATCCTTACATATTTCTTTAATGTATAATAAATTTCCTGGAATGGTTTGATCCACTAAAAGAAGCATATATATTTTTTGATTCTTGACTAGTTGGAATTAAACAATTTATACGAAGAAAAAAATTGACATCCTTAGAGGCATGAATGAAGAAATTTTAAATATTGATTACGGTGTGTTATAGATTGCGTTCCCCATTTATGTACAAAAATATTGTGTTCCATTTAGATATAAAAGAAATCTTTTTGTGGAAGGATACATGATCATATGGGTGTGGATTGTGATGTAGTACCATTTGGCCCCAACTAAATGGTCTTAGATAGGTAGTTAAAGGGACTACAAAAATTTTAAGTGAGACACTTGGGGATAATATACAAATATGAATTGTCGTAAGAAGTTTTGTAAGTGGTTGAGTAATGTGAATAGATAAGTAAGTCATATAAGAGATATAAGAATAATTCACCTAGGATTGAAATGTGTGTATTAGAAATGGAGAATATTTTTAGAATTCTTTTCCTCCAACAATAAACCTAGTGGTGTCTCACACACATCTTGAATACACAAGGAGTAGCCCTTCACTTCAATAAACTATATAGATAAAGATATGACATGGAAATAAGATGAGTCATCTGTGTAAAAGCTAAGTTTTTCCCACCATCTAGTATATTGTGACATTAGTGACCTAGGAAAGGTAGTATATGGTACTCTTAATATCAATAGTAAATAATTTGCTCATGGACACACTAATTTAGGTTAGGTAGATACCTCTAACACCTCCCTACTCAAGTACTAGAGTTTTGAAAAGAAACAGAGAATCCACAATCCTCGCAAGTCAACTATCCCCTTGTGTGCTAAGACTACATGGTTAATGCCACATGATGTGTCACATCCAAGAGATCACACAACCTCAAAAAAGCCAATGAGCCCTCCCTTTCTAACCTAAATTACATTAACATATTGATTTGTCACATATAACCACACTTCCAATGTGTCATGTAGTGTTATGGTGATATCATTCTTCACAAGTGTCTCATGCCACTTGTTAATAAATTTAAAACATGACACTAAACTATGTTCAAATTAAATCATAAATATAGTATCCAGGGTAAATATTATTGGGTATTGTTTCAAGAGAACACACACACACATTCTAAAATGAGAATATACTATCGCTAATAGTTATTTTTATGTTTCTATGTTTAACTAAGTCACTAATAAGTATATGTTCTGACAATTATAAGGGGGCTATAAATGAAAGAAAGGGTTGGCCACAAGGTTACTAAGAGATTATTTATATTACCAAGCTCTTATATAGTTTAAAAAATTAATATTAGAGCAAAAAATAATAATATTGACAAAGTTCCCACACCAATATTATTGCTAACATTGTGATTCCTCTCCTTAATTAATATATTATGATTGAATCATTATAATAAGCAGCACCTTCTTGGAAAAAAATCAAAAAGTTAATACTAGTTTAAAAGTTGGAGGAGCTAGGTAAAATCCTTGAAGAAATAGTTGGGTATTAGTTAGGCTAGTTATAGTGGCCATGCATATTAAATCATGTTGATAGATATAAAATGTTGCACTCCCCTTATTCTCAAGGGACCTAACTTTAATTTATGGTAAAATTTGTCGATGCAAAAATCCTCGTGGAGGTGGGAGAGAAAGACAATAAAGTTTTGCGGAGTAGAGAACTTAATTTTTGTTGTTTCTATGCTGCTTTTGTGTTGTATTGTTGCAGTTTATGTTCTGTTTTGTTTCTTGTTTGTAACTATCTTTTGGTTACTGTAGGACATAGTGTTTTATCTGGATTTTGATCCTCTTTTGTTGTTCCTTTATTACTATATTTGGCTGTTGAGCCCTTTTTGTAATAGGGTATAGTCCTGGTGTCACTCAGATTTCACCCCTGAAATCTGTGACTACCCAATTCGAAAAAAATTGTCCTTTTAAAATAGTGGATCATTTGTTGTTTTTATTGCCTGAAAGTTCTTGTATTGCGTCAAGATAATCCCAAAGAGCCATATTAGCCCCTTTTGCCAAATACCCAGATGCCCAAAATTGTTTTATTCTGTCGTCGGGATTTGTCTGCGTGAAATTTGTATTTAATTATTTTGAGCCCCGTATGAGGCTATTTGCGCTTCGTTTCAACTCTGTTATGAGCGGATATGTTATTATTCCTATGTACCAGAAGGATTTTAACTTATTTTAAGTTTTGGGCTTTATTTGTAACTTTTGGCAATTTTTCGTGTTTTTGTGGTGTCCTGTTCTGTTTTCTGTAAAATTTCTCTGGAACAACTCCTTCGCCGGGTAAGCCCGATTTTTGGCCTGGAGCAGCTGGAAAACATACACGCACATTTTTTTCCCGGAGGAAGTCATCATCGGAGGTCTGGATCACTGGGAAAAAGCGAAGTCGTGCACAGAAAAGCCCCTGCGGGGATGGGCGCATTTTTGGAAAACAAAGGATTTAAGCTGCGATGGGAAAAACATAAGCCGCAAGCAGGATGGGAATTGTATACCTGCCTGGCAGGGTACTTTTTCCCATGTTATAAAAGTCACTTAAGCTGCAGTGGGAAAAATAGAGGCTGCAGGCAGGTGGGAATTTATTGCCTGCCTTGCAGGGTAAAAATTCCCATGATATAATAAAAGGAAAGTGACTTAAGTGAAATCATGGGATTTTAGTGCCTGCCTTGCAGGGTAAAGAATCCCATTGTCAAAGTCAAATCACTTAAGTGGATCATGGGATTTTGGTGCTTGCCTGGCAGGGTAAAGAATCCCATTATGGAAAAATTCTTAAAAATAGAATTACATGTGCAAAAAAGTGCGCCCCCTTTGGTGATGGATTAAAGTGATTAAATTGATTATTTTAAATAATCTTTCTTCCTTCAAAAAGTGCGCCCAAGCTTGAGGAAGTCAAACAAGTCAAAGGAGGAATAAAAGAAAATAAATTAAATTAATTAAATTTAATTTATTTAGTGGCTGCCCCCTTCTCTCAAAAAGTGCGCCCCATTTGGGCATTATTTAATGATTTTTGAAGCATTAAATCATTAAATTAATTTCTATTTTCAGTGGCTATGGTCAAAGCACATTGTGAGACTTGAGTGAAGTGCTGTGTGAAGGATTAAATTGGATTAATTTAATTTATTGGATGGTTGTCCTTAAACATGCTATTTTTAAAAGAGAAAAGCATGATTTTTAATTAATTAATTGCCTTTAATTGTTAGGGCAATTATTAATTATAGAATTGTGAAGGTTATATAAGCATGGACGGCCATATGGATAAATTATTTAATTCACAGGTTAAGAATTGCAGCAAGGAGAAAAAGTGCGCCCCCATTAGAGGAAGGATTTTGCACAGACAAAGTGCTAACAAAGGCTAAAAGCTTCCAGATTTGGCGCATGCTTTGGAGAAGGTTGATCTTCGTCTGCATAGTTGTTTTCACAGGTGTTACAGGAGCTCAGGTGTTGATTGAAAGGATTCATGCTCTCTTTATGTGCAAATTAAACATCAATTTTTGGGGCAGCAGGCTTGAAAAGTGCAGATTTTTATAATTTAAATTCACTATTCATGCTCCGGTGGCCATTTTTGTCTGAATAAATTGCAGGAACTCATTACAGGTGCTTTATAAAAGAAAAGGAGTTTTTTTATCAATGTCCAATACATTGCAAATATCCTCCGAATCTGAAGAATTGTCCAGATCTGCACTAGTATTGAAGAAATCCGACCAAATTAGAAGAAAAAGAATTATCAGGACAAAGATTGATAAAGCCATGGCAAAAGGAGATGAAAAAGAGAGCACGATGGATTCATGCATTGCTTCTAAACTTTCAGACATAGGAGACACGGATCTAGGCCCAGAACCTCTTTCTGATTTGATTGACAGATCCAGAGCTGGAAAGACTTCACTCATGCGTGCGGTCAAAATTAGTGGAATTATTCGAGCTGCAGCTTTCCCGTGTACAGCCCAATTGCCAGAGTTTGTGATGGAGTGTGCTAGATCTTATCATCCTTCATCCAGATCAGTGCGTGATGTTGCAGGAAAGACAATAATTCGTTTGGATGCGGAATTCTTCGATTATTGTTTGAAGATTCCAGTACGAAAGGTGGCGACTTCTATTAGCATTCAGGATGCTGACAGTAGGTGGGAAAAGCATAGAGCTGACTGTGTGAGCATCATGAATAGCCGGTTCATGAAGAAGCCTAGATCCCCTTCTAAGTTCCCGAGAACTCTTCCACGATCCAATTTGGTGCAGGAGGCGGATGATATTGTCAAATTGCTATGCAGGTTGAATGGTGAAGCGAATGCCTACACTTTCCGGACATGGATGTATGCTTTCATCAGGACCATTGAAATCAACAAGGTTGATTCTATAATCAGTTGGTCAGAAATTATTAGCAGCAACATCGGTGAGCAAATGCGGAACGTAAAGCGTACCTTCAGCTTCAAGATGACTTCATACTTGGTATATGCTGCAGCTTCACAGGGTGTCTTTTCCTAGCCGGATAGATGTGGTATTCTTTCCAAGGATCCCATTTTCGAGTGCTACCCACAGCTTACTGCACCTGCGTGCGAGAAGGACTTCAAAGTGATCAACGATGGTTTCTTCTACGATTTCATCTGCAAGTTAGACAAAGACTTGAAGACTCACAGGGTAAGCAAGGAAGCATGGGAAGCAGTGTCCAAGATTGGCAGTGTATTCATCCAGTTTGCAGATTTCACATACATCAGGGTTACGAGCTTTTCAGGTGAACCAACAAAGATGCCAAGGTACCCGAGTGACAGATTGATTGCCATGGAGCTAAGCAGGTAACTTGTGGAGTTACACGACCTTCAGTCGAAGCGGCACAAGTCTACGGGCTTCTTCCCACTCACTGTGGGATATTACAGTTGCATCAGCATTCACAGAGCTCGAGGAATGGAAGCACAGATGTTGTCTGAGTATGAGCAAGAGTTCTTCCCTACACGGCTTAATTTCGATCCATTTGGAATAGCCAGGAAGACAATCTCCTAGGAGTACGCACATGTGCCTTCGTTAGAAGATTTCTGGATGAAGTGCAGAAGTGAGTACGAGGTCAGAAAGAAAGATTTCAGCAGGCTGTCGGCAAAGCAAGTATTTGACTTTGGACTAGCGCGGATACCTGCGGATCTTAAAGATGATGGGAACGTGGTACTTGACACTTACCATCAAATGGGAGGAGATAAAGCTCTACTGCAGGATAGCAATGGCGGCTGCAACACAATAGAAGAAAGATCTGGAGCTGTGTTGGTGAGTACTTCGAGCTGGTTGTTAACGAAGGGATACTGCCTTGATGAAGTATTGATGAACCAAATCACAGGCAACTTCAGCACAGGAGATTCCCTCAAGCGAAAGCATGAAGGAGAGAGCAGCAGAAGGTCCGAGAAGTTGAAAGTACGCAGAAGATCTCAAGAGAAAGAGAAGACCACTTCTAGGACCATAGCTTTGACTCCGACTTCTCCAGTACGTAGTGGATCACCAACTATTGCACCACAGCAGCAGGATGCTTCCATGCCTTCATTAAAACCAGCAACGTTCATCTTCTCTCCGCAGCCACTTCGTTCAGCACCCGTTCCAGAGGAGATGTTGAAGCTGCAGATGACGGAGTTCAAAAGAGCTTTGTCCTTGGATGTTTCAGAGGATGGCAGCCATGATACTGTGGCACTTTCTGATGGAGAGGATGCAGAGCGGGAAACGGTAGTGCACTCAGCGACTTCTTACTCTCCGAGAAGTAATTTCTCGGAATGGTTAGCTTTGCAGTTGGTTTCGGAAGCAAGAGTAGAGATGAACTTAGAGGAGCATGACTTGCAGCTACTTCAGGATCTGAGCAGAAGAGACAGAAGGCCTAAAGTTGCTAAAGCAACTTCTAGGTTGATCATCGAGGATTCGGGAGAGAAGTTTGCTGAGATATCAATCCCGGCGGAAGGAAAGGTAGAAGAGGAACTCACGGCAGAAGATGTGGCGGTGACCAAAATACCACTCGGTCAAGCTACCACTGAAGGATTGAAGCAGGACACGCAGACGTTGCTGGATGCTTTGTTCCTTAGGCTTGACAGTGAAAAGGCGGAGAAAGAAGAGCTGCAGAAGCAAATATCTCAATTATGTGAGATCATAGCCAAGGTTGCTAAACCTTCCGTTCAGCCCATTTCAGCGCAGGTGAGTGATCATCTTATGCAGGAAATGGAAGATGCAAGCAATCAAGTAAAGGCTATTGACGAATGGAAGGATCTGATTATTCGTCAGGCTTCTGTGCAACTTGGGGAAGTGCCAGCCCGCCTAAAGGTTATGAACGATGCAAAAAATCAACTAAAGCAACTGATAGAAAGCATAGAAGGAATAAATACAGTTGCAGAGAGTAACCTGAGTATTTTGGCCGAGATCAACAAGCTGCCAGGAGATGTATTGGTTGCAGAACAAATTGTGCCGGATGGATCAGTCGAGAAGGGGAAGCAGCTAGAGTTTGCAGTATCTTTCTGTTTGGAGATCTGCAGAGTTTTGCTGAAGAGGATGCAGGCACTTGAGAGTAGAACATCGGATTTTCCGGACAGTATTATTTCTTTCACTGAGGAAAGAGTGGATGGAGGTATTACTTCATACGTGCGGATTGTTTCTAACGAGGTGCATGATTTCCTGGAGGTTTCTCTTTTGATGGTGCAAAGGAGGATTGACAAAGCCACCAAGCCTTTCACGATGAACTCTATCAGTAGGCTGGTGACACTGCAGGCGGACATTGCGAGATTTGGGCCAAGTTTGGAAGAAGTGGAAGCATGCAACAAAGTGTTGAATGAAGGATTGCTGTAATTCAGGACAGAAAAGGAAGCAGTAGCTAAAACAGATGGAAAGATGCTGAACTATATGTTCGACAAGTATATCAGATATCAGAACAAGAAGAAGATGTAGATGTTACAGCTGGCATGACTTCTTCTATTTCTTTCTTCTTCTATTTTCTATGTTCTCGGATGAAATTGTAAACTTCTAAGTTATTGGTTTTGCAACCATTACTTGAAGTCATGTGGAACCTTTCTATTAGTTAAGTGATACATGTGTCACTTAAGAAGAAGTTAGTTGAGGATGATTGCCAAATGTCATCTTTACTTGTTGTTCATACTTTAGTTCAGTTTGAGTCTTCTATTTGTACTTTCCCTCCTACATTCTATAAGTAGGAGAAGAACCTACGGGTTAATCATCGATCAAAATTTGTAAGAAGCAATCTTGTGTTCTAGACTTTGTGCTGAACCCCTGAGAGCCACTTGTTGCAGAGGAATAAAAAGAAGCAGGTTTCCGGAGAACTTTATGTCACGGCGTACTGTGTTTCTTGCTTTTAAATCTTAGATCTTTAAAGTAAACTTTGTGTTATTTTAGATCTAGATCTAGAACTACCTTTGCTTTAGAATTCTGTGTGTTCAAATCTATTAAGTTTCTTCTATGTGCATGCAATTAGCTCTGCTATCTACTGATTGAGATGCATATCTTCCTTATTTCTTCTCTGTAATTCCTCTACTTCCTTCTTCTATAATTTTCCTTTCTTAAACAGCTGCTTACTTGCTGCAGAACTTCTTAGTTATGGTTCATGAACTAAGTTGTTAAAGTAAAACCCCTGATAGATAAAAAACACATTTATATTGACAAATCTGACACGGGAGCCTCACCGGTTAAATGAGGGAGATTTATCTCATGACTGCCTAGGTTTGATGCTATGCAGAAAATCTAGCCAACAAGTCCCTTTAAAACTATTTACCAATAATAAAAAAAACTAATGAAAAAATTTCCTTAATTCCCAAATATCATATACAAACATCACATAATTATTTTACCGTATATTGTTGTTGACGGAGATAGTTCAGTAAGCATGAATACAAGAAAAAGAAGAAGATATTTTAACGTCCATGAGGTTACCAAAGACAACATATTAGACATCAAATATTGCTAAATATATTTATGGCATTTAGATATCATGTTGGTGAGTTTGATAGTCATCTCCCCTATTTTTTTAACCATATTATTGCTGAAAATATCTTGTAAGGATGCAATAACCACCGTGCTAGCAATCTGGGCCCTAATGTAATTGTAAGTGTTACATTCCAACACGAAATGTTAATTTGACTCCACTTCACCAGATGTGTAAAAGACATATTATCTCTTCCCATACCCATTTAGGTCTTTTCCATCTTCTCGTTTCACACCAAAGACGATGTGAATTAGTTTTGAATTGAGCTATGAAGATCTTTACTTTCCATGGGATATTATCGCCTATAAAATTCATTTGTTGATGATCACATGTAGAGTTAAATTCCTCCAAATAATAAATCTTCTTTCTACCCAACAACTTTTCCCACATAACTTGGCAGAATTTCTCTATAATAAAAGTATTTATCTCTTGGCTATTATTAGGACATGCATACAAGTAAATGTTCCATTTTAAGCCATATGTTGTTTTGATTCATCCACGAATTTTTTTCTTTTCTCCAAAAATTCATTGAGGAAAACCTTATGCCATCTACTACCATCCATTTTCTCAACCCTTTTTTAATATTTTATGAGAAGAATCATAACAATAACTGTAGATGCCTATAATTTAGCTTGAGCAATTTAAATACTTAAATTGCACTAATTATACCCTTTCCCGCAAATTGATGACACATCGTCAATATAACATGCTTCCTCTTCTATCACCGTTAATTAGCTATATTACGCTAGTTAATTAACCCTTCCATCCAACAAATAAACCAATTAAATTAATTCCCCTTTTTATCTAGACTAATTAATTATCTTTCTCTTCCATTAAATCAATAAATCATCATTTATTTGATTAAATCCCTCTCATAGTCGAAATCATGCTAATTATTCCTCTAAAAATCTTTTATAAGCTTGCACACCTATTAATTAATCACTTTGGTTAATTAATAAAGCCCCTCAAACCCCATGGGTCACTAAAGGACAAACTAAACTCTCATAAGATTGACTCAACCCTTTCTAAACCTTCCTTATCCACAACTAACCCAACCTCTCCATTTATCCCACATGAAAAAAACGCGAGTAAGAAGTTGGGCGGGATGTAGAGATTCTTCTATCCATTGGGCTATATAAGGAGCCCTCCTCCTACCTTTATATTTACACCTACACTCCTAAATGACCATAAAACATATACTATATAATTTTTATTGTTTAAAAATATGTTTTACTATTTATTTTTTATATTTTGCCATTTTATCATCTTTGAGCATTCTTCCATTAGAAGAGCTAGCCTTCTCCATTTTTTGCTTTCATCCACCCAAGTTTTTGAAGTCATATGGAGATATGTCAAGTGGTATTTTAGCCATGATTTGACAAGACTCCATTATTAGAAACCTTGGGATTTCAAGCACATAATCAACTCTTTGATTGCTAGAGATCTACATAGGTTTAATCTCATCTCATTTAGCATTCAATAAGAGATAAAAGTTAATTTGTTTAGCATATTATCTGTTTAATGTACAAATGTTGATAGGTTAGCTTTTCTTAAGCTCTTAGCATGATGATGCATAGGTTTAAGTTTAGCATTGTATTGAAGCTACTAGGTGTTAGTTTTAACTTTACTTACATAGCTAACTAATTCATGCATACAATACTTTCTAGAGGTACAACACCCATTTTGGCTAGAAGAATCTCATATGAGACTGAGATCTTTAATTTTAACTTGCTAGTAATAATGCATGTTTGAATAATCTCAAATTGTTTCCACCTTGATTTTAAAATGCTGCTAGCCCAAACCTCACATCCGTAAAGCACCACTGGAGTTACTAAAATCCCAAACAAAATCTGCATAGTTTTCCAATTCCGTAATTCCACCTCTTTGCATTTGTTTTGGAAAGCAGAAAAATCTTTCCACCCCTCTAACGTTCTCTTTTTGCTACAAATCTCCCAACTGAGCTTGTTATCAATGTCAAACCCAAGATATTTATACTTCATTACTTCCTCTAAAATGTTTCCATTGAAATAGAAATCATACTGAGTTATTTTCTTTGTATTGGATAAGATCATAACCTTGGTATTATTGGTGTTGACTCGCATCCCCACTTTGTTACGAAAGTGCTCACTTGCACACATAAATTATTTTGAAGGCCTTGGGAAGATCTAGAAATCAAGATAAGTTCATCAACATAAAGGGAAGTCTTACAACATACTCTCCTAGGTGAACAACATCTTCACTCTACAAATTTAACCATTCCTCAAGTTTGCCGATATATAGGCCTAATAAATTAGGTGATAATGGGCACCCTTGTTTAAACCCTGTAACTTATTTGGCATGATTGTTACTATGATGACTTCCACTTTTGGCATTGCAAATGTTGACATGTGATTTTTCTTAGGAAGGCACGTATTCTTTTGACTTTGGAAACCATGTTTGCAATGGATAAGTTATTACTGTATAGAGATTCATACTTGTTGTAATTTTGTTTACTTGGAAATGAAGTCACTCTGCTTTGTCATCTGTAAGTTGTGAATTTGTAGTATTGTTTTCATATTTGTCTTATGATAATAGCAACACCTTGAATCAATTCCATTGATCCAAGGTACCCTTCAATTCTTCTTTATTAATTATCTTGATAAACCGACACTCTGAAATGAAAAGGTAATGAGGAACTGAGTCTTGTTTTGGCTATAATTCTGGGGAAACCAATTTCGGGTGTCCTTACTTTGCATCATGCTGAAAATGGTGAACTTGGACCTCTTTGAATAAATAATTTACAACAATGAATTGAGTCAGAATATTAAGGAAAATACCTTAACCTTAGTCAGAATGTTCCATAATATGTTAATTTTAACCTATGGTAACTAAGACCTATCTGGGACATTTTTCTAAACTAATAAGGTTGATGCCTTAACCTATGTTATGATGTCCTATCCTATATGGATTCTAATCTAAGGTTTATAACCTAACCTAAGATAATACACTTTATGGTTATGGAGTTTTGAACTAACCTAAGGAAAATACTAATGACCTAAGAACTAAGCTGGAATCCTAACCTAATATTAATCTAACCTAAACTATTACTAAGCAAAGAAAGGGGGAACCTAAGGGTTACATGGAAAGTGGGAAGTTTATGGTGATGGTTTCCAAGGTATTTATGTGGATTAATTTCTGTCCTTACATCTTTGAACTTGCCAAGTTAGGCGGAGGCATGGAGAAATAGTGGGATGCCTAGCTGACATCATTACTAAATTTAAAATACATGTAAATTTTTGAAAAAAGAGCTTGCCAAGTTTGAAATGACGGTGGTGTGAGGAAAGGGGAGGGAAAGTGGAATTCAATGCATTTAATGGCCTCGGTTTTAGTGGAAGAAACCGCCTAGGAGATTAGGCAGGTGGAATTGGGGGAAGTTGTTTGGTCATTTGTTCCTTTTGGTTTTTCACTCTGCATGAGGGTTCTGGTTCTTCGAACCAGAAATTATGTTTTTGATCCTTTGTGATCTTTAACATCTTTTGAGCTATTTCTAAACCTATGGAAGTATAAAAGGAGGAAGATTTGGTTGTTGACGTTGTTTTGGAAAGAAAATATTTTGGAGGCTTGGCTGGAAGTCTTTTGCAAATCAACAGGAAACTCTATCAGGCATGATAGGATCTTCTCATTAAGTTTTTCTTCTTTTTACTAAACATATTCATTAAAAGAAATATGCTCTCGGAAACAAATTGGTTTTGTTGGAATGTTTATTTTGAATCTATGCTTGTATAATTGTTGTATACTTCTACTTGAAATTGTTGTTGAGAAAATAAGTTTTGGGTTTGTACCTCGTTGGAAAAATGAACGAGTTTTGGCTTAAAATCTTGTGTGAACTGAATGTTACCAATTGTTGTATACTTCTGTTAACAGAGAAATACAGTTAAGGTAAAACATTGTTTGATAAAGATTTTATTTGGGTTTGTTTTTCTATTGTTTGAAGGAAGTATGAATTGTGATGTCTTCTGTTGAAACTTGAGTTGTTTCGAATCTTGTTGTTTCAGTTGAGTCATGTTGGAACTATTGTTTGGATTCAATGTTTCATGGATTCAAACTTGTTTGAATATAATATAAAGGAAACTTATTTCTTCTGAGCCTTACGTATGAGTTGTGAATCTCTGTTAGACCGCTATGAAGGAAGACATATTTTGCATTCTCGAAGTTTTTTTTCGGCTTATGTTACTCTAGTTTGATCCTTTGCCGTTATGATTTTTAGGGACCACTATTTTGTGGAATCAATCTTGTTGGAAATAACCGTAAATAAATCTTACTCTTTATTGTGCTTGGTACGGATAAATTCTAAGAAATATTGTGTATCTATTTGAAACATTTAGTATAAGTTCTTGCCGTGGAAGGATTTCGTTTCGAATTTGTTCTTCCTTTCTCGATTTTTGATAATTTACGATTTAAGCTTATTTTGGAACTGTTTAATGGCATTTTGGGTTCACCCACCTATATGTTATGATATAGTTGATTACTGAAGGAACGACTTATCTTAAATGAACTAGGAAGAAGTTCAGTTTCAATTATTTAAAGGAAATGAGTTGAAGTTGCTTTCGATTTTCTCTTTTCCTTTGAGTTTGATTTTGAATACCTATTTTGAGGGTTATATCTCTTTGCTATTCCTCATTGTGTCTGAACCTGGTTGGGTTCTATCCCTTCTTACTAAAACGGTTCCTTTTATCAGTCGGGAATGGTGTGGAATTGACTGTAAATCTTGTATAAAATTTCTGCAAGGGATGATTAAGATTTAGTAGTAGTGTTTGAAGCTAATAACTTTAGAGAAAATTGAATATTCAATTGTTGTTACTTCATCTAATGTTGCTAATTGAATTCATCTAAATCTCTCTCTTAATGTATCCAATACATTGTTGTAACTTCCCTTTTTATACGTTGAATGGACCTTATTTTCGGTATTCAACTTGCATATTGCATTCGTTATATCAATCTAGATTAGTTCCATGCCTTTAGTGTTTGGTAAGGGGTTAAAGATCATTTGATAAAGTCTGTATCGATTCTTTTATTCTAATATATATTTCTTTTCTTAGGAAAGAATATTAAGATCTTCTCTCATCCTTGTTGATTGACTCCCTTCCCTCTCCTTTCCGAGTTAAGGTATTCATTGTTGTTTATCTTTGAAATCTGAAGGAAATTATATTTTGTTCTCTCTTTGCCTGTTTATTCTCTTTTATTATTTCTCCTTGCATGAAATCGACCTGTTCGGTTGTGTTAGCTGAAGGAGATTGCAGAGTAGATAGTTGGATAAAATATATTCTTTTTCTTTCTTCTCCTTAATAAATACTTGCTAGGGAGGTAATGATTTGATGTGTGACTACCTTCATGTGTATGTAAAGAGAATTATAGTTTACAAAATATGTTGATGTTAAACATGAAACTTGGGCTAGAGTTGGATTAAATTTGAATGATATCTTAATCGGGAAACTATTATTTTAGGATGTTGTTGGTTCTTCCTAAATCTTTTCATAGAGAATGAATGTGCTTGGTTCTGGTTACTATTTGATAAATTACATTAATGCTGAACATAGGGGACCATTGCTTCTCAAAAGTGTCTCTATTATTTGTGAATCATTAGATTTAATACCTCTCTTGATTAGGATTGAATGAATCAATTAATGAACTATAGATAACTATAGGAAGAATGAGTTAAGTAATTTAGATGAAATATTATTTATATGATATATATTTCTTATAAAATCATTGATTGAAGAGTGTTGATTTGATCATGATCTTTACTTAATGTGATGTGGTTGTTCACTTTTTTCTTCCTTTTTGATCCTTATTCTTTATGAGGTATCTATCTAAATTGTTTTGTTGTTTCATAAAAGCACAATTCTTTTTATGAGATAGTTAGTTGAAAGCACATCATTTTAATGCTTAGTGCTTATCATGCTTAGTTCGACGAACTGACCTTTGCTAGCAATTTTTGCAGATGGATTCCGTAAGTGATAAAAGAAGAAAAGTTCTTTTATGATGTTTATTATGATTACCTAAAGGTTGGATCTTTTATGAGAAACGACAGATCGGTAGTTCACCATGTCATTATAGCTGCATATATATATCTGTTACAAGATTGAATGACATGGAATGTGTGTTCTATATTATGATTATTTAGAACATAGAACATTATTCAAAAATAGGAATGTGTGTTCTATATTATGATTATTTAGAACAAAGAACATTATTCAAAAATTGGAATATGTGTTCTATATTATGATTATTTAGAACAAAGAACATTATTCAATTTTTTCCCCTTATTCTAAAGTCTGAAAATGGGAATTTTACAAACCCAATATCAATCTTGAAAATTTATGAGATACGTGTTTGAATTCTAATTTTGACTCGTAACTTTTTATAAAGTCTATGAATAGTTTCTCTGTGATGTATTGGGATACCAAGATCCTTCATTATATCCTATAGCTTGTTCCTAGGAACTGTCTAAAAAGCCTTCTTAAAGTCAACAAAATAATTGCAAGCTTCCTCTTTATAATTCCAAAAAAATTCAATAATGTTCCTCAAATTGATACCATGGTCTATTTTTGAATACTTAGTCCTGAACCCTGTTTGCCCTTTTTCTCTCTTACCTTTTTCTTCTGCCCACTTACTGATTCTGCATTCCATAATGTTACCAATCAAATTTTCAAACAATGGGTTGATAATGATGGTTAAATAATTAGAAATATTGTTGACACCTTCACTCTTAAAAAGAGGTATCACAAGACTAGTAGTCTAATCTCTAGGAAAAACCTACTGAATGATGTTGTTGAATATGTTGACAATGTGAGGAGTGAGAAACTATTTCCCCATTTTAAATATTCTTCCTAAAACTCATCCAAGTCTTTGGCTTTGCCAACCCCCAAATTGATAATACCCTCCTCAACTTCTTGCATAGTACAAATTTTTGTTGTCATGTTGACCAAAGGGGGGCCTTCAACTTCTAGATCTTGCTCATAAAGTTGTTTTACAAACTCAACACACTAATTTCCCATGATATTGTTGTCTTCTTTATGTTTGTATTTGATTGAAGCTCATTCCAAAATAATTTTGGGTTATGTTTCCCTAAGTATATAAGCTCTTCCCTACTTATGGTCATGAACATGCATCACATGGCCATTTACTATGCCATCATATAATATAAACACAACCTCCAATTATAGATGAGAGGGAAATGAGTGGATGGAAATGTGTTGACCACTTTTTTGGGACTTGCCAAACACGTTGGCATAAACTTGAACTCATCAACTACATAAGCTACTTTGTTGGAAGTTGTTTGAGATATATGATTTCAGGAGCAATACATTGGCTCTTTCACTAGAGGTATTGCAGGCTACGAATAAAATAGCTAACAAATTCAAAATAAACCCTTCAAATCTTAAGGAATGTGGCACGACCATGGCCACACATAGAGATCTTTGCTAGCGGAAACTATCTTTGGGAGGGAAAACAAAGAAAGATGATAGCAATTTATTTAACAATCATACTGATGTAGAATGATACATTTTATAGCTCCTTTGATCTAGTTATGAATCTTTGTCTACAACCCTCATAAGATCATTTCTCTACTTCTCATCTTTTCCTGAAAATCATGCGGTAAGGATCGTGGACTTAATTGACCTATGGGCTTTAGAAAGGCTTATTCGAGCCAAAAATCCTTACAAGATGGATGCCCATGGCTGACGATTGTTGAATATAATGATTGAATGGTGTGTGGTGGTGGGAGTCAAATCTAGTTCTTTGGGCAAAGTCTGAAAGTGCAAGATGCATCCCATGTTCTACCTCTTGGCCACAAACATCTTGGAAAAGGAGGACAATAAGGAAGAAAGGAGTTTATTCAAAGCTGGAGATAAATTTTTAGAATTCCCTTACGAGGAAATAAGGAAACACCAACACCAACGTATCTCACTCATGTACAACTGTATTACTTGCCTCATTGAATATTTTCAATGTCACGGGATGCACACCCTGATCCTTTACCAAAATGAATTCCTTTCTGTCATTTCATCTAGCTTATGAAGTGTATGACTTTTCTTAGAACACTTGACTTGGGTATTACTGGGATAAAATCCTTGCTTGTGACTCTAGGAGGTATGAAAAAGACAAGAATATCTCAATCTCTCTCGGATTAAGCTAAAAAAATTTCCGTTATTTGTTTCCTACCTTCATAGGATCAAATTGCTCAACTTGTTTGAGTGAAAATACATAGAATGCCTTCCAGCCAAGCTAAATAAGATAGAACATTTTCTTTACCCGAACTTGAGGCGTTGTGCTAAACTAAGGTTCATTCTGATCCAGGTCACACAAATCACGTCACTTCAGTTTATGATTATGGATGGATGAAACGATCTAGAGTGGAAACTTCAAACTTTTCTATAGATATTAGGCACATAAAATAACAACTAATAGAAAATAAAATAAATAATTACAAATAAAACAAATTATTGTAAACTTAGATCAACGCTTATGTGCATATATTTCTTCTTCCTTGTCAAAGCTTCGGCTCAATATAATCTCTCTGAATGTGTTATATCAAAACACTTACAATTACCTCTAATAAATAAATGGCTTTCATCTAATAATAAAACACTCCTCTCCTAAAATTAACACATGCTTTTGTGTAGTACAAAGCTTTTGATTTATTTTCTTTATTAGATTTTCCTAAAACTAAGAACATCTAATTTAAAAAAACCTATGCATGAAAAGTGAATTGGTTTTTTTTTTGTTTTAAAAACTTTACAAAAAAATGAAGCAGGGACAAAATTAAAGTCTTTTTCTAACACCCCCCTTAATTTTGACCTTCCAACTTATATTATTCTTCTGGAGTTGGGTGTGCACTTCCATATCTGACATATTCCTGATCACAAACTCCGAAATAACTTCTCAAACACTCAAAAAATTCATTTTCCAAAGCTTTTGTAAAAATATCAATAAAATGATCTTCGGATCTACAAAAGTCAATACAAATTTCCTTATTGTTAACCAAATCCTTGATGAAGTGATATCCCATGTTTATGTGCTTGCTCCTCTTTTGAAAAACATGATTTTTGGATAATACTATTGCTGAATTGTTGTCACAAAAAATCTGTATAGTATCCTCTTGATTTTGTCTCAAATATTTCAACACTCTTCTCATCCAAATAGCCTAGCATGCTACTCCTGTTACTGCTACATACTATGCTTCTGTTGAAGATAGTGTGACAATGGGTTGCTTCTTCGATGCCCATGAAACTACACCTATTCAAAAGTGAAAAGCATAGCCAGATGTGCTCTTTTTATCATCAACACTTCCAGCACTATCACTGTCTGTGTAACCTATGAGTTTGAACTCATATGATGTTGAATACAAAATTACATGATTCTTAGTTCTACATACATAACTCAAAATCTTTTTTCTAGCTTGCCAATGTGAATCTTTTGGAGATTCCATGAACCTTGAGATGAGGCTCACAATATACATAATATCTGGCATTATAGTCGTCAAATAAATGAGACTTCCAACTAGCCTTTTGAATAATGTTAGATCTACAAGTGATTCATTGTTATATTTTCTTAACTTCAAACTGATTGCAATAGGTGTTGGCGCTGACTTGCAATTCAACATGTTAAATCTCTTCAAAACATCATTAACATACCTTGCTTATGAAATAAAAAATCTAGCCTCTGATTGTTGAGATTCTATGCCCAAAAAATAGTGCATGAGGCCTAGATCTGTCATTTCAAATTATTTCTTCATAGCTGATTTCAATGAATCTGTAGATAGATTTCCAACGATGATTAAATCATCCACATATAAACAAACAATCAAAATTTTACCTTGCTCATTGATCTTGATGTATAAGTTAGGCTCATTTTTGCTCCTACTGAAACCATCCTATATGAAATAAGAATCAATTATTCTGTACCAATCTCTAGGTGCTTGCTTGAGACCATAGAGCACTTTTTTCAACCAGTATACCTTTCCTTCATGACATTCAATTTCATAACCTTCTGGCTGATTTACATAAACTTCTTCTTCAAGAAAACAATTCAAGAATTCTTATTTTACATCCATATCATAAATAGGCCATTTGTTTTGAGCTGCAATTGCTAAAACCAACCTTCAGGTGTAAACGTTTTGTTGTAATCTATTCCATATTGTAGTGAAAAACCTCTAGCAACCAACCTTGCTTTGTGTTTTTTTACTTTACCATCAATATTATATTTGGTCTTATAGACCCACTTCACTCCTATCACGTCCTTTCCTTCTGGAAGATCTACCAATTCCCATCTCTGATTCTTCTCTATGGCATCTATCTCATCATTCATGGCTTAAACCCAAACTTCATTTTTTATAGCCTCTTCAAAGTATACTAGATCTGCAACTTGAGAAAAAAATGTAAAAAATTGAAAAAGCATTAGTCGTATCAACATTATAAATCTCACTAAGACTTCTTGTTTTCTGCTACAAAGGGTTATCTGATGATGGACCATTTTATACTAAAGGAGTTGCTTTTGTTGTTATTTGTGGTGTCTGTTGCATAGTTGAAGATGATTAAAATATTGGAGACATCCTAGATGAAGATGGAGGTGTAGCTTGTGCTACAACTTGTGGTGCATGTCCAAGATTCAAAGAAGATACAATACCTTGTTGCTCTATGCTTTCATCTTCCATATCATCATGAGGAATAACTTCTGCTACACTAACTGTTTTCTCAATAATTCCATCCCATGCCTAATTTTAGACAAAATGTACATGTCTGTTGATTATGACCTGTCTGGTAACTGGATTAAACAACTTGTAAGATTTTGTATTCTCTAAATATCCAAAAAATATGCACTTTTATCCCTTGTTGTCTAACTTCTTCCTTAGCTCATCAGGCACATGTGCGTATGCCACACAACCAAAGATTCTAAAATGAGAAACATTGTGTTTCCTCTCAGTCCAAGCTTGTTGAGGAACCACGTTTCGAACAATTTTCGTTGGACACCTGTTTATGATGTAAACAATAGTTGCTACTGCTTCTACCCAATACTCATTTGAAAGATGATTTTCCTTCATCATACTTCTCACCATCTCCATGATGGTTCTATTCTTTCTCTCTGCCACACCATTCTATTGTGGTGTATACTTGGTAGTAAATTACTTTTGTATACCATGATTTTTACAACAATTCATAAATTATTTGGAAATATACTTACCTCCTTTGTTTGTCCTTAGAACTTTGATGTAGTACCCACTTTGCTTTTCCACTAAAGCCTTGAACTGATGAAATATATCAAAATCATTTGATTTGTGTCTCAAAAAGTACACCAATGTCTTCCTTGTATAGTCATCAATGAATGTCATAAAATAAGGCAACCTCCAATAAAATTTGTTTGCATCGGTCCACATAAATATTAGTGAAAAATTTCAAGTGGTGCACTTGTTCTTTTTGTTTTAATAACTGGGAAGGAATCTCTGTGTTGCTTCCCTAAAATACAACCTTCACAAACTCTATCTAGTTTCTGAATCAAAGAAAAACCTTTCAACATATTTATTTGTGTAATAAATTCAAACCACCAAAGTTTAAATGACCAAACCTAAGATGTCATAGCCACGATTCATATTTTTCAATTGAATGAAAAGTTGATTCAATCTCTTTAACTCCGGACTGATATGTAGTATGAACACCGGATGTGCTTAGTATAATCTTCAAAGAAACATTATTTTTCTTGTCATCTTCACTTCAACAATCACCTGGGTACTTGGAGCTTTATCCACGATCACACATTCATTGTCTTCAATGTAAAATCTGTATTCATTTTGTACCAATTGACATATTCTCATAAGATTATGCTTCAAAGCTGCAACATAATAAACATCCTGCATAATCTTTTGCTCCCCTTTTTACATAGAATGTTGATTGTTCATTTGCCTTTTATAATCACTGTATTATTATTCCCAAGGGTAACACTTGTCTTTACTGACTCATCCGAATAAGAAAATAAACTCTCTTGTGATAGATTACACTCAATAGGAAATGCTTCGACAATATTTGTGCATGCAATAAACATGGAGCTTGAAGTAGAGCTCTCACCCTAATTTTGATTCTACTTGTTTTGATCATACTTCTTTTTCCTGCATTCATAAGCATAGTGCCCATATCTCTTGCAATAGTGACACTGCATATGTGACTTATCCTATCTCTGACTTGAAAAATGATTATGATTATGCTCTTGAATATTTCCTCTTCTATTTGAGTTTTATGGACCACTGATGCGTCCTCTAGATGAACTTCTTCCTCTACCTCTAGGGCCAAAATTTCCTCTTCCTCTTGATCTATTTCCTGATACCTGTGATGAAAAATCTTGATCTACAATTGTATGAGATCTATTCAACCTATTTTCATGATTTATTAGTGATGCATACAACTCATCAATTGAAAACTGACTTAGATCCTTAGTTTCTTCAATAACAACTACCAAAGGATCAAATTTTGTAGACAAAATTCTAAGTAATTTTTCAATAATCCTTCTATCGTCAATATTTTCACGATGAGATTTAATTTGATTGACTAAACCAACTACAAAAGTAAAGAATGATTCTATGGAATCTGAATCTTTCATTGACATATTTTCAAAATCTCTATGAAGTAACTGTAGCTTAGCTTTTTTTACTTTCTCTTTACCTTGATACGCAACTTGGAGAGTTTCCCATGAAATTTTTGCTTTACTGGATGCTGCCACTCTGGGTAGGATGCTTTCATACATGGTTTGATGAATGAAGAATAGATATTTTTCATCTTTCTTTCTTAATTCCTTCAAAGTGTCTTTCTCTACCTTTGAGAGTGTGTTATATGCTGCTGCATCTACGGGCTCTGTGTAACCATTCTCTACGATTCCCCACACATCCTGGGATCTGAATAGTGCCTTCATGGTTAATGAACAATATTCGTAATTCTTTCCTGTAAATTACGGTGTCTGCAGACTAGATATAGAATCCATAACCTGTTTTCAATTAGAAACATGCTAAAAAAATTCATGCTCTGATACCAATTTGTAGAAATTAGGCACATAAAATAACAACTAACATAAATAAAATAAATAATTGCAAATAAAACAGATTATTGTAAACTCAGATCAACACTTTTATGCATATATTTCTTCTTCCTTGTCAGAGCTTCGGTTCAATACAACCTCTTTGAATGTGTTATATCAAAACACTTACAATTACCTCTAATAAAGAAATGGCTTTCATCTAACAATAAAACAATCCACTCTCCTAAAATTAGCACTTTCTTTTGTGCAATACAAAGCTTCTGATTTATTTACTTTATTAGCTTTTCCTAAAACTAGGAACATCTATTTTAAAAAAAACTATGCATGAAAAGTGACTTTTTTTTTTTTGTTTTAAAAACTTTTCCAATAACTAAAGCGGGGGATAAAATTAAAATCTTTTTCATACAGACCATCAGGCATAGCAGAAGCAACATGTGTAAGGACTAATATGGCATTGAACTAGACTGCAGGTCTAAATGCATCTGTTATAGTGCGTAACAAATGGACATCTCCATTACCTTTGCCCAACATATCTAATCGATCAATGTACACAACAATTTCTGGGGGTGTCTTCTTAATGAAACGTTTTATTTTGGGTAAGAAATTTTTAATGAGACTATAATGTAAATTTTAAAGCCCAATGTCAAATCTTCAACATAACCTTTCACTTTAATATCTTGTTTTGATTCCTTGCTAACAAACGAGGACTATGGTAGCCAAACAAAGTGTTTCATGTATTACCTGTCATTGCCAAAGAGTGACCAAAATCAGTAGGACCTTCAAGTTTTATGACTAGGATGGTAGTCATTCCACGTCATCTTTTCATTGTCTTTCCCCTTGGCCTTTAAGAGAGTGTCATGCTCAGCCTTCTCTATATGGATAATTCCACCTTGTACTAAAACGTGCTTCTTTGAGAATTCATTCAACTTCTATGTATCAGTAATATTGATTTTAACCTAATTGTTATATTAGAGAGCCTAATTTATGAAATGAAAAAAAAAAAAAGTTTTAATTACAACTTGAAGGTTTAATGGTTTGTAGATCACCCCAAAGGGCTAAGAGTGTACAGAGCCCCGGCGTTAACTACTGACGAGAGGTCGTTCATGCGACCTGGCAGCCTCCTGATGTCTTCGGATCTTAGAGCAGCAGCTACTACTTGGAAGAAATTGATCATCAACAATTTTGAATGATATATTGCTTGTTGATATTAGATGTCGGTCTGGGTTTAGAAAGGGGATCAACTTTCAATGCTATTTTTTATAGATAAAAATTTAAATTGAGGAGAGGTAAATCAATGGTTAAAACAAAGAACTCACCCTCAACTCCTCTAGTGCTCATTAATTTTTAATTTTCTATTGCCATTTGAAGAAGTTACATTTCTAAAACTGGAAAACGAGAAAAGAAAGTATTGTATTACAGTGCAACTAAATTTTCAAATGACTATTACGTTCAATTTCATCAAATGCCATGAATTTTTATTATATGTTGAAGAAGTTTTGAAACTGGAAAATTGAGAAAAATGGACTGCAATACGGTATTGTATCCTTAAATGCAATTTTGAATTTCATCCAAAAATGTAATTTATCTTGGAGATCAACGAGTGCAATTTTGGTCAACAGGTCATTGTGGACCACTTCTGAATGTTGTTCTCATCCTCTAAGCTTTTATACAAGCTTTTGAAAATTTTTTTATGATCACATTTCAAAGATAGAGTTCAACACTATCCTTCCATACATATTCCTTGATGCCAACTACATTCAACAAATATTTTGTAACAACCTAGGATTGAATTGACATCCCTAAATTCCTTTCACATATGATTTTCATACAGTATAAAGTATATGTCTTTCATTCTTTCTAAATACATACAGCAATTTCAGAAAACAACATCCCATTTGAAACCATTTAAAGATTTCATCCACTAAGGTCGAAAATGTTACAATAAAATTTCATGGTCTTCTTTTCTCAACTCCAGCACAACAACATGCATTCTTCTCATTCTTCCAATTTTGATCACAACAAAAGAAGGTCTCCACCCAACCAATACATCCAATGAAGGGTAAGGAGAAACCATCCTTCTTCATTGGCACATGAGCCCCAACCACAATGTAATAAGAAATGATTTCATCATGGCAAAACAGGCTTTGACATGTAAATAATTTTAAAATTAACAACATGGTATGTCAACACAATGAAAGGAACCACATTAACAGTGACAAATGGCTTCATGGAGAGCTCAAACAGGAAGGTGCATGGTGGCAGTACTTGATAACAAACTGCCAAAATATATATATCATCTCACATATCCTTATGCCCTACACAATACCCCTTATTCCTCACATTTCCTTATGCCTCCCCAACCTGTCACCCCACAACGAGTAAATAAATGCAAGCTATTTATTTTTCCATGGTGGATCCCAAACTCTCTCCATAATTAACTGATGCCACTGGCATTCACTTATGCCCCCCCACATGATAAATATCCTTCTCCTACACCATTCCTAGGAAGTCTACCCGAACCAGCCAACAGACACATGCTAACACATTCACCAATCACACATGTATATTCATAAAAAGAAATAGAAAGCATTTGAAGAGCTAAGATCATACCTCTCCATGATAGAGTTGTTTAAGTTCCAAAGCAGACAAGCTTTCCAATGCCAAAAATACAATCCCAAAATTCAGAATGTGGCAAGGCATTGCTCTCAAACTCCTTAGACAACAAGGAAAATTGAAAGTATGCCAAAAAGTTCAAATCTAGCAACTCCAATAAAAGTAAGAAAATTCCAATTTTATAGAAGAAGGAAGAGAAGAGGATGAGGTGGATTTGAAGGATGCCACATCACACATCCTCAACTTTCAAATTCATTCTCCCGATGCACAATTAGGTGGGTGGATAATATGACAATATTTACACACTTAAAAAGCCCACACCCCATAAGGACTAAATTTAATAAAATGTAAGAAGAGTGCAATTAAAACTTACAATTTGTCTTTTCCCAAAATTATAAAAGTATTTTAACCCTCCAACCATAGGTATGGTTGGTAAACTGTAAATTATAAGAGGTATGGGACAAGTTTAACTTGTCCCACAAGCTTTATGGATTTCCAAGAAAAAAATCTGACTTACATTACACATACTTGATTACCACATTTAATTAAGAGCCACACAATTTCTATACTTTCTTATGATCCCAAATTTGATTGTATTTATTTATTTTTAATACTTGATTACCCACATTATTCTCCATAATTTAGAATAATGAAAGAGGTAAATGCATCAAAAAATATGTTTCTGGAACCAGATTTAATTCAAAGGTAACCCCCCCATGGGAATCCCTAACAAAACACACACACACACACATAAAACATCTTGCCATGGTGACCTTGTTGAATTCATCTAGAATTCCAATGTGGTTTGTTTCCAATCCCCCGATATTTGTTGTGATATTTTAACCTGCAAAACACAAATACCCCCTTCGGCCTGAGGTCATATTACAATGCACTATATATATAGACTTGTATATTATTATATTAAAAATGAAATAACATCTATTTTCATCAAATATAAATCATTTGTCTAAGACCCATGTTTTCAAATAATTATTAAATCTTGTACATCAAATATTTCTCTAACATCTATCAATATGAATGACAATAATATTATATTGCTAACACCATCCCTTCCCATTTGTTAAATTTATAACCTTCATCAAATGATAAATGATATGTTTCTCCAAAACCATAGAATCGAATAATAATTTTCTCTAAAGTTCCATCAATATTTTCATTAAATATTAATGATAAAAAATGGAATTTTAAATATTTATTCTATTTTAATTTGTTTAACATATTTTGATATACGTTATAGAATTTTTTTTGTAATCTTATGATTTGAATATACGATACAATCTTAATATTTAAAAATTCACCTGGATTAAACATAAATAAATAAATAGTATTCATTTTAGTAATCACCATTCCCTTAATTTCTGAAATATAATTCATAATAGGCAATCGTCTTAGATTCCTATGCATTGTTTCATCTTTCTTCAACATCTTTAAGTATCAAAAACATTGCACGAGTGATTAAAACATCAATTAGTGTAAAAATATTTTTTTTGCATTAATATTATAAATTGTCATAATGAAAAATATTTTATTATTATATATATTTATCACAATTGACATTAGTTAATAAAATAATGCTTTGAACATTCTAGCAAACAGACATTTAATAATATCAAATAGTCCATCATTGACAAAGCTACTAAAAAGTAGTTGTAAATGCTTCGGCTGTCCCTTGTATGTTTTTTTGCTGTTTTTTTGCGGACCCTTTACTGTTTTTTTTGCAGTAATTTTGCTGTTTTGTCTCGGTCTTGGTAGCTGTTTTTTGGCTACTTTGAGATTTCATTGACACATTTGGATTCTGATCCTTTTCTCTCTGGTTCTCTTGCTTATTCTAGCTTCTAGGCCTTCTTTTGTAAACAAGGGTATAGTCCCTTTCAAAAAACTATTTGCCAATAATAAAAAAATCATTTAATAGTTTTTAGTACTAACTTATATATAGAAAGTTAACAGGAATATGTTATTTTATTCTTAGAATTACAAACTAAGGCTCAAGAGTGTGAACAATCCACTTAACAAAGATTTCATAGGTGATCACTCACCCAAATACTACTTCATTAGATATAGTGTAAAAATAAATTAGAAAAAATTTACCATTATTCCTTTCACTTGAATATATTAATAAATTAAGTTTTTATTTTTGTTTTAAAAAATATTGAGATGTATTTTCTCTTTAATTTGAATGTTCAATAGCATATTTCTATAATCATAAATATACTTCTTCTTCACTTCAAAATTTTGATTGAGTTAATGTCAATTGAATTAAGTTCAAGATTTTTTTATATCCTTCGTCTCATTTTTCTCCAAACATAGTTTATTATGGTACAAATATAAGTAAATTAAGAGGGTTACACCATTTTTAAATAGAATAATATTAACATCTTAAAATTGTGATGTATATTAAAGTTAAACATAGTTATTATGGTACACATATAAGTAAATCAAGAGGGTTATACCATTTTAAAATAAAAGAATATTAGCATCCTAAAATTGTGTAATATATTGAAATTTAAAGAAAATTATAAGAAATTTTGATTTACCAAAACAAGACCTTTAAGCATAACATACCATAGTTTTAAACGAAAATAACTCAAACATTAGGAAATGAATTTGTAACGAGTCATTTGTAAATGATTTCATATGGAATTTTAATGATTTTAAAATCAACTCATGTCAATCATTAGGTAGTTTATTTTTATTTTGAGTTTAATGTAGGATTTTTACGCTGTAAGGTGTTGCTATGTGAGGCATGACCCAGGGTCTCTGACAAATGTCGAATTTCCAACGATTGGGATTTCATTTTTTAGTTTTTGTTGAAATCAGATGACATGCATGCAAGGAAATAGGAGATAGGGTGGGAGGTGCGGCTGTTTCTACCAGCTGGCACGTATGCAGATGAAACAAACACCTAGTGGTTTTAACAACAGGAAAATTGGGAGCAATTTTGCCTATAGATTAGATGCTAGGACATGCGGGGATAATCCCACACTGAGTAGAAATGCCGCCCCGGTTTAAGGCCATGCCGCCCTCTAGACTATCATTAGCTTGGTCTCCATGCTTGACAATTCTGCCTGGGTTGAGCCCTACCACTTTCCTAAATTCCCCTGTTCTTCTCTCTAACTCTCTGGTATGTTCGTTGCAGGTCAATGCTTGACTTAGCTCGAGTTTATCATTTCTTGGCCCTTTTGTACTTCTGGTTCCTTCTTTGAGGTTGCTCCTTTGTGAGCTTTAGTTGAGAGGTCGCACTTGAGAGTTTCATGGGTGTTGAACCTAGAAACAAATTTATCTACACCTCTATTTATTATTCTCAGAATGTATAGTTTTGGTAGTAGAAAATTAAAATGTTTATGTATGGTGAAATTTATATCTCAATTAAGAGGAGGCTTATACTGGTGGATCGATTATGGTGCTATAAGATTTTAGTTATGTATTTGCAATTTGCAACATTTGTCCTTAAGTTGCGTTAAAGGATGAATTAACATATCTTTGATCAACTCTGAAGTTTTACGATTACCTTCTTTCCATATAAATGGTTTTGTCCACATGTTCTTTTGTTATGGTGATTGTGTGCATTGTTTAATGAGATTTAAAGAATTTCTTATTATGTAGTGAATTTGAACTATGATTTAGTTATATTGTGAAGATCTAAATGAATGTGGTGCAGTTCACCAGAAATTCAGAAGGGAGATGAAATAGCTTGGTATGCAGATGGAGATACAACTATTCATAATGAATATAACCCTATGATGGATTATGAATTTGGTATGCCAATACTTTCTATGCAAGGGAATCTTTGCACTTGTTTATTCTTCCTTTTCCTAATATGTCAAAGGAATCTCAAGCTTACAAGACCTACTCAAAACCAAGTGAATTTGCTATTTCCTCTGTTGATCTAAAGTGTAGATAAGTACAACACGTTCTCTTCAATAATTCATCTACAATGAATTAGTACAATGACATTTCACATTGAATGTTGTCATGATTTTCTGTTAGTTAAAATATAGTGAGACTTTGTTGGCTTTTTTTAAAAAAGACTTGGAGCGTAAATTATTTATAGGAAGTTTATTTTGAACAGAGTTTACGATTTGTAGGAAGCAGCGGTTGTCTATTATTTGATTGATAGTTTACAAAGTGTTGTCTACTCAAAATCCCCTTCCCTAACAAGAGCAAAATTTTGAAAATTTTGAGTCTAAGTGCTTTTCTCTGAGGTACCTAAGTCATAAAATTGAAGAAATCCAAGTTTTGGGCCTTTCTCGCATGTATTTCGGGTCTGTCGGACATTTTTGTCCCGACTGTCCCGAGTTCCCAAGTGTGAGTTGTTCCCCGATCGGCCGAAACTCCCGAAATTGTCCTATCTTCGGGCCCGTCGGAAGTTTTTGTTCCAAGTGTCCCGAAACTTTTGTGCAAGGCATGCCTTTTTTCGGCCGAATTCCCCTTTCCGCGTACTTCGCACTTTCGAGTCCCAAATGTCCCAAAGTCAAAAGTGCGAGCTTTCTCATTTTCGGCCGAAACTCCCAAGTCGCGTACCTAGGAGCTCTTTG
This sequence comes from Taxus chinensis, assembly GCA_019776745.2. Classification (NCBI taxonomy): domain Eukaryota; kingdom Viridiplantae; phylum Streptophyta; class Pinopsida; order Cupressales; family Taxaceae; genus Taxus; species Taxus chinensis. Next base: position 585,240,180 of record CM034156.1, on the reverse strand, counting down.
TCCCAATTAAAAAAATCGCAAACTGTTCCAATTTCGGCCGAAATGTCCGAACCGCGTCCTTCGCGCGTTTTCGTCCCATTTGTCCCATTGTCAAAATGCGCCCCGCTTCATTTTTTGGCCGAGCCGTTCAAATCGCGTACTCCGGAACTTTCTGTCCCAAAAGTCCCAAGTCCAAACGGGCCCGCTGTTCCAATTTCGGTCGAAATGTCCGAACCGCGTCCCTCGCGCATTTTTGTCCCAATTGTCCCAAAAGCTTCTGTGCATTCTCTCTCCATTTCGCCCGAGCCACGTGTTTCGCGCATTCGCGTCTCGCATGTCCCAAGCGTACTTAGTGTCATCCATACTTAGCTTTTCCCGCTCGCTCCTAATATGACGCTTTTCAATTTGGTAATTAAAGGCGCATTGAATTCACTCCGCTCCCCAAACGGCTATATAATGAACATTTACCCTTTGCATTTTTTCACATCTTCCTTGTTATCCTTTGCTCAAACCCTTGCCGCTTACAAACTTGCGCACGTTCCTCTGCTTCTGTAATTCTATTCCAAGTCTAATTTGCAACCTTGTTCCCCTGAAACTATCGACATGAAGATCAAATTTCAAGGACAAGAACAGATTTCTCCACTCGAGTCTGCTGTAAGCAACATTGGAGATAGCGAGGCCCGACATCTCGATTTCAGCGATTTTTGGGCAAGGATGGAAGATGCAAATCCCTCACCGATGGCTCAGACAATTCATGACAGTGGTTTGGCGTACGCTGGAGGATTCCCAATTTCAGTACAGTGTGCTGATACAGTGCTTGCATGCGGAGCTCACTTCGACCCCGCCTCAAGTGAATTGACGAACGTACATGGGGAGCTCATCGCCAGGATAGACGCTGCCGCCATTGCTGCCGCTCTGAGGATCCCGGAATTGGACAATGCCATAGTTGTTTCCCAAGCCCAAGCGCAAGCCATGTTCGATCAAGACAGTGACAAGTACAGAGCACGAGTGGCGAAGTCCTGGCTAAAAAACCCTAAGAAGGGAGCTTCCCGCCTCACCAAAACCCTCATCCGAGCAGACTTCAACGAAGAACTGTCAGATTTCATAATACTGCTGGCTCGGGTCATGGGTCTACCTTCCACCAGCGAGTTCCATTTCTGGATGTGCCCGCTCATCAGTATGGTGTGTGAGGGTACACAAAATATCAACTGGGCTGAGATCATCAGCATGAATCTGACGGAGCAGCTATCCAACGTACTGCAAACAAAGAAGTTTTTCATGACTTCATATCTGATGTATACTCTAGCAGCATCAAGGCAATGGTTTGGATTCTCATATATAGACGCCCACAAAGGCAACCCAGTGTATGCCTATTGCCCGCAGTTTACCTTGGAGACCAGCAACCGCAATTTCAGAAGGGTTAATGATGCTTTCACTATGTACGTGGTCTGATTGCTCGAGGGTGACACCGCCAGGAGATTTTCAGATGAAGCCATGAACTTGATATCACGGTATGGGGCCTACTTCATCCAATTCAGGAAGTTCTCATACATCAGGCTTACTGGTTATGAGAGTACTCCTCTGCGGCTTCCCATGTTCTGCAACGACAAGATGGCCTTGATCGAAATATGCAGGCAACTGGACAAGTTGCACAGAACTTGCAGAGACAAGAAGATTTCTGGCCTGCACTTTCCCATCTCTCTGGGAAATTACACATGTAAAACAGCCCTGGATGCCCAGAATATAGAGAGAACTTTGGTCCCTATCACCGTTCATTTCTTCAAGCCAAGAACCTGCTTTGACTTGAAGAAATTCATTGAAAAAAATATCAAGATAGCCTATCATCACATGGCAGATACAGAAGACTATTGGGCTGACTGTGCAGACGACTTCGAGGCCAGAAGAAGGCATTATGGCAGGTTCTCCTTAAAATTGATTCAAGAACTCGGTCTGTACCAAGTTCCTGAAGGCCTCAAGGATGATAATTCTGAGCTATACTCATATGAGTATGAAAATGTGATCAAGCACACCCCTCTGGAGGACCTGGATTGGAACAGAAAAGAGAGGGATGATTTGGCCGAGATTCTTGCCCCAATCTTAGTCAGGACTAAGGTTTGGTTCAATAAGAGGGTTCGAGAATTCAGGAGGCAATCAGGAGAATCCTCCTCCAAAGATGACTCGACACCAAACAGGGAAGCACCAGTTCCAAGGTCCGAAACACCAAAGAAAACCCCTCCTGCCTCATCAGCTCAGGGACCTGTGGAATCTACTCCTTCTCCATCCACACAGGTATATAAGAAGAAGCTCAAGGAAGTAAAGAAGGAACCGGTGGAAAGAGATCTCCAGGAGAAACAGGCAGAATTGCCTATCGGACCAGAGAACATCATTGTTCTCAGTGAAAGCGAGGACAGTGAGAGGCCAACTCCTGCAAATATTCCTGAAGATCCAGCAGAGAAAGACAAGGAGGTCCAGAGCTCTGAACTTCCAGGTACCACTGATCCTGCTACTACTAGTACCTCCAGTACTCTACTCACCTCCCAGCTTGAGTCAACGGCTGCTCAGACTCTGAGTGTCAAGAGCTCGTTGTCTCTTGGTCCCCTTGCCTCCCCTGCAGATTCTTCTTCCTCTTTTGCTTGGGTGCAGCCTATGGTTGACAAAAGGAAGAGGAAATCCTCCTCTTTGAGCTTGGGACCAAATTTTGATGCTGTAGCAGCCTTGTTGGGCACCACTCCTTCTCGCGCCAAGAAAGCAAGATCCACTTCCAGAATAGTATCTGATGTTCAAGGTCAACAATTCCTGGAAATTGCCAAGCCTACAATGGACAAATCGGAACAAGACCTGCAAGTTTCCGACTTGGAACTACTAAGAATCCCTATGGGAGAATCTACTCCTGAAGGCGAGATCCATAACCTCCAGGAAACAGTCACAAGAGTTATTGGGAGAGTGGAAAAAGGACAGCAAACTATCGAACAACTGGAAGAGCAAGCCCGAGTTCTTACAGGTTTCATCAAATCTCTCCTGTCTAAGGACAAAGTTTTGGATCCCACCCCTTTAACTGCTCTACCTCCTCCGGTAATGCTAAGCCAAGATGAAGTACAAAGTATAAAAGATATGCACAAGTACTCTGTTTATGGCAGAGCTATCGAAGCCATGGTAGATGACATGCTTGTTGCTGGATTAAACTTCATCGATGAAGCTTTCAAACTCTATGAAAAGGTGAGTAATATGCAACTGAAGCTCTCTTCCACTATCAATACCATGGATAAAGAACTCAAAATTTGGAGCAGTTGCATAGTAGACCTTCGCCTCATGGGACAAAACAGATGAGAACATCTTAATGGCGAACAAGATTTTCGATGATGCCAAAGACAATCTATCTAAATCTTGGGTCTACAGCGTGGAATGGAAGATCAGAGTATTAGAGGAGGCTGTGGTAGAGATGAAGAACAGTTGGCAGAAAGGAGAAGCCTTCAAAGCGCTGACTGTTGCTGCCTTCAAAGATATACATTGTCATCTACAGGATGAAGACTCTGGTGCTTTCCTGTCCCTACAAGAAATCAAAGCTCAGTTCAGAGCTTTTGTCAAAGACGATCTGTTCAAGGAAAACACCATCTCCAAAGAAAAGATGAAAGACATTTGCTCTCTTCAATACGCCATTAAAGAAGCAAACAAAGATTATCATACTCACGTCGAGTTTGATAAAGAGATGGAGAAGTGTTTAGGATTTTGGACTCAGTCTGCGGCCAACACGTCGGTTCCACGTGGCAGAGATATAGCTGAGGCTTTGAAGAAGTTCAGGCAGCGAATCCTGAAGACAGTGGGTCCCTCCCAGTAGTTGGCCACCTGTCTTCTTCTCCTTTTCTTCCTTTTCTCTTCTTCCCATTCTTTTCGTATTCCTTGTAATCAGTTAAGGTATTGCGTTTGGCATTCCTTGACTATTCTTTAGTTAAAAGAAACGGTTATGAAGAGTAACCGCCTTGTAAGCTATTTAATGGCCTTTCTACGCCATTTCTAAAGGAGGAAGAACTTGGATATTTTGCTGAAAGTGTAAATAGATCTAAACGAAATCAATACAAAAGGGCTTTCCATTCTTTGTCTATCTGATTCTTGTTGTCTCTGTGTTTTCCTTTTAGATATTGTGAAGATCATTTTGTTCCTAACTAGTTTAGTCTCTCTGATTGCATACTGTTCAGTTTTGCAAGTACAGTGATCTTGTACAACCAAGGAGGAACTTTGTGTCCCCGATTAACAAATTTGAAGAAGGTTATTTATGGAACTTTGCGTCCTTAAATTTAATCTCACTCAACCATCACAAATGATCTTATCTTAAAAATCCTTTTGAAGCTTCGCACACACGAAGAATTATTCTGCTATCTATAATTCTGAATGTTGCTATTCTGCTCATCTTCTTATTCCTTTTCCTCAGTCCTTCGGTAACTGATGATCTCTGTAGAAAACACTTTCGTAATATTCAAGTTCAACCATAAAATAATGTTCTGTACTTTTGTAAATAAGCTTGTTTCAGAATAAGGGAACCTCTCCCATTAAAGAGGAGGGACTTCTTGTCCCCTGACTGTTGTTCTTCTAAGAAGTCCTATTTGAAAACCAACACAAAGTAAAGTGAAATCAATCCTAAAATTAGATCAGGTCATTAATCTGGTTCTATGTATATCTAATGTTGTTTTTTGGGCTCTCTAGAGCAAACTCTAATTTATATATTTATCAAGTGAATCAATTCTGGCTCAGGATCAAGATTTGATTATCTTCTCTCGTCTAATGTTTCCCTTCAGAGTCTTTTAATGACTTTCCAGCACTTCATTGCTGGTAGTTTGTGCATATCCCATGGATTGTCACTTTTCTAGGTTTTCCCTAGGACACATGTCAGAGGAGTTTGTGAAGTTTAATAATTTTGTTATTACATCGTATTTATAGGTATTGGTGGGTAACGTGTCCTCGTCATTAATCAAATCATAAAGATATGGCACTAATTAATCCAAAAAGAGTGATAGCCATCTGAAACATAATGAAAAAGGAACTATATTATTCGTTCTAGCATTTGAGGTAGATTACACTAATGAGTAGTGCAAATAATCTTAAACCTTGTTTGTGATATTTTCCCGTCGCATATGTGATTGGGCTTACTTTAAGGTGAATTTGCTTGAGGTTGTGCTTTCAAGTGCTATGTTTTATGTTTTTTATTGGTTTCCACATTATGTTTGCTCTCTGTAAATGTTTTTTTTAGGATTTTGAGGGATGGATTTAGAAATATGATAACTAGATTGTAATTTCTTCGACTGTATAGACCTCGGTGACAACATTCCTATATTTGGTGTTGAGGATAAAAAAACTTATAATCTTGCAAACCATTCTATAATAGTTAAAAAACTTTGTATTCTATAATTTGCAAAGGAAGCCACAAAAGATGATACTTATATTAATAATCTTCTCCAAACCATTTGTATTCTGTAGATTGCCTGCATAAAGATAAGTAGAAATTTCGTTACCTTTCACATTTTTTGGAAAAACTTACAAGCTTGATTAATTAAGTTCTATTACATCTCCATTTTCATTATTCTTATTTGTCATTTCCAACAACCAGTCCTCCAGACATGGGTAAAAGAAGCACCTTCATTTCCTTAATGTAAGGATATGCAAATTAACACAACTCTCATTTGCTTCCATTGCTCAATGGAAAACCATCATCTCATTGGATTTTTCTTTGTATTTATGCTTATTTTACCCTTTGCTTGGGTTCTGACTGTAAGGAATAACTTGGTTGTCTAATTGGCATGCATTCTTCACTTTTGTTCTACATGTGTTTAGGCCAATTAAGTAGCCCACATGAAATTTATAATTGTAATCCAAGGGAAAAAAGTTACTCGAGAACTGAATTTTGCTCATTATATTATAAAAACAAATTTTAAGTTACTTTATATAGTGTTTTTGTGATCCCTAGACCTTATTTCCATGTGTTCAAGGGTGGGCGCAAGTCTATCTTATCTATATATAGGGGCCTACCAGCACCATATTTGACTCAGTATATTACAAAGGAGTGGATAGGCATTGAAGGAGTTTGTGATTGTGTTTTATTATTTTGTGACCTTTTTATAAACATTTTTTCTCTTATGGAATCTTTTGTAATTTCCTATTCTAGGTTTGGACTTATTTATCCTTTGGCCAACTCACTATCTTATTATACGATGTACAAAAAAATTCAGCTGGAACATTTCCATAATTCACACCTTTCCTTTAAACAACTTCCCTAAAGTGACCAACCCATGGGCAGTTTGACAAAAGAAACTTCATCCAAGGAAGGCATAGACTAGCCAATAAATTTCTTCTCATATATCTTCATAAAATATTTCCACCCAAGAGTGCTTTTTTTTTAATTTGACAATCATCTTCAAAATGTACCTTAGATACAACATGCTTCTCATGCATTCCATGGTGAAATTTTCAAATTTTTTAAAGCAATTAAACATGAAAACATCAATATGTAGGAAGTGACCCCTAGACAAAGGAAATCTACTAATATTATGTCTATTGTCATCGAAATGGAAAGCTGTAGGATTGTTTCTGCAAGGATCCATTTCGTCAGTTGACAGAGACACCCAACATGCTGCCACTTAAGCTTCATAATTTCAACGAGAGGGGTTTACGTGAAGCTTATCACAAATTCAAATTTTGGCATAAATATTGACCCCACAAAAGAGGGATGTCATCATTGTTGCTTTTAAATGTAGTGCTTCTCATTTAGATATTTGTAACCATCACTTAATAGATATTTATTTTCATTCATTCGTACACTCATATATACATGATCCTCACTAATCAAGCCCTAATCCATCCACATAGAGTTACTAATACATTTCCTACCTACATTGTGTTCCACTCCCGATGCAAATATAGCCCACAGTATGGAACAATACACACTTTGATCCCTTATGACATCCACATCGCATGCTCCATCGCACGATTGCTAGTAGATTATTAAGTAGTTTGTCTTATTTTAATTTTTTTTTAAAAAAAAAATTCTTTACGATATTATTTATTTTTAATTATAAATCATTTTAAAATAGTATAGATTTAAAGATGTATTTTGAGAATGGTGTTTAAATTTCTATTTGATATATTAAATCGCAAATAATATTATGGGTGTATTTTCTTTTCTTTTTAAATATTATCTAGAATTAAATGTTAAAATACAATGAAAATTTATTTTCACACTGTAAATTTAATTTAGTTTGTTGACATATTGTACGTATTTTTCTTAGTTATGAAGTAAACAATGTGATGATAAATAAATGAGAACACACTAACATATGATAAATAAAAATACTAAGAATATATGTAAAGTGTTTCAATAACATATGATAAATAAAGGAGAACTCACTCCAATTTATATTATTAATATTATTTTTATCTTATTTATATATATATATATGATGGAGAAAATTATAAACATGACACATAATAGTATTGATAAATTGGTGTGATGGAATCTTCAAAACTTTTAGCTCTCAATAAAATAAAGTATCAAAATAATTTAACAAAACAACAAGGACTTCTATATTCTTTAGAAAATCTAATGTCATAACTCTAAGGCACAACTATTTAAGTCTTTATTTACAATCCCAGATACCAGAGTGCATTTTCTTCCACCTTATAACTAAATAATTCATTTTCCTAGAAGTCATAGGATCACACCATATAAACACAAAAGAGTGAAAGGCATATAACCAGCTACCAAACAAATTATACATTAATGTTCAATCATATAAACGATATCAAACCACAAATATATTTTTGTAAATATTGAGATTTAATCTTCCTTTAACTTTAGTTAGTTAGTATAAAATGATAGGCCTAACCATATATTAAGCTTTAACCTTAATAATAATCAAAGGGAATTAGGGGGATGCAGGTTTTTGTTTGGTAATTACCAAGCCAAAATGTGTATGCATTGTTTAAATTGAAAAAGCTCTATTCTTCTCATTCTACATGTGTTTTCCACCCCCAACCACGTATTTTTCTCCAAACCCTGGATTCATGGTTTTTGTTCAAGGTATTTGCTTTAAAAAAATCTACACAACACATTGAAAGGTTACATTGAGGTGGATTTAACGATGCCCTGATAGAGAAGAGGTAGGGAAAAATAATTTGTCTCAATTGCAATCAATTTTGGTAATTGTTTGATATTTGAAATGTAGATTTTAATAAAATACATGTTTTTATGAGTCTTGCATTTCCTCCCAGAACAAAACCCTAAAAATCCTCATAGCCATCCTAGCCTCATAGCCCTCCTACAATTGACTTTAGATCCTCCAGGTAGTCAAGAGGATTTAACTGCCCATATAGTGGACAACAAGCTATAAATTGAGGAATTGATTAAAGTATTGAGGGATACTCATTCCACAAAACCCCATTGTGCCTCCCTTCACAAACATATTAAAGTCATTATTGGACTCAGGTTGACTCGACAACGAGTCACATTGATCAGTGGACATCCTATAGAAGAGTCTTGTATGGACATATTATGCTATTAAAATATCAATTGTAGAAGTTAAAAGAAAATTAATTACAAAAGACCTCATTTGTCACACTATTCACCAACCCTAGAACCAATTTACCAGTTCCTTTGTCATGTAAACACTTTCCAATCCACTAGTGTAACAACACTTTGATAAAAAATAATTTTTGGGACTGATGTTTGATGGTATTTGATGTACCACCTTGATAATAACAATGAGGTTCCATTATAATTTTTGAGTAAACTATATTGTGAATTTATCCTCAATGAGATCCCCAACTATTTTGACTACTCCCAGTGTTCAGGGCTGAGGAAAAGGCTCTGCACAGGATAGACCAGGTGCACGCCATGCTCCTATTCAACATGCTAGAAGCCCTATCCAAAATCCCCCTCATTTTGAGATTATTATTGCAGCAGTGAAGGAGACAATAGAGATTGACACACTACATGCTTGCTTCATGTGCTCACTGATACACTTGTTCAACATATGAGAAAGGTTTCTGAAACTGATGTTGGTGGAGGTGGACAGAGTAGCCATCCAAGTAGTAATAACATGAGGCCACATATTTACACATCTTGTAGTAGCATATGCATGTGAGTTGATGATGATGACAGTTTCATGCAAATTAGTGTTGGTGGAGTTTCTTGGTGGTACACATGATGTGGCTATGTTTGACGTTTGTTGACTGATACATTTGGATTGTAGGCATTGACTACATATTCATAGTTATATATATATATATATATATATATATATATATATATATATATATATATTACATGTTATAAGAAAGGTGAACTTATAATGTACATATATATATGTATATGTTAAATATTCAAAATGTTTGTATTTGAACTTGGTCAAAATGTATTAATTTACACACACATATATGCACACACATTAATATTATAGCACACGAGAGAGGAATTCATCATCCCAACCAGATACTGTGAGCACCATGCCGATGTTTACATTCACATACATCATTTAGAATGTTATTTGTAAATTTGAACATATATATGCAAATATAGTAATAACATTCACGAATTATATATATCTGGCTCAAATATATGTCTTTACATGTTCTTACACACACACACACACAACTAACTTGACGTGATATATTATTTATAGAGTTGATGACCTTGCAAGACAGCTCCACCATCTTTGCGATGAGTAGACAAAGGTGTTGTCTTGCTACGATTTAATCTGTGTACAACAACTCACTGAGGTATAAATTATGAATTTTCATTCTAGAGCACGTAATTCATATTATATGGAATTAGTTTAATAATTTACCTCATTACATAGCATCATGTAGATAGTTGATGTGAATGCATTGTGTATGCAGGAGTTACTCCTGCGACTAGTAGCAGCCATGTATAAATGATTAGTAGGTGTGACACGGTAAAAATATTTTTATTGATAAATTTAGTTAAAATATTTTCATTAAATATACTTAGTTGGTTTAAATGTTTAGACGCATTTGAAAATTTAATTGTTAATATAGTTCTAAAAGATAATTTTGATGTTTGATTTTGTATTTTTATATGTATGTAGGGTTCAACCCCTTCAATTTTCCATTCTAGGGAAAATATTCCTTTTTAGCTCATCATTTTGACACCTTGGTTCATGATCCAATAGCCCCCGTTGAAATTATTAGCCCTAGCTAAGCATGAGATGAAAATTTAGTGTGAACAAAAAATTGTAGTAAATTCATGTACATGTAAATAGTTTTATTACTTTGGTTTTATACATGTTGAAAAAATTATACATAAATATTTTGAAAAAAAATTGTATATGCATGTATGTTCAACTACAGTTGAAATTTGAGCGTAAGAGGACTCGTAGTCGAACCATGGAGGATCCCAAGTCATCTCACGGAGCTCCATCTATGTCTAAGGGAGAGCCTTCTTTGAGCAGAGCAAAGAGATGGATACATTTTGATGAATAGGATATATATATATATATATATATATATATATATATATATATATATATATACATACACACACACACACAAAGATATATATATGTCTTATGACATTTATTTTGTGTATATATGTACATGGGAATGTATGCACATGTTCGATATTGTATGTATGTCTATATATGGCATTTACTTGGCATTAAATAAACAATGAACACATATTTGTATTTATTGCATTAATATTTGGAACTCGATATGTTTTTATGGTATTATGAGTATTTTACATTTATCGGTGTTGTATATACTAAAATTTTTGTTGTCTTGCAACCTTTCATGTGTTAGTAACACATAAATAATATGCATGAATATTTAAAAATCAAGTCATATTAGCTAAAGAAATATCGATATAGCATATAAAGAGTTATTTGTACTCAAGTAATTATTTGTTTGTAACTTATCAATGTGTACATGTATATATTCGTGTTCATATGTGTGTAAAAAGCTTAACTCTCATAATATATGGAGGTGCAAAATATATGTTTAGAAAACCTTTTCTAGAGGAGGTTCAAAGTTTTAATACATAAGATATTATTGAATTTTTATTTGTTTTGTGGTGTTAATACATTGGTTTCATAATAATAATGACTAGATATTCATATACATTCATTATTTGAGAGATTTCAATAAAAAATGAAAAAGAGAATTCTTACAAAAATTACAAATTTATCACCAAGATAATCATTTCAAGTTATTGATCTTATATCTAATATGATATTCTTCATCATATTAGTTCACTGTATCTCCAATCAACCATTATTCAAGTAGTACAAATGTTTACCTTTATAACTAGTGTTACTGCCTCAAGCGCCAATATCGTATTTCAACTTATAGAATTAGTATGCATTGTAATGCCTTGAATTTTGTAAGCTAGCATAGTAATCACTTTTCATGATGTTGTAACTGCAGAAATGAAGATAAATATGTTAAGACACATCTTTTGATCTTAAAGGAATGTGTTGCTAATCTGGACCCTTGTTTGCTGTAATTTGTTACTTGGGACAGAAGTTATTATTGCTTGTGTGATTGCTAATGAGACAACAGACTTGTCCTATGCTTGATGAACTCTTTTCGCTAATTGACAGCACACCTTGAATCAATTCCATTGATCCAAGGTATGCTATGGCCTTCTTGTGATCGCTTTGACGATTTACTTCTAAACCAGACTGAAGGTTGATATAAATGTTGCAGCACCTGATTTCAGGGATGAATATCTGGCACGTAGATGCCAATGAAAAAGGTTCGATTCTCGAACCACACACCGTTGTAACGCTAGACAATGTAAGATGATAAGGGCCTGGATGCGAGGGGCACAGGTATGTGGAACATAGGACGAAACGTCCTGCATTGTGTGAATACGAACTGTCAGGTGGAAAGACTTGATTGGAAACTAATTAATTAAATATTAGGGGATTAAACCCTAACCTACCCCTAAGTTTTATCTTATACCCTAACTACTATCCTATATGGATTTTAAATTTCATAAGGGTGAAAATAGATGTAAATTCTATTAACCTATGAACTAGGTGAATGACCTAGATATGGACTATTAAAAAAAATCCTAAACTATTCCTAACCTATGGAAGGGGACGTATGGACCCATGTGGATGGAAAGGATATGGAGGGAAGGTTGGAAATTTATTAGGACAATGAATGACGTCCTTACAGGTTGCAGCACCAAGTTTGGCGGGAACATGGAAAAGTTGAAGGCGTCCAACTAGCTATGAAGCTAAACTATGATTACATGCAAAAATTTGAAAAAAGGAGACTCACCAACCTGAGTCGGTGGTGGCGTGAGGAATGAGGAAAGCTAATGCATTCAATGCATTCAATTACCTTGGTCTTAGCGACCAGCTCACCTTGGAAAGAGGATTGTGAAAGAATTGTTTGTTGTTGTGTGCATCGGGTTTTTAGTTGCTCTGCATTTTGTTCTTCCATGGTTCTGTCGAACCTGCTGTATTTTGATTATTATCTCTGTTCTTGGAGAAAAAAAGGGCTATTCTTGAGCCTGTGGAAGTTAGTGACTGTTGGAAAGCTTGGTTGAAGACGTCGTGGAGAGAAACAACTCCAGGGGACGCGGTTTTCTTCGAACCACAAAAAAATGCAGGCATGTTAAGCCCTTCTCCTTAAACCACTTGCTTTTGCTTAATCAACTCATTAAAACAACCCTGCTCTTATGAGGGGTGATTTAATCAAATGATGTTGTTGTTTTGAATGGAATGAGCTCTGGACTGAGTCATTTTTCCTTGCTGAGTACGACTTGGATAATTTCTTTTGTGAATTAGGAGAATGAAATAAGTCTGCTCTGGATGAATGAGTTGTTTGGCAATGTCGGTTAATTGATCTCTACTCAATAGGAGTTGAATTTGTGCGAAATAATACATTAGTTGTGTGTATTAATTTGATTTTTGTGCAATCTTGAATAAATGCAAGGGTATGTGATTCTGTATGTTTGGTTTGAACTGGCATAACAAAAGGAACACGGCCTTGGGTATTCTTGCGATTAAGTGGAATAAAAGGGATTGTGCTTGCTGTATGATATTGTTTTTGACTGTATGTTGCTTGCGCATCTATTACCATATACATGTTTGCATTGATAAATGTATTGCTATGCGAATATTGTATTTCTGAGTTCAGTGTGTGGAAACGTTTGGAATAAAATAAAATAAAAAACGGATTTGTGGTGATGTTGATAAACTATTATGTGAGTTATAATTCCTAGATGTTTTTCATTGCATGGAATACGGGTTCCTTGGGACAGTAAGGTTATAGTAGCATCTTACTTTGCTGTTCTAATTAGATATGGTATTCTGCCTGCTGGTTCTTGGTATTCATATGGGACTATTTGGAAGGAAGTTCCAATCTGGTGAGGAACAGAAAAAAAATCAGTCTATACAATAGACTGAGTAGAGTATACAAATTTTGTTGTGTCTTGCTGAACTCAAGGATATATATATATATATATATATATATATATATATTTTATGGATTGTGAACCTTTCATCGTTTTCATGAGAGCAGATTATGAATGGATTTATTACTTTGCTGATTGGAAAGTGAATTCTCTCATTGATATGATGAAAGTGTGACTTGTTGTTGTTGCTGTACACTCTTACATGTTATATAGACGTGAATGTCTGTAGAGTGAAATGTTTAAAAGGAAATGATTGCGTTTATAGGTTCTTTTGGTACTAATGTTTACGGACCAGTTGCAATGAACTCTGGTCAACTTTTTGGAAAGGTAACAGTAGTTTTTTTTTAAATACTGAAATATACTATTATGAATAAATTATACTATTGGAATATGTCTGTTCTAAATAGTGGGTATTTGGATAGACAGTGAGAAGAGGTGATATGATCTTCTCCCTTATATTCGATTATTGATTTTCGTTTATTTCTCTTTGGACTGTTATCATTGATTGATATCACGTTTGGATTAAAATTTCAAGAACAACTATGAGGAAAGGAAAGAGAGTGTGAATGGATAATTTGAATTAAATGATCATTTTTCTCTCATACAGTTGGAAATCTATAATTGTTATGGAACAAATTTTGTACTGCTTGGGTTAGGAATTTGCATTTAATTGTTGTTGGCTCTTCTCTTCAGTGTTTGATTGCTTGAAATCAGATGAGTTGTATGAAAGAAGGGACAATAATTCAGTTTAGATTTTAGTTAAGATCTATCTTTTGAATTCACAACTATTGTAAGGGAATGGAAATTACAGCATTTATATTGGAACAGCAGTATGCATGATTATGTTTTAGTTCTTACAGATGTTAATTCTGGAACTATTTAAAGGAAATTACTTCTTGTAGTAATTATTGGGAAAAAAAGGGGCAGTAATCCTTTTTTTTTGTTTGGGAGGGTAATTAGATGATTGAGTTGTTATGCTGTTCATTCTTATCGGTACTTAATTCTTGGATGATATTCATTTTAACGTTTCATAAAAGTAGGGTTCTTTTATTGAGACAGTTAATTAAAAGCACCTCATTTTAATGACAAGTGCTTAATATGCTCAGTTCAATGAACTGACCCGTGCAAGTAATTTTGTAGATGGAACTTGAGTATAAAAGAAGACATGGTTGTTTTCTGATACTTCTTTTGATTAACTGAGGATGGATTGTATTGATAGCTATTATTCCTCTACGAGGAAATGAGAAAGGAAGAAATTATATTCTTCTATCTTTATGAGTTGTAATGTTGTTTAATATAAACAAAGTCCAGTCGTTTGGACTGGCAATTGTATAGATTGTAAAAATGATGGATGAATACAAGGGAAAGTGTGATATTTTTAATGACTGTATCAGTTTGATATTGTTAAATAAGTTTGAGAACATAACATTATTCCTTGATTTGGAATTATTCAAATGTTAATGGATGGATTTAAAAAGGAAATAACATCTATTCTTTACCTGAATGCCACTTTTACATTGGAATGTGCAATTAGTTCATACTTGAGTTAAGATGAATTTTAAATTGACATTAAAAAGGATTTAGGTAAACATGATCTCTTAATTGAAAGGTATTCAGGATTAGCTTGAAAGCTAAGGAATATCAAATAACTTAGGAGCAGATGAACCTTGTATTCGGATTCCGTTAATAACCTCGAATGTTTAAATTCAGAAAATATAGATATGGGAAAACATATCTATTGTTAACAAACCTTAACTGAAGTAAGGCTAAGGAGAATAAATGAATAAATTCATTTAGAATTAGACCTCGTTTAAATGATGTCTAATAAGATGGAATCCTGAATTTATTTACAGTTGTGGGTAAAACTTGGTTAAGTTTAATAGGTTAAACTTATTAAGTTCTCTATAATGGACTGATTAGTCCGAAGTGTAAAGAAAGGAACCGAAAAGAGAATATGCAACCCTTTGGTATGAAGGAGGAGATGTATATTAAGCTAGAAGACAAATTAAGTCTATCTCTTAGCTTCATACAACTGTAATGAGAACGAGGTTTAAGGATCAGCAGGGCTGTTGAAGGTTGATCTTAAATATTAAGATTATAATTAAATCACACTCGAGCTGGATATGTACTATTGATGAGAGGATTCCGTAGGACATTGGCATACACCAACTACAATATGGTGTCTTCATGAAGGCGGGGCCTTCATGATGACATAATGTTATAGATGACATATTACAATGCCCTCCCGAATCAAATCATCAAGTTTACATAAGCTGGATACTAAGTTCTTAGATGGGGATAGGAATGTGATCACATATATGGAGTGTCTCCGGAGGACTTAAGGTAACCAGACACACGGAGTTGTCTAGGGATGCCACCGTATGTCTGTGTACCTTTAGTTACCATGAGTAACTTCCTATACTCGTTCATATTGCTAGTTGGGGATAGAGCTTGACCATAACGGAAGGACTGGCAAGGACCAGGAAAGACCATTTTAGATAACAGACGAAGTGAGGTGAATGACGTATTCCAATGATGTGTATCACATCTAGGAATATGATCATGCAAAGCATGTGAAAATATTTGGCCAAAGTATCGCAAGTGTTGGTTGCGTTGTCCTAATCACCTAGTTTAAGATGCAGGATGTCAGATGAATATCAGTAACAAATATTCAGATAGGCTTCTTAAATGAAACACTTCGATAACTGGAAATGGTAAAATAACCTGGTATATTTATTATACATTGCATGGATTAACATGAAGGATCGATAAGTCGCCGAGTCATGAAATGAGAGATCGCTGAAACTCTGAGCCATAAAATGGGAGATCGGTAGTTCTTCGAGTCATTTACAACAACATATGGTATCTGTTATGTGATTGAATGGCATTGAATGTGTGTTCCATATTGCAAAATATGTGAACAGAGAACATTGGTTTTAAAAAGAAATTGTGTGATCCAAATTGCATTAATTGGATAGAGAACAATTATTAAAACTTGAACGTGTGTTTGAATTGTATAATTCAGTATAGAGAACGTTGCATATATATAAAAAAAAAATTCCCTTGTTCTAGTGTCTTAAAATGGGGATGTTACATGCATGGATAAATCCTGTACAAGGTCTTGGTTTACTAGATTGTTAATATTCTTTCAAAATTTTGTCATTCATATGTTATAATAATTCACTCCCTCCTACTAGAGAGAGAGAGAGTTGTGAAACTAAATTTATTGAAAATCACATCCAAAATGTCCTAAAATAAACCTATCAGACTGATTAAGGACATGACAGTATACCAAGAAGGGAGATATTAATCTAATGACTTCCAATTGGATTTATATCAATAGGATCATGTGAAAATGATTGTAATAAGGTAAGAGATTGTGATGCTACTAAATTTCAATATTTAACACTCTAGCAAGTCTAAGGAAGTTGAAGCCTTATGGTCAAAAGGCTATATAACAGTAGCATTTGATGAATGATTTTGTGTTTGGGAATCAATATAGGTTGGAAAAGGAGTAGTAGATAGACTAAGTTCATATGAAACATGTGTAAACAAACCTCTTTCAGGGAATTTAGACCTATATCAATTCCTTAAGAACATTTTGTAGTATATGAGTCTTCTTATTAGGAAAGGAATGTTATATATACTAGATATGAAATAAGAAACATAAAAAAGTGATTGGGTGTATGTGTCATGCCCCAAAATGAAACCCAAAAATATACCTTAGGTTACCCATTAAAATCATATTATAAAGGTGATAAAAAATTATATTGTGTATGTAATGACAAAACATTTTAACAAGTTTAACTTAATATCAAGTCACTATGGCGATTATACTAATATCCTTGTTTTGTTTTAAATGTGTTATTGTGTTAACCAACATTAACATAATTAAAATTGGTTCTAAGGGTCTCAATTTATAATTACCTTCATATTTAAATCTTTGCCTCAAGGAAATTCCCTAGGTTTAAGGGGTCCAATTCAATTCTCTGAGGTATTATTACATTTATTCAAAATAATTAAATACATTTATCCTTTTCAAAAAAAATTACTTATTAAGTGGGAAGGATAATATATCCCTATGTAAAAGGTTAAGATTTAACCCTTAGGGTAAATGTTGATGGGTCTCTATGACCCATGCACATTTAAATAACCAAGCTAAATTTCTAAGCTCAAACTAAACTATTATTCTCCAATAAAAATATTTAAAATTGGTTTCCACAAGATTTCAACCTGAAATCTGGGACTACCCCTATTTAAATTTTTCGTTCTTTTTAAGTGAAGGGTCTTTTTTTGTTTTTGTTTTTCCTGTAGTTGCTCGCATTGCTCAAAGGTGCCTTCAGGAAGTCATAGAGTCTCATCCGTCAAATACCCACAAGCTAAAACTCACTCAATTCCTTCGCCAGACTTTATCTTCAAGCGTTTTATTTATTTATATTAAATCAATAAAGTTATTTTAAAAAGAGATTGGGCTAAAATTAGTGAATTTTGGGTTATTTAAACCACTCCACCCCATCATTATTACCACACCAGTATCACTTTCACCTCTATGTGGAGTACTCACCTAGGGAAGCGTTTTTATAGACTAGCTAATTAACGAGTTATTTTCAGGCAATTTTTTGTCACTTCTGTCAAGTTTTTCATTTTTATTTATTTCTTTTTGTATATGTTTTGGTTTTCTCCTGTGATCTCTGGAAATTCCCCTTGACTGTTTCTATTGTTCTTCTTAACTAGTTCCCAAGCCTAAGGTTTTTAGAAGTCATCCATGGCCTCAGACAAAGGTGAAATTAATTATTAAGTGTTGGTTTTAGATGCATCAGCTGGTATGCAAGTCACATTTTTTTGGAAGGAGTATTTTTCTTTATGCAAAATCATAAGTTAAAGCTGCCACCATCACCCAGACTCCACACAATTGCCAAAAGGAGTATTTTTCCAAATCGCGGGTTTCCATTCCTTTGTCTTCTCATCATAAGTAGAATTCACTCTAGAAATCAGTGTAATTTTCCTTAGAAGCCATGCAAAGTCATTAAAAGTGAAAATCACGGTTTTCCAATATCCAATCTTCTTTTGTTAATAATCCCCAGTTGTGGAATTCCACAGAATTCATAAAGAGGGGAAATTACTTATGTTTGTCGTGAATTTGGAGCAGCCAATCTTCTAAAAATCAACGCAATTTTCTAAAGAGGCAATCACTTAAGTTGTCATGGATTTGGAGTAGCCCATATTCCTGATTTTCACGCAATTTTCTAAAGGTAAAGTAACTAATGCAAATCATGGATTTCAAGTAGAGACTCTTCTATTTTCAACACACAATTTGGAAGGAGAATTCATTAAGGGGAAATAATAGATTATGAGGTATTTGTCTTCCAAAATAAAGCATCTTTCTCTTCTAATTTCCACGCACCATTTCACTTAAGTGATTTTCGTGAAATGTCAGCCTGTTATCTTCTATTTTTACAAAATCCTCTACCTTCCAGATTCACATAATCCTCCATTGCCAAAATCCACGGCTTTCCTAAAAGTGTAATTTCCTTTAAGTGATTATCTTAAAACAACGACCTAATGTCTTCTATTTTAAAAGCATCCTCCACCTTGGAATCCCATACAATACTCATTATGCAAAATCCAGGTGAAAATTAGAAGGAACTTGCCAACCAAGTCATATTAGCTACTTTTCATCTCTTATTTCCATGCAAAAATTAGAAAGAAAGGTCAGAAATATTTAAATCAAATCATGGATTTCAGGTAGAGTGACTTCACCATTTCCATGTAATTTCATAAGCATGATCTCCCAAAATCAACGTAATTCATTCAAAGAGAAAATCACTTAGGCATGGTGTGAATTTTGAGTGCCTTGTTACTACCATCTCACCACTTCCACATTGCTACCCTCTCTAGTTTCCAAATGTAACCCATGTGAAAATAACACAAAATTTCATCCAGTGTCTCTCAAAAATCCTCCCAAAGCTCATGCATGTTGATCCCAATCTTCCAGTTGAAGCCCACATTAAATATATTTTATATTTTCCTTCACCCAGAGTGATTTTCAGAATTTAAAATTGCCCCTGTGCAATTAAAAATAAAAGGGTGATGAGTTTTGTCTAAATTTCCAGAAAACATCTCACTGGTGCACATACTTGAGAAGAACTACAAAATCTTCAAGGATAAAAATGGAAGATAGATCAGAGGAAACACACCCGCAAACTAATCACAGTCAACTGCAAAGAGGAAATGGATTTGGGTGAAGAAGTTGGTAAAAATATATGATGATGCCAAATCCATTTTGGTGAGAATCAAAGGAAAATAAAGAGTTTCTCAGGTTCAGGACAAGCTATCCAGGGTTCATTTTAAGACACCTCTATAAAATTGTAGGCGGAAAATACCTGGCGAATATCCCCGGAACCAGTTTCAGCGAAAGGTGAATTTGACAGTATTCCAAAACCAAATTTTCACCTGGTTTTTCCTGGCTGCATCATTGACGAGCGACAACAAGATGTCAATAACAATCCTTGACGCGCGTCAATAGAGCGTCAATGAACCCAGTTGTCGCGCGTCAATGAACCTAGTTGTCGCGCGTCAACCAAGTCTACTGATGCGCGTCAACATGTTTTATTGATGTGCATCAATAACTCATGTTGACGCGCGTCAATAGAATCAATTGACGCGCGACAACTGGAGCCATTGACGCATGTCAATTGAATCTCTTGACGCATGTCAACAGTACCAATTTTTACGCGTCAACAGTCCTAGTTGACGCGCGACAACAGGGGCTATTGATGCACGTCAACTTGGCCTGTTGACGTGCGTCAAACAGAACTGTTGACGCGCGTCAACACTCCCAATCGACGCGCGTCAACAGGCCGAGTTGACACGCGTCAGCTAAGGCCATTGACGCATGATTTAGCCTATAAATACCCTTCGACCGGTCATTTTCTCGTTTACACCTTCCCGATCTTGAATTTTTGCAGGTCTCAATCGTTGTCAAAGAATAGAATCCAAGCACAACTATAATGTCAACTTCACATGCTTCCCAACTGCAAGCTCGGGAAAAAAATCAAGAAGATAATCCAATTCAATCCTTGGCCAAGATCATATACAGGAATCCCTTATGCCCTCACATCCATACTATTTTAAAGATGTCTTCAAAATATAAATATTTGATGGATGCATGTGAATTTACAGGGCTCGTTAATATGCCCCATTTCGAAACAGATCCAGATATTTTGAATTACCTTTTTTCGTCCTATAATTCAGAGGATGGCCTTTTTTATGTGACTCTGAAACGATGGCCGAATGTTCCAATTCAGTATCGAAGTAAATGACATCCATCGATTTACAATCCTTCCGTTTAGAAATTTACCAATCGTTACAACCAAGGCAACACTCCTGGAAGAAGACAAGAAAGTTCTCGAATCAACGTTCGGTTTCCATGTTGATTGTAAGTATAATTAGTTTTAATTCATATTTTTTATTCTGTTTTTTATTCTGATACAATTTTCAATATTTATACTAATTTTCACTGTTTCGCATTTGCAGCCCATGTCAATAAATCCAGGCGTGGTGTGGATACGCAATCAATTGCACACCACTTTCTTGTTGCAATTATTTCATTTTTTCAATCCAGAATTGTTTTGCAGGGTCGCCAAATAGATATACCGAATTGGGAAATTGCATACATTGTTGCCACTATCTCAAAACAAAAATTTGATTGGTGCACCTATCTATCCAAAAAAATAAGAACTGAACTAACAAATTCAAAAATTTCTAAAAAACTTGTCATTTATTCAACAAACTATCTCCTTGGCCTTTATTATGAGTGATCTGAAAAATAATCAGATTATTTATGACCTGATCTCGGACCCCTTATAGGCTTTAAATATTTTCTGATAATTTACTCCTTTTAAGTAATCAATTTAAAATAATGCAAGACAATAACGACAATTGCACACAGATTGATTACAGAGTTCGGCAACTGCCTACGTCTCCGGGTTCGTGGTCGAACCGTTCCGCTAGTCAAAACTTGTAAGTTACAATAGTACTTTCACAAGAAAACCTAATGGAATTTTACTTGCCTATCAGTACACCAGACCTTTCGAACGACCAAGGGTGAAAAAATAGCACCTGACTTCCACCTTCCTGGCATACAATCTCCTTCGGCTGTTATCGGCCTTTCCCGACGCAAACAGTGCGAAGCTAGCACTCCGGTCGACAATCCAAGATTCTGCAAGTACTTGGTGTGGCTCAATGGGCCTATTGGGTAGTTTACCATTTCACTCCCAATCACAAATATTCCATCTAATATTGCCTAAAATAATAGGCCAATAGAACAATACCTGTCGACACATCCCCACAACAAGCTTAACAAATAATAAGCTTGAGTTATGTGTTGCACCGGTGTGTAATGTGTGTGTCACTAGTGTCTCCATTACAATAGAATGGGTTCCCTATTTATACATTTTTAGGGCCCAAAAATAATGCATTGCCATATTATCCTAGGCTAATAATAGCCTAAACCCATACATAGAAATTGGGATAAAAATTCCCAATAATGGGCAGATGCATTTCAAAAAGGGATTAAATCCCCACACAGCGGCATAACATATTTAAATGGATTAAAATCCATAAGGAGCGGCATTTTTTAAAAAGAGGGAATAAATCCCAAATTTGGCACATTTGGCTAAGGTTCCACATGTTAGGCGGTGGAAGATAATAGCTTAGGATTTATTAAGCCTTTCCATGCGCATGAAGTGGTCAATGACCACGTTGGAGCATACTGCCCCCGCCCTACCACCGCTTCACCTCCCTCTCCTCACATGGAATCTTCCACGCATGACAATGCATGCCTTTACCACGTGGACATATGTTTGGTGGCTGTGTAGGAGTTAATATTAATGTATACACATTAATATATACATGTGGCTTTTGGAAAGTGGCCTTACCAAAATAATATTATTTCGACCCATACAATGTGGAATAGAAATAATCATGTAGTCCACTTGTCGTCTCCCGATAGGAAAATTGAGAAAAATCGACGAGTGGTGGCAAGCCACGTGTTACAGTGCGATTGGTCCAAATATTGACCAGTTGACCATAGTTTGACTTTCCCGCTGTCTGAATTTTGACCGAACATACCTAGAGCTCCCGATGTCCGTTTGTCATGTTCTCACAGTCATTGGAAATCTCTCGAGATGATCTTATTCACTGACACCATTTAGAGATGTTTAGGGAACTTTCAGAAATGATCCCCTAATCAGTGAGGCACTTTTAAATTTAAAAGATAAAAAAATTCCTACTTGCACTGATGAGGAGTTGATGAAGTTGTCAATTCCATTTGAAGAACAATAGGTATAAAGTATTTAGTTTGTATTTCAATTTTCGACATAACACTGTGCAGTTATTAACACTTAAATGTTAATTTTTTGCAGAGAAGATTTATTGAAGCCCTTCCCCGAAAAAAGGCGTTATCGAGAGGAAGAGGCCAACAACACGCTGAGGCTTCGGGGGACTCCCAGTCTGAAATGGAAGCTCACTCCTCTCCAAACCCTTGACAGTTTGAACTCGTTAAACGCCAGAGAAGTAATACCTTCTCATATATTATTTACAAATTGCAAAGTTGCATATTTATTTTTCAATTTAAATTTTAACCAAATGAATTGTCAACATTTAATATTGATGAATTGCAGGGACTTTGGAACATACACTTGTTTCAGAAACTCATCCTTCTTCCCCAACTCACTCCATACAGTCACATGCATTCATATCTTCTGAACAAACCCTGAATACAACTCCTACAAGGCCACCCTTAGCACCGAGAAAAACTACCCCTCGACCAGAAGGTACAACTTTACTATAGTACGTTTAATTTCGTAGTTTTTGCCTTTTTGAATTGTTTTCCTATTTTTCATTTTTTTCTTGTACTTTTCAGCACATGTCAGTCCTGATCAAACCGCGGCACCAACACCCACTCAACCAATAATTTTTAAAATTCCAATAAGAGGAACAGTGAAAAAGAACATTGGTAAACGCATGCCACTTACTCCGGCCCCTAGTGGGACACTAAAATTGCCTCCTCCTTTCGAATTCCAACTCTCTCACTCGGTGGCTTGCCCAGTGCAACGGGCATATTAGTTTTGAACAATATAAATTTAGATGAAGATTATTTGGGCATTGATAGCAATGACCCAACTGGTTTTTTCAATACCCGCGAGATGATTCAAGGCCAGCAGGTATACTTCAAATTTCAATTTAAATATGCTTTACAATTTTGAATTACATTTTGATTTAAATTTATTTATCTAAATATTGATTTATTTTTTCACAAATAGGATCAGCCCACCCAAAGGCAGAAACAAGTAGCATTTCATCTTGCTGAAAGCCCCCATACTTCTCCAGCAAGATCATCTTCATTAGATTCAGATAGTGAACAGTTGCTACCTTTTCCTTTGGAGAAATTAATTGATTATGATTGTCAATCCCATGTCAGTGAGTTTATTCTTCCTCATATCAATCAACTTATAGAATGGGAGAGAAGGGCTAAAGTTCTTATCAATGAGATTATTAGTCGTTATGAAAATTATTGGCAACGGGATAGTTTATACGCTGCAGTCCAGAATCAACCTGCGAAGATGGATTCCTTACTTACCCAAGTAAGAAGTGGGACTATCACGTATAACAACAACTATAAAGACGACATTTTAGATAAGTCATTAAACAAATTGGAAAATATTAGTGTCGAGGCCCAGGCATATTTTAACAAATGGTCCAAGGACAATGATTTGGTAGCAATTGCAAATGCCGAAAGAGATAGAGCGGTTGTAAGTACTATTACATTCAAACAATCATTCTTGTTAATTTGAAATTTTCATTTTTTAGTAATATTTTGAATTGACATTACTCTTTTTGTGCAGTTGAAATATGAAAATTTGAAGAGTCAGGCGAAGGTTTTGCAAGTTCACTTGGAAACAACAAAGAACAGTTTATCCGCAGCAAAAAATTTGAAGCAAAATATTTTTTTGGTTAACAAACAAAACAATACACTAAAGTGGATAATTAAAGAGCATGGTTTCGACCCTGACATATTATTCAAAGCTAAAGCAGCAGCTGATCCAAATTTGTTGTCGCATGGAGATGTGACAAATCAAGAAGAAAGAATTTTAAAAAATCTGGACAGTGCTGAGGAAGATCTTATAAGTTCAGGGGTTATTTCTGGTGTTGGGGAAAGGGGTACAGCCACAGTGGAAGAAGCCGTTGGGGAAGAGAGCAGAGGAGTAGAATTGGATAAAGAAAAAGAGGGTTTATAAAACTAAAAACTTTTATTATTGTGGAAACTTTAAATATTGAATTTGAAAACTTCTACTATTGAGTATGTACTATGGTATTTGAATTTAATTATATGGATTTATATACAATCTTTAATTTTAATTGCATTAGATGGTGATTATCATGAATTATATGTATTTTTCTTGTTTACTTGCATTGTCATGAATTGTATGTGGACGTAGATGATGAATGATGATAATTGATAATTAATGATAGATGATGATGAAAGACGATGAATGATGATAATGATACGATATATATGGACGATGATCAATTTAATGTGGACGTTAGATTTTATCATCAAGCACAGTAATTCTTCTTCTCTAGACTTTTTGAACTTGTTTTAAGATAATTATTCTCTATACTTGTAACGATATGATCATAATGTCATTAGAATGGATATAGATAATAAATAAATGGAATGTGTTATAATGGATATAGATGACATTAATGATTAGAATGGATATAGATGACATTAGAACGAATAGAATTGTAATGATATGATTATGAATTATTTAAAAAAAATGGAATTGTTTTAATAAATTTAAATTAGATAAATAATTGTGTTAATAATAATTGTTAGTGTCAGGACTCAGGATATGATAATGATATGGTGATGATATGATATATATGGATGATGAGGAATTTTATGTGGACTTATATTTAAAATTGTATAATGTATTGTTTATCCCACAGTTAAAAAAATATATCAAAGGATTTTGCACATATAAAAAATAAATTTAAATATAATTTTAAGAAATCAAGAAAAAATCATCACTGATAAGAAATTAAACATAATTGCAAATATGATAGGGTTTATCTTACCTCTTGCGTATTAGATTGTTGTGAAATCATCAACGGTAATGTGCTAGATCTTTGTTTTACCTAACATTATAGATACAGGGGGTGAGTTGCCTGACATTGTCAGTCCTGAGAAGTGCCAGCAACATCTTTAAAATATATAGACCAACAATATCTTTAAATAAATGTAAATATATAGAATTAGACCTGTAACATCTTTTAATGATAACAAGAGCTGAAAAAATGTAAAGTAACAAACAATAAGATTATGTTGAAGAAGATACCTATTTTAAATTGAAATCATCACCGGTAATGTGCTAGATCTTTGTCTTAAAAACAAATCAACAAAAAAAATGGATTACTAGATAGATGGGTGAGTTTCCTGACATTTTCAGTCCCGAGAAGTAACAGCTTCCTCGGACGGATGTCAACCCACGTTTTCAAAAAATAAAAAGATTGTATTTAACTAAATGTAAATACATAGACCTGTAACATCTTTAATGATAACCAGAGCTGAAAAAAAATGAATAGTAACAAACAATAAGATTAAGGGGAAAAAGATACCTCCTTAAAGTTGAAATCATCACTGCCACTGGTAATGAGCTAGATCTGTGTTTTAAAAAAACCCAACATGAGAAATGGATTAGTAGATAGATGGGTGAATTACCTAACATTTTTAGTAGATAGACCTGTAACATCTTTAATGATAAAGATAAAAGATAGATAAAGAAGATACCTATTTAAAGTTGAAACAATTCCATTATCAATAGCTTCATCAAACTTGATGTTGTCTTCTGTAGAAATGTGACGAAGAGCCAATTACACTCTCAAGGTTGGGAATATTTGTACTTGTAGCTATATTATTCACACCTCTTCTTTCGCAAAGGGAATTCCAGTGTGACAATTGCTCTGTCGAACGGAAAGGTTTCGATGGAGTATCGAGAAACATAACACCTCATGCAACTTTCTAGATTTTTATCCAACCTGTTTCTCAGTTTTGATTTTATAAATGACAATGCACTGAAAACCCTTTCATCCTCCACAAACCCCAAAAATCATTGTTTGGCATAACTCATATAATCTGAAATATTCACTGATATCTTCTTGTAAGATAGAACTTTGATAGATTCCTCGCCACACAGCCTTGTAATAGCACCACTTTCAGAAGGTTGATCTAAATTCTTATATTGGTTCCTCATTGTTGTTGCAAAATTTGTTGACTGAAACTTTAATAAATCAGCATTCAGTATACCCTTTGATTTCCATACCCTTGAGCTCTGACGTCTTTGTAAATTGTTCCATTATTGTACCCATTGATTTATGGGAAATGCTTTCTGACAAATTCTGAATGGCCACCTTCAGTATTCCAAAAATTAGGATTCATCACACCCATGGCTTCTAAAATTTTATCTTTACAGAAACGTTCCCTAATTTCTGATAACAAGGTTTATGAAAAAATTTTAAAGCTTTTATTCTTGTTTCAACTATAACAGACTCAAACAAATTACGTGTCACGGGAACATCTTCTCGTTCCGATCCTGTAATATCTTGACGTTTTTGCAAAATGTGCATTGGTATTTCCCTCCCATTTACAGTGATGCAGAGGTGATCGTGGATATTAAATCTCAAAAAGGTGTTAGGATTTTTAAGATCTAATAAATCTTTCCAATTTTCAAAAACAGGTGCATCAAAACTATCCTGGGAACAGTACAATATATCAAGACTTTGACATACCATTTTTCTCATCCGTATGAAATCCACAATATAGATTAATCTACCCTGTGCATGCTTCATCAGTGTATTGATCTCCTTTAACATTGGAAGAATAGTAACCAATGTAAGCAATATCTCCAAATCAGTTAAACGGATACAACAAGTCCCTTGCCCTATCAACTTCATCATGGTATTTGTGCATGAAAACCAACCAATGAAGGATACTCCTCACGAACTCTGCATGTAGGTTCATACAAAGAGATCCATCTAGTCTCCACATCCTTCAGAAGTTTTTTTCCATATGTAATTCCAATTGCAAATTTTTGGAACTCGAGAAATCGCTTTGGGTTGCTTAACATATAGGCATGAAGTTTCTCTTATAAGGTCTTCTAATTTAGCAACATTTTTGTGGTTGCTTAGCATTTTATACACTAAATTCATTCTATGAGCCATACAGTGAATTGGTAGCATATATGGGGCCACTGTTTGTTTGTAATCTAACACAGAGCCCTGTTCGAGTGATCCTTGCATGACAGATGCACCATCTGCTCCAACGCATACCAACTTCGTAGCAATTTCATAATCAAGTCATTCCAGCAACATCTTTCAAATGAGAAACAACTATTTTATATAGGTTTTCGGCATTGTAGCTTTCAACCATTTTTATAACACCCAACAGATGAGGTGTCCTTATATTGATTTTCTAAAGTATAGACGTGGATACATACCCATGCGGTGTTGTCGACTGCTGTCACTTCATCAATTGAAAGAGAGATAAAGTTTTCTTTTTTTACATTCTCTTTCAAATCTTCCTTCTCTATCATCGAGAGGCATTTTGCCATTTTTTTTTTTTTTTCCCATCCACTACTTTCAGACCAATGAGACTGAGGGTACATTCAGCATTCCGTTAAATTGATACAAAACTTTGAAATCAAGGAAATCCGAAATCGCTCTTCCTTTTTTTAGTATTTGAAAAAGAGTAGAGAATTGTATGAATTTTGTATGTAGATTTGTTTCTTTCATCTTACCAATATGCGATGTGATCGTTCCTCCCTTTTCCAACAGATGTTTATGTTTTTTTCTGTTCTGCCTCATATTCCACTGCGTATCTAACATGCATGCATTCTTTTTCATTTTTCCACCTATGTGTTTTGATTTTCTGGCCATCCGCCCCCGTTACAGTTAAATATTGTTTTCCACAATTGTTTTTATATAGTTTCCATCTTTAGTTGCATTTTTTGTTGCTTTCCCAATTTCCACGTACATATTGTACATGTACATTCAGATGGGATCTCTTCATAATTAGATGATTATACAGGTTCAATAAACATAAATTTAGCTGCCCAATCAAACTTGTATGTCCTGCCAATGGTCCACATATTCTTGTTCATTTTCAATGCTTTACTTTTTTGAGTAGAATTTTTAGCAATATCCCAATCACCTGGTTTCCTCTTTCTTGGACCGGAGTTTGATTTTGATTTCTGTCTTCCATTTTGTTGAGTGTTTGTATGTGTGATATCTAGTTGCACTTCTGGTTGCACCCCAACAAGAACAATATCTTCAAGATCTGGCATATTATCGTAGGTTTCATTTGTTTGACTTTTGATACTGTGCAGAATGCATGTCCACCTCAATAATACCTTCCACACAGTCAGTATTCTGATTCTTTGTGGTGGCATCTATATGATCGGTATTTACAATATCTGTATCCGCAGAGTTTCCAAAATACTTGAAGAGTGATTTCTGAGATTTCTTACTTACTTTTTGGTTATTCGTATTCTTTGAGCTGGCACCTTCCATTATTCTGAAAAGAGTCCTACGTCAGCAAAAGAACCAAGTAGCGACTCTGTCTAGTGTTTGAGGTCTTTTCGTGCATTCCCTGTCTGAGGTCTTTGTCATGTGTCAACTCTACACTTGTCGCAGCGTCAACAACCCATTTCCTGTCGTGAGTCCACTGTCTGAATATACTGTCGCGCGTCAACACTTGCCCGTGTCGCACGTGTCAACTTATTTACCCAAGTCGCGTGTCAACACTTCCTCTATCGCGCGTCAGTACAGCTCTTGTCACGCGTCAACATTGCCCTTATCACGCATCAACACTACATTTGTCGCGCGTCAACAGTCACAAGATAACAGTAATCTGAATCTCTAGTGCTTAAGTGTATGCAAGTTCAAATTTCACAGTATTGGTAATTTGGTAAGCTACTTGAGGTTATACTACCCGGCGAATCAGCTAGGTTTTTATAGGAGATGTTTTCAAATGAAGGCGAAGCCAACCCCCCAAAAAAAAATATACTATATATTTTAGGCGAACAAGACACCGACCCACTCTGAATAATTCACCTTTTCAAATTTTCCTAAAATGAAAATTTCACCATATTACGAATATTCGCCGCTAAAATTATCCCTGAAGCTATCATTCATTGCTAAAGTAGATGAAGTAGAGTTACTATACATATTGGATCAACATGCAGAATATGGAAGAAGAATAAGACTGGGAGTGTTGCAACAGACATAAATTCATTTCTTATTTTCCTTTTTCTTCTTCATTCTCTTATTTTCTCTAAAAAAGTAATTGAGTAATCAATTAAATTATAAAACTTAAGTGATTGGTTTGAAAGCCGTTACTTCAAGTCAAAGGAAGAATTCAATTACTTGGAAATAGGGTGGCAAACATGCATAATAGAAGGTTCTATTTTTAGTTATAAATCATGCATGTCATGCAAAGAAGAATTCAAGGAGGAAGATTTCCAATTGTCTCCTTTCTTATAGTTTCCACATGCAGGAATTCATAAAAGCTTCCTATTTGTAATTGCCTTCTATGCACTATAAATAGAGGAAGAACCTTCTGGTTAAGGCATGACAATTTGTTCATCAGAATTTGTTTAGCAGAGCATTATTGAGTTTTCAGAAATTGTGCTGAAAATTTTGGTGTCATTTCTGTGAAATATGGGGGATTGAATAAAAGGGTAGATTTCTAGAGAACTTTGTGTCTACGGTGTTTTTCTCATCACTTCTATTTAAGGTTTTAGATAAACTTTGTGCTATCTTAGATCTGGGTTAGAAGGTATTATTTTTCCTTATTGCTAAATGTTGTGAGTTTTATCTGTTTATTTAATTTGTGTGGATGAGACAAAATCTAAGAGCTATTTGTTAAATAAACATATCTTCCTTTCTTCTAAATCCTAAATTCTATTATTTACCCCTTCTGCAAATATTCTATAATAGTTGTTTACTTGCTGCAAAATTACCCAACTGTGGTTCATAAGATGTGGTAATTAAATTAAAACCCCCTGAAAATAGTTATTAGGATTCACCCTTACTAAATTGATAAACATCTTACATGGGATTCTCACCGTTAAATGAAGGAGATTTATCTCATGACTTCCTAGGTTTTCAGCTATGCATAAAATCTAGCCAACAAAAATGTCACTTGTAAGTGGGAAGGCCCACCATGGGACCCAATTGCAAGTACATATTCTAGATTTAAGGAGAGCCTTAGGATTGAAAGGCTCTCCACCCTAGATCTTAGGATTGTGCAAGGGAACCCTATATTTCCTTATGGAAGATATATCTTCCTTATTTCCACTTTATTTTCTCATTTTCTCATTCTTTCTTATTCCTTAGTCTTTGGTTTTTTTGCAGGTTGTTATGAAGAGTACACAAGGATGGTGGAAGAATATTTTTTTGGCCCATTCTCTTCTATTGTTTACAAATATGGTTTTTTTTTGTACGTATTTTTTTCAACTCCAACGTTATTCTTGTATTCATTTTATTTGTGGGTAAAAAATTATTTTTCTTGTGGATCCAAATCCACTGATAGATGGGTTTGTACTTATATATATATATATATACACTTATTTATATATAATGGAAATGGAAAAATCATTTCATTTTAAAACAAAAGAATTATAATGTTATCAAATGATGATGTATAAGATTAATATTTTTAATTCTTGCCACAAACAAAAATGTCCCGTCTAAACTTTATATTCCAAAATCTATTTAAATTTATAGAATTTTAAATTAGTAAAAGATATTATGATGTCTATGAAAAAGGTGGTGACATCCGATAATAATCTTGTTAATCTTATGTTTGATTAAGAAATCAGATGCCTATTAAATTTTGAATTATAAAAGAATATTATAGTGTCCATTATAATCTTATATTTGTGGAAGATATTATTAATTATATTTAATTATTTAGTTGTATTTAATGGATGTGTCATGGCCATAACAATTATAAAGCGAGTCAATAATTTTATATCAAAATTTATAGTGATAAATCATGTTTTTATTAGTCATTGTTTCAATAGTATATATTAGAAAGGGATGTGATTTTTATTTTTTTTGTCAAATATAAAATAGTTTTATATAAGATTTTTTTCTAATATAAAGTATTATTATATAATTAAGAAAGTGTCAATTATTATTATGATTTTTTAATGATTAATATTTATTTATACGAATTTATTTTATTATTTCATAAATTTGTGATTATGAAATGAGATGTTACTTACCAACGTAAAATATTAAATTAAACTCTAAAAAATTAGGTAGTTTCTCGATACCAACAATCTAGAAGTGCTAATTTACTAAAATTGTGCAAGTCAATTGATTGTTATCAGTCGTTATTTATACGTGTCTAATAGTACCTTTATTATGCAATCTACAACATGAAATCTAAACAATCTACACAATAAGTCAACGGTTGTTTGGTCTATTGGTGATATTGTTTGGCTCATATAGAGCCCACTAGGAATCAATTTTTGTTGAATGCAAAGGCCCCTAATACCCGACATCGCGAGTCAAACGGTTGAGTCCAGGATCATACCTTAGGTGATTTTGATGGCGTGGATGCCCCTTCCTTGTAGTCGTTTAGTTGAAGGTGCTCACTAATTTAATTTGTATGCTTACACAATATTGTAATATCACTATATATTTCCTCGAAAACATGGATAATGTGGATGTCCCTTATCGATAGTTGTTTCGTTGAGCACCCCAAAACATAGACAACGTAGATGTCCCTTATCAATTGATTCGTTGAAGGTGCTCACTGATTCAATTTATTTACTTACGGAATATTGTAATATAAGTTTATATTTGCTCCAAAACATAATCAGAAATACCGAAAATCTATATAAACCAATGCCCATTATAATCCTTCAACATCGAGCCAAGAAAAACAACACAACATAAATAATTCAGGTCTTAAAAAGTATCATATTAATAAATATTTATCCCAATTCATTTGAGAGTTGAATTAAAGGTCGTTTGAGTATATGAGAGAGTCTCTAGCTTGAAGATCGTCATTGAATCAAAAATAGTAAGAGTGAAAATGGATTTTTAAAGGTTTCAATATTATATGCTTTTCTGAAGTTGGTTCGTTCGAATTTCAATACGGTGCACTTTTTGATTTCATACTTTAAATGGTACCTCTTTTTCTATAATCAATTTCAATACTCTCAATTTTTTTTTTTTAAATTTTATAATACATGTTAGAAGACATATTATAGAGGGGGTGGTGTTCCGTATTTCTTAAGAGTTTAGAATTTTAATTGAGTCTAAAAATATATAAAAGGGAAAAAATGTATTTAGTGTACACATATATAAACATAACATACCATTCTTCGTTGAGCAAAAATATCATATAATGTATGTGTGTGATTGAAACGTGATTAGTTAATTGTTATGGTATTATTTGTATTTATATGTTGTTTAAACTATTGATATAAGGTGGGTTAATTTATGTTATTATTTTATTTGTGTTTCTTATTATATCGATAGGTATTTTATAATGACATCGAGGGGTGGGATGTGACGGTGTGACTATGTAAAGTTTTTTCTTCTATATTGAATTTGGCGTCCATTTGACCGTCATAACTTAATGCTGACCATAAATAAACATCTATTTGACCATCACTTTTTTTAATTGTTAACTTTAAAAGTCAATAAAAAATAGTTATATCTTGGTCATACCATAGAGTTTGAGGCCCTTTTTTCTTTGGAAGATTTGTTTCATCATTCTATGGGAAATATGTGTTGGAGCCCAAAATTGTTCACCTCATTTTGGGGTGTTAAAGTTATAATTTGGCATTCGATTGTGATAATTCATGCATTTGAGGAATCCTTCCATCTCATAAACTATCAAAATTGCTTATATAAATAAGTTCTGGTTTTGCACAGGTGGAAAAACGAGAACACTATCAAAATCATGCATTTTTGGCTCAATATGGGAAGTTGACATGGTCCTCCTTATTTTCTTCAATGAATAGACAGTCAAATTCAATCATATCAGGATCATATGGTGGTCACCTTTATTTTTCTCTGGGGATCAATCCCTATTTACTATAATAAGGATCTTGATTGTAGGCCTTACTGGTGGTATGGATATTTGCATCAACTCTCAGTGCATCAATCCTTATCTTCTTTGCCTCCTTGATCCTATTGACGAATCATACAAAATAGTTTGTAGTAAAAGCATAGTTAAATTTGGCCCATGTTGACCAATTACCATCTATTTGTTTGAAATCGCGCCACATAATAGTGCATTGTTACAATAAATTAAGCTTCCCCGCTTCCCCTTCCAATTTTTAGCCAATTTTGGCATGGGATCCTCAAATACTTCTTGTAGGAATTCTGCAAATGCCTTAGCCAATTGTCGAATTGAACTTTATATGCATTTTTTTAGGGTTGTGGGTGTCATGAATTACTTGTACTTTTTGGTAGGGGATTCATTTTCTTTAAGGAATACCCATGTTGGATATCCTTCTCCCTCTAGCACGTCGATTTCATTGAAGACCAATAGTAGAAGGATCCATCAAAATTTAATGATTTCACTTTCATGAGAAGTTGCGCATCATCCACTATGATTTCGGCAATGAATTAGGACAATTTGTGCTGTGTTCCTTGCGAAATTTTGTGTGCAACACACAAATAATTATTATTTACTACCATCCACCTCTCTGCACCTGCTAGCTTTGATGTTAATAGTCGCGCCACGAATCTTGTTACAGGGTCTTAGATGTATAAAATGGGGGAATGATTTCCCTGCTCGCTTGTAGTTTAGGAGGTCCCCAACCCTTTCAACCTCTTCTTCATTCTCCAGGGATTACGCTAGATGTTGACCAACCCCATCTCCTTGCTAATCAGGTGGCAGGTGATTCTCATACACTAACTCGCGAAATAAAAATAATCCCCGTGCACTTGTGAGATTAGATACAGATATAGCTCCATTGATTTGTTGAAGAAGTTGTAGACACTAAATCACACACTTGGGTACATTTATAGGTCATAAAAGCATACTAACATTTACATGGTTCCTAAGCAAGAAAACTAGTAATTGACAACTATCTTTGACATCTTTCCATTGTTTCTTGCTTTCTATTTTGTCTTACACACCCTACATCCCAGTCAGGATTTTACTTATTTATCTTTTATAGCTTCAGACACCAACACCCAACTAAGAAGAAGCACCGAGGAACTTATGTCCCCTTTGGGTGCCCCTGACCCTTTTTCACCTTACTCACTCCTTTTAGGTCTCTTATATATTTTGGGCATCTTTTTCACTTATGGTTTGCCCTTCTAGTTGTCAATTACAAAATTTAAACAAGGGAATCATATATATACATACTTATATTTTCAAAATAAGGGACCAATCACTAAGCATTACTATCATCACCTAAGATTGCATTCAAAAAGCACCTAAAGAACTCCAAAGAATCCATCTAGCACCATTAAAGGGACAAGGGATAAATAAAATCTACATACACAACATATGCTAAGTTAATTTTATTCCATCCACACATTCTACTACATTGCTACATTCTAGTTGTATCCTTCTATCAAGTGAACTTGCGCAAGGGCATCCTAAGGAACAATTTCTACACACAATCATAAGAACTACATGAATTTTGAGATGTAGTGCAACACTCAGTCATAAGTTCACTCTCAAGGTGACCGTCAGGGTCAGTCTGGCTCCCCATTTTTTATCTTTCTTATTAGGTTTGATGTGATTTTTGGGCTTGTGCAGGTGAACATCTCTTTTGCAGGTTACAAGTGTACCTTTCGCATCGTAGTACAAACTATTAGGTGATCAACAAAGATAATAAGTGTGACACTATTACGACACAAGTGAAAACTAGATTCTAGAGCCTTTTATGCAGTCATGGGTGCACCTAGTAGCACTCTCTAAACGCCCAGATCAACACCTGTCCTAGCTATGGGTGCCCCATTTCCGACATTATTCTTAGTTGTAAAATTTATACTAGATCAGTTATGACACTATTAATAGCCTTGTTCATCACTTCTCATAGTCCAGATCAGTTCCAGTTACGCGGATATCATCTAAGTTCCCTTATCTCCCTATATTTCTTAAGGTTTCATATTTTATATATTAGTTTTTATTGTGTCATTTTTGTATTTATATCATTTATTTTAATACTTACTCTGTAATATTAGATTTAATTAATTCAAATTAAATTAAATCATTTGGTGAACCCTACTCATGTTTGATATACACTCATATCCTAATTTTTGGATTATTCTTATCATCTTCTATTCATGGCTACTCAAATATCAAATCTTTTGCTTGATTTACTTCAAATGCATCCACCTTGCAAGGTGTGTTCTCCAAAAAACCCTAGACACTATGTATCTCCCTCACAATATGCTACCCGCTCAAGTAAGAGCCATCTTCAATCATCTATCTGATGATTCCATTAGTTATAATCCTTCATCCAATCAACCCATCTTAGAGTCAATTCAAGCTTTTACATTATTATTTCAAGACAAAATTCAAGCTATGGAAACAATGATTACATCTCTTAAAGATGAAATCCAACATCTCAAGGATGTTTCTCATCCCATCTACTTCTATGACTTCTACATGTTTCTCATATCATAGTGAACCCTAAGTATTGCCTGCTACCCACACCTCTCAAGTTTGATTGAATGCTAAGCAACATGATATTCTTCCTTAACGCATCACTTAATCAATTGATCAACTTGCCAACTACTCATTGTTATCCTCCTTATCGACTTGGCAAATACATAGGTCACCTCATATTGCAATTATCATCGAATTAATGGACATAATGAAAATGATTACTATGATTTAAAATGAAGAATTAAACACCTTGAGCATCTTAATTTCATCTCATTTTCTACACAAAATTCTGTTTCATGTATCATCTTGAATTGCTAAATCTTGATGGGATCCTAAATCCGGTCCTTCTATCTCTAATGAGCATCATTCCATAGTTACTAATGTTCCTCCTATTCAGTTAGTCAAGATCCGCCTAAGAAACCTCCTCTCAAAATTAATCCATCCCCTCCTCTCAAGTCTTCTACTGCATTATTATCTCTAACTAAGAAACATCCTTCTAAAAATCAGTTCCATACCCTCCTCCTCTCAAGTCCTCTACAATCATTACCTAATTCCAAAAAAGCTACCATTATTCAATATCCCTCTCCACCCTACTCCACTTCCATGACCAATTTCTCTTTTTAAGATATTCCTTACATTGATGACCAAGACACAATTCAAGCTCTGCCACCATGGCATGGTCCTCTTGCACATCTTCTACAATAGATCTCCATCACTCACATAAGCTTGGGGGCATCAAAGCTTCTTCCCACCTACATTTCTATCAAATGTCCTTATCATCTCATACACTTCACACTCCATGCTTAATGTTTAATATTTCCTAAGTATTCTTACATCTTGATACACACATTGTATTGTCGTTACCCTATAATGCACTCTAGTTCCATAGTTCATACTCGACTGTTGAGGGTATGATTCTTAAATGAACCCCACATTCACTACACAATCCATGTTCAATGCTTCACAATATACACTTTCCATTATAGGGAAAAACCCATTACCCAATGATGCACTCTAGTTCCACTGTTCATACTCAACTGTTGAGGGTCCAATTCTTAAATGAACCTCACATCTTATACACTTCATTCTCAGTGCTTCACAATACATATTTTTTAGCATCTACTCTCACTTAGACACATAACACTCATTTCCTGATGATGCACTTTTGGTTATATGGTTCATTCTTGGTTGTTGAGGGGAAATTTCTAAATGAATTGCATCTCATGCACATTTTTTGGGGGGTAACACTGATCTCACCATCTACATATTTTTCATAGCATATCATTACATACCACTCATACACTACACTTTCATATCTTTGTTGCACTTACTCTTGTTTTCTTATACTACTTACATGATAAACTTTGTTTTCTATGTTAGTCATATACTCAGTATTTCATTATCTTTCTATATATACATGTGCGTTCACTTGGTCTTTTAGATTGAATGAAGATCTCTTACAGATTTTCACATGTTTTAATGATGATCAACACTGTATCCTTTTGTAGTCCCCTTGAGGCTCCTAGGGACATCTACATTTCTTACTCGCATACACTACACAGGTTATATTGTCACATCCACTTGTTACAGTTACTTTATTTTTATCTAATTAATACATACTTTGACACACTCTTTATCTTTATAACATGATAATGGGTCCTTCATGTTTAGCATTTTCTTTACATGGTTATATGCAACCATAGTTATTTGCCACACTTTTTTTGAAAAAAAATTCCATTGTATGTTATTGTTTGTGGTCTATGCCCTATGACTTGTATGCTTATTTTATAATTTTGGCCACTTCAGTCATGATTGTCTTGTGACATTGTGAGTGATGTCCCATGATTGAAACTCATATTTCATGATCTATCTTATTTGAACACTTTCTTGATTACATTGTCTTCTATTGCATGTTTTTTACTTTCTCTACTAACACATGTTACTAGCCACTTTTTCTACATGTGCCTTGGTTTCTACCATGTAAATCCCCTACCCCCTCTAGGGATATAGTACATCTTTGCATCAGGTCCTCTCCTTTGGGTTGCATACTCCTACTGACGTTATATGCACTCCAAACAAGGGGGCATATATTGGTTGAAAAAATAACCCCTACAATAGCTCATATCTATAGTATAGATCTACACAATACAAAATTAGCACATGAGCATAGTTATAGAATGGCCAAGAATCTGACTTGTGTCCTCACCATAGCATAGACACCAGTGCCCAGACTCATACACTAGCACATGGGATTGTGTCTCCTTCCTTAAGTGATAATGTCATGGGGGCACACACAATCATATTCTCGTATCACCATAGTTCCCAAAAGCCTTCAAATTAGTTACAGGCATAGTCCTCCATTTATAGAATGCATGCAATCTCCTACAATCCATCTCAATTGGAACAATTAATACAATCATAACTAATTTGAGATAGCAGGAACATATAAGGGAAGCACCATCTACAGTGGTACTTATAAGGAAGAGTCATGGATTGACACTAAAATTAGACCTCTCTCCCCAACACTTGATCTTTGGTGTGAGACCACCCAAAAAAATCACTCTTAGCGTGAGATCGCTCAAAAAAATCACTATTGGCTTGAGATCACCCAAACAATTCACTCTTCATAGCATTTCAAGACATTTTTCTATACTTTCCACTCTAATACATTAGGTACACACTTTCCTTTACACACTTATACATACTTATGTGCATTTTTCTTTGATTTATCATATACATGATTTTGACAACATGCTTTCTCTTCTTTTATAGGTCCATACTTACAAAAAGCAGCAACCACAAGCTATAGAAACATGGTACACCACATATGATTCAACCCTAGGGTAAATTTCCTTTCTTATTCTTCATGCTTCACTTTGCATCATACAAAACCGAGCACTAATCATTACTAACATCCCCTAATCTTGCATTCAAAAGTCACCTAAAGCACTCTAAGGCATTCATCTAACATCCATTCAAGGGAAAAGGGACTGCATACTCTACATACACAACATAGGAAGGGGAAGTTTATTATATTCCATCCACATATTCTAATACATTTCTATATTCTAGCTACAACCCACTATCTAGTGCAACTTACACAAAAGGGAATCTTAGGACATAATTTATACACACACTCACAAAAAATACATGGAGTCTAAGATGTCATACAACACTCGATCGTAAGTTCAGTCTTGGGGTGACCACCAGGGTCAGTCCAAATCCTTATTATACATCTCCCTTTTTAGGTTTGATATGGTTTGTGGGCTTGTGTAGGTGAGATTCTATTATTGGTGATCATAGAGTGAATATTAGGTGATCAACAGGAAACAATTGTGACATAGTGAAAACTAAATTTTGACCATTTTCACTGTCACGGGTGCACAATAGCAGTCTCCAACACCCATACACCCTTACCCTAGTGTGGGAACCCATGTCCAGATCTGTTTATGAGTTGTAGAATTCATACTGAGCATTTACGACACTCTGTCCATCATATTCAACACTTTTCCCAGTCCATATCAGTTCCAACTTGAGTGTAAATAAGAAAAGTTCCCTCATCTATCTCTTGTGCTTGGGGTTTCATATTTTGAATCTTATTTTGTTTGTGTCAATATTATATTTTAGAATTTGTAGATCATTTATTACAGTAGTTACTTTGCAATCAAATTTAATTCTAGTTAAATTAAATCACAACCCACGAGGCACAATTTTACTAAGCTACCTTACGTACCTCATTTCCTCTTACCACACATTATATAAAATAATATTATTACTCTAATTCCATTGCTCAATCTTGATTCTTCTCACCCACATGGCTGCAATTACAATGAAAATGCATGTTGTGACTATTACCAATGCAATGGGCATTCTATTGATTTCTTCTTTAAGATTAAACATCTTATTCAAAATATTATTCATAACATTGCCATTGGGTTCCCTAAACCATCTACTTCTAAATTGGTCAATGATAATCAAAAGCTAAAAATATTCAATGAGCCATTTCCAAAGCATGAAAAAAAAGTTACTAACTCTTCTATAAACCATGCATATCGTGTTGTGTCTCCTTCATCAGGACCACTTGATTTTCTTATTTATATTGCTGATATACCACCACCACTTATCACATTATCAGGTCATGATTATCATGCTATATTTAATTCTAATTCATTACGTATTAATTCTTCCATCGACACTTATACAGTCAACAATAATTTGATCTATCCATTGGCACTTTCCAATACATGCTTTGTGGCACTCCTATTAACTATCAAATGTCCAACTTCCCTAATCACATTTATAGTTCCTAATTATTATGGTTGTGTCATGCTTTCCATTACCGTTGGGATCTTTACTGTGTTTACACCATTCCATGTTACATTTGAAATCAAATGTTGTGACATGCTCCTAGGTCTCCCTTGGCTCCGTGCTACCCAGACTATCCCTTCCATACATCACTTATGTCTAAAGTTCATCCAAAATAAGCAAGTTGTCACTATCAAAGGTATTCAAACATGTACAAAATTACCTCAGACCACTATCACCTCTATCTATGCACTATTCATGGCATCTAGGTCTCATGTACCTCTTAAATATAAATATATATCTGTAGCTATCTCTCCTATTCACACACGGCCTACATCACGACCATGTCATCCTCATCGGTCTATTATTCCACCTCATCATCCTAAGTCTCCTACTTAGGAAACCCATTCACGTAGGTGTTCACCACA
This sequence comes from Taxus chinensis, assembly GCA_019776745.2. Classification (NCBI taxonomy): domain Eukaryota; kingdom Viridiplantae; phylum Streptophyta; class Pinopsida; order Cupressales; family Taxaceae; genus Taxus; species Taxus chinensis. The sequence continues at coordinate 585,199,316 of CM034156.1, read as the reverse complement.
TCCTTTAGCACATTGGTCTCATTCACGTGTATGTAGTTACTCTCCTACACCACCGATCTTTAACCATGGTCACATGCCTTTGTCTCCTTGGATATCAGGCGGGAAACCCTCGATTGTCACTATCGTCAGATATTCTTCTATTCATCACACACTTAGGCAGCATCACACTATCTCCCCCCTCCATCACTATAAAATATCTCTATTCTTTCCTATTATACTTCACACTCTGTGCTTCATGATCAATCTTTTCAAGCATACTCACATATTTGGCATACACGTTGTACAATAATTACCGAGTGACACACTCTAGTTCCATGGTTCATACTCAACTGTTGAGGGTCCAATTATTAAATTAACCTCACATAATCCACACTTCATGATATTTTCTTCATGATATATCTTTTCAAGCATTCTCACATCATTGGTACACACATTGTACCATCATTACCCAATGAGGAACTCTTGTTCTATGGTTCATTCTTGACTGTTGAGGGAACATTTATAAATGAACCTAGACTCACACCCATCCATTAGGGGAAACATTGCTCCTCCTCTTTTCACATATTTCACATCGCAGTACACCATCAAACTCACACAAAATTTGCATATCTTTGTTGCATTCAATCTTGTTAGATTATTATACTTATATGTTACACTTTGTTTCATATGCTAGTTTGATACTTAGTATGTCATTATATTTTTCTATACAAAAATAAGTGTTAACTTGGTATCTTGAGGTGAATGTAGGGCCTTTACATATTCTTACATGATGCATGATGTTTGACATGACTCTTTACCAGTCCCACTAAGGCTCCTGGGGGCATCTACCTTTACTACTCTCATACTCTACACATCAAAAGTTTTATCATTTCAGTACTCATTACTTTTTACTACTTACTTTTCACTAATCTCACATGCTTTGACATACTATTTATTTTTCTAACATTCTAATGAGTGCTTCATGTGTAGTATTTTCCTTGCAAGATCTATACAACCATGGTTCTACGAAATTATTTGATTGCTACTATTTATTATTGTTTGTAGCCTATGCCCTATGTCTTGATTGATCACTGTATACATTTGGCCGCTTCGGCCTTGATTTTCTTGTGACATTGTGAGTGATGTCCCATGTTTGAAACCCATTTTTCATGGTCCATATTGTCTTCCTCATTACTTTTTACATTGTCTCCTATTGCATACTAGCTATTTTTATAACTAGACCTTATTTATAAGCCTATCATTTTTTCACGTGTGTCAGTTTCTACCATGCACATCCCCTACCCCTTGTAAGTATCCACTTTAGATCAATATTGGGTCCTCTCCTTTACACAAAATTCTCCTACAGTCGTCACACACACCCCAAATGAGTGAGGCATCTATTGGGTGAAAAATCACCCATATAACATCTCAAATCTCTAGAACAACATAATACAATACAAAATCAACACAAACATACAATTACAGATTGACCCAAAATTAGACTTGGGTCCAAAACACAAAGATGACACTAGTGCCCTACTAGACAGTAGTGGTGGGTGCTTCTGTCCCCTTGGGTGCTTCTGTCCTGGAGAAAATAATTAATTTCTTAGTTTAACACAATATCTAATAGTTTACAACAAATTTCTCTAGTAGCAGGAACTTGCCTCTAGTTACAAAATACATTCAATTAGTTACAATCAATTACAATCAGTTATAATAGGAATAAATCAGGGATGTACTAGTTGTAGTGGTACTTATTGGGAAGCGTCATGGAAGGAGAGAAAAATTAGACCTCTCTCCCCAACACTCTTTTCTTGGTGTGATATCACCTTAAAACCTCACCATCAACATTAAAAACTAACTCCAAGAAAACATGATAATTTTCAATCTTATACTCTCTTACACATCAAGTGCACTCTTTCCTTTACACACTTTTTACTTACTTATACATACATTACTTCGATTTTTCACACACATAACTTTGACTAATTTATCACTCTTATTTTAAAGGCCCTTCCATAATACACAACAAGATGAAACTCAAATCAACAAGCATAAGCTCTAATTACATGCTACTATGCATATCCTTCACCCCTAGGGTCTACTTCCCTTTCCTAGTCTTCACACTTCACATTGCAATCACTTCACACTTCACTTATCAACTCAACACACTATCAACAACACTCTTTTCTATAGGATTACAAGGTATGCATCTTCTATCTACTTTATGCTATCAATTATTCATTCAACAATATAAAGTGGGGAAAAATGTAGACACAAAACATATACACAAGTGGGTACATTTCTAGGTCCTAAATCATACTAATGTATACATGATTCCTAATCAAGAAAACTAGTGGTTGGAAACTCCTTTTTGCCTCTTTTCTTTATATCTTGCCTTATTTTTGGTCTTACACATCTTGTAGCCATGTCATAACTCAAATTATTTATCTTTTATGGCTTCAGACACTAGCACCCAGTTAGGACACTAGCTCATGGGCACTCCTGACCCTCCCTATCCTTTTCTTAGCATTTTTGGTATCTTTTACTTCTAGGGCATAGTTTAACACTTTGGATCAGCCTTTTAGTTGTTAATTAAGAAATTAAAACAATTCAATCATATATATATATATATATATATATATATATATATATATATATATATATATATATATATACATGTAGTTATTTCTCCAAAATCAGGGGCTAAACATTAATCATTATCTACTAGCACCTAAGCTTGCATTCAAAGCCACAATAGATTTTCAAAGGAATACATCTAGCACATCCATACAAGGGAAAAAGGGATTCATCACTCTACATACACAACATAGGAGGGGAAGTTTATTCTATTCTATTACACACATTTGCATACTAGGAGAATTATAGATGTAGCCCACTATCATAGTGTAACTTGCACAAGGGAAACTTAGGGCATCATTACACACATAAACAAAACTACATGGTGTCTGAGATATAGTTAATGCCCAGTTTTAAGATCACTATTCAGGTGACCATTAGGGTCAGTCTGACTCCCCATTATGCATCTTATTTATTATGTTTGATGTGATTTATGGGTATGTGCAGCTAGCTATTTATTTTATAGGTTATAGGTACGAACAACCATAGTGGATAAAATATAAAGCGATAAAAGAAGACCAACAACGAAGCTCTTCCAGCCCAGAAAAGGACATAAACTAAACACTTCAATAGACATTAGTGCTTGATTAACTAAAAATAGAGAAATGTAAACTTTTTCTTATTTTATGAGTGAAACTAAATGTTATACTGAAGTGCTAGATCTAAATATTTCATTTTAATATTTAGATGTATTGCTATATAATAGAAATGAGAGGGATATGGTACTAACCTTAATTTACCTTACCTCATTGTTTACTAGACTATAGTAGGCTGATGTGCGGACTAGGCACAATGTGATCAAAACAACCTCAAGAAGGGAAAGAACTAAGTATCTGATAGTACGGAGGCACCTGGAAGGGTACTAGGGCACCCCAAGGTGTCATGGTCTATGATCTAGGTGATGTAGACTGCAGAAAAGAGTCATGATTTGCATTTGACAGTGTCATAATATTTTTGTAATACCTTCATTCCTATCACATGGGTGTCACAGTAATGTCTCATGTGTAATTGTAAATGTTTATTTAGATGATCTACCTGTAAAACCCTATTCAAAGCATCAATTCCTAAAAAATAAAATTTCATATGAATAGGTCAGACTGACCTCATCTACCAAACTAGTGTTCTTACAACTGAGTGATGCACTATATTTTTGGACCCCACATAGTTCTATGTGTGTGTGTGTGTGTAATTTTTTGCCTAGGATTCCCTAATGCTAATGATGCAAAATTAGGGGCAATAACTAGATGTAAAGATGTAAATGGTGGATGGAATGGAACAAATACAACCCTTTCCCCCTATGCTTGTGTGATGGAAATGTAGAAGATGCCCAAATACAATCCCTTACCTTAGTAGATAGTTTCCCTTGATAGCAAGATGTCTTCCCATAATGTAGTGAGTATGTTATGTATATATAGGGATCTCTTGTTCAAATTTCAACTCTAGTGACATGAAACTAGTGACTACGACCTAGGGGAATGCACATGTTAACAATGAAGATCATCCTAAAAAAAATAAATTAAGACCACAAATTATGATGATATTGTCACCTAAAATCATGGTCTTGGGCACCTCAAGGTTCCTTAGTATAACCCTAGGTGCCCCATTATAGGAATATAAATGACAAATGAAAAAATTACGACACCTAAGACCTTTCAAAAGGTGCCCAAAACTATATAGACAAGTGACGAATGAACTAGACAAATAACAATGACGAATGACTAACAAGCAATAAGACCAAGGGATGGGTCACTAGTTAATACTTTTATTACACAATATCCATATATAAAATAACATACCCAACAGTATAAATGTAATAGTAAGTGCGTGATTTTGTGACTACATTTTCCCCCACTTTTTGTTGGTGAGCGGAAAGCTCGGTAACATAAAGTAGATAGAGATGCGTACCTGAGAAAAAGCTAGAGAAGCCCTTTCTATAGAATAATGTGCATACGTGTAGTAGAAGCATGTTGAATATAACTATAAAAGTGTGTCAAACCATGGATCAGTGAGTTGATCCATGTGACGTAAGGAAAAAAGCGTAAGTGTCAAGATGAAGCATGCTAAATGAAAATGATGATTAGAATGTAGAATGATTTTGAACACGGTTTAATAACCAATTGGTGGGTAGGGAGTGATCAATTCCCAACCCAAATGCTTGTATATGAATGGAATAATCAGAGGATTTTGGCATCCTACCACCAGAGGAAGAGTGTAGGGAGAAAAGTTGTATTCATCCTCCAAACTTTAACTACATCCTCAAGATCTAGTCGCTACAGATGGACTCAGATCAAATTTTGTAATTCTTGGATCCAAACAATTTTGATTAAACAGTTGACCCATATAGGAGTGATAAAGGAAAGGAACTCTTTCCCCCACTCCACAGGTGTCACACATAATGTGAAGGATTCCAAGTTAGGTCATTCTAGAAGTGAATGCAATATGAAAAGAGGTAGCTTCCAAGTTAGGTCACTTAGGAAGCAAAATGTAAGAATGAATGAAGGTGGCTTCCAAGTTAGGTCATCTGGAAGAAAATGTAAGATGAATGAAGGCTTCCAAGTTAGGTCATCTAGAAGAAAAGTGTCAAATATAGAATCAATTCCCAAGTTATGTCATCTAGGAGAGAGTGGTGAATGTAACTCCCAAGTTAGGTCATCTGGGAGGCCATTTGTAGATTTGAATGATATGATTTGATTTGGTTACTCATGGAGATATTTTGCAATAATTTCCCCCAGGTTAGGTCATTAGGGGGAATTCAATGGAAATTGATGAAATGTCACGTGAAAAATATTTTTAATCACTTGTTTCCCCCAAGTTAGGTCATTAGGGGGAGTTGATAGGTTATAGCGTGTGATCTGTGTTTGGGAAATGTTAAATGATTTTTGCCCCCAGATTAGGTCATTAGGGGGAATTAATGGTGAAATGTTCATAGTATAAATTTGCCAGGTGTTGGATTCACGATGTTTGAATGCATGGTGACGTAAGGGGGATTATAGGGGGACCCCCAATAATATGCCCCCCTTTCAACGAAAGAGGGAGTGATGAAAGGAATGAACTCTAAGCCAAAAGTAATGGTAAGAGGTTAAAACACGTATGTAGTGAATAGTAGAAAATGGTAAGGAGATATAATGTGCATGAAATGTGTACAATATGGTGGTAGGAAGAATTCTAAAAATAATTCCATAAATGGGGTGTAAATCAGAGTAAAAATGCTCAAGATATGAGCAAAACAGGTGTAACATGTATTAGTTGTGGTAATAAGTGCACGCGAAATAGGGACCATAGTAAAGGTAGTATTTGAAAAGTGACTATAAATAGTAAAGTGAAAAGGTATCTTATCACTTCATTTATCTTTTGCTGTGAGTGTGAGAGTGTGGATGGAGTATGTGAAGATGCCTCAAGTGAGACCATTATGTCCTAGCTGGTTTGAGAGAGTGATGACCGTTATAGTGTCACATACTACTACAGAGTTGGTAAGTGTGTTATTTTTTTCCAAAAATGTAGGGTGTAATAGGCATTTTAGTTGAAATTTTTGAAAATTTGGGGTTTTTGAATTTCTTGGCATTTTAGACCTAACAAGAGTGGTGAGGGTGCTAGTGACCCTTAGGACTGGAGTGCACCTAGAACTGGGCACTAGTGTCCTTCTCTGGGGCACCCCAGTCTTACATCTAGGTGCCTGAGTCCAAAATTTTTTGATTTACATAGATAATGGAAGAGAATGTGTTTCTAGTATCTTGAATAAGTGTGTTTGGTTGTATAAGGTGTTCTAACACTTACATTTGTTGTTGTTTGGTGTTTGTGGATAGAGGGATATCCACTCGAGGGAGTTTCATGGTGGTGGTCATCACTTGAGTACATTACTTGGACTAGGGTTTTTAGATGATGAGTGGGATGTGATGGACCATGTTCTATCCTTCGACATATAGCACAAATGGGGGATGTGCCCCATAATATGCCTATGTTGACCACATTTTTTGAGAGATGGTGTGTAGACACATGCACATTTTGGTTGCCTATAGGGGAGATGACAGTGACACTAGAGGATGTATCACATATTAAAAAAATTTGGTTGTTGGGGAGAGGGTACAAGTGATGGTAGTAGTGGATATGGAGTGGCAATGTGCATGCACAGTGTGATCTATTTTAGGGGCCCAAGTACCTATTAAGGCCCATATCAGTTTGGATGTGATATTACAGTATAGGGTTCCACGATGGTTGTGGAAATTCATCATAGTGGTGATTGCATCATGTATAGTTGTGGAGGGAGGGGGTGTTCAGCATCTTATATAAGATCCATGACATATGTTAGTGGATAGAGGAGGATGGGATGAGATACATGTGGCACGGTGTGTGTTGGCCCATTTATACAGGGACTTGTATCGGTTTACGTAGGATGAGCATGGTGGGGGTATAGGGGCCACCACACTGCTACATGTATGGGCATATGAGCACATAGTTGTATTGAGACTAGTTGCAGGGCCACGAGGAGAGTGGGCCCATCCTGAGATATATGCTCGATGTTGGTGGATATTCGTAGTAGGAAGATGGACACAGATAGTTTTAGAGCACTGATAGATAGGATGGGGCCTGAGTTCAGTTATATGGAGGCCATATCATGATTATGGGGGATGGCTTGAGGATGCTACAAAGTTGCAATGTATTCAGAGGACCATGTGGCTAGAGGACCATTTTTTAGGTGTGGTAGAGATTTTTCAGGTGGAGAGAGTATCATGGTAGTTTGGTATGGTGCATGATGTGCCCCCAGAACCATACATATGGTTGTGAGTTGTCAGAGCCCCTAGAAAGGTGGGCACTAGGTCAGGGCCTACAACAGAGTAGTTGATACCACCAGGGCCGGATGAGGTAGACCCAACTATAGTAAGTTGTAGATGGAGATGATGCGGGGTGCACAGAGGATTATCAAGCATGGTGGGTAGTGCATTGGTGGGTATTACTATACCCAATATTTGTGGGTGCTATGGAGTTGCCACTGGGAGGAGTGGGTGAGGGAGGTGTCCCTGACCTTATAGCAACAACTATGGCAGAGCGTAAGTATTTGTGTATGCTGATATTGTGGTTAATGAAGTGTATATGTTGTTTTGTATGATTTGGATAACATGGGGTTGTATGTTGTGTTTGTACAGAGATGCCTATTGGTCATTGATAGTGGACACATCGATCCACACATTGATGTAGAATGTGTCAAGTGATGTACTATATGGAGGGATAATAGAGCATGTTGACAATATTATGGGAAAGCATGCCCATCTATTTGAGCCAATGGCCATAGCAGAGTGGTGACATGTATGGTGCTTCTTGGTGAGAGGGACAAGGCACATGAGGATAATCGATGTGCTCAAGAGGTGGTAGGTGGTGGTCTCTTGTCCTAGGATGTGTTTGCATGATATGTAGACTTGTAATGTCAGTTTTTAGAGTAGAGTATGGAGATTTTGCTATGTTACGTAGGTAGGTCGGAGAAGTTTTGAGGCCACGAAATGCAACGTCGCATTGGTGGTGAGGCATCCAGTTCTAGGGCTCTCATGGTACATGAGAGTGATAGTGATGATGAGGTTTGACAATGATGTTTGTATATGATGTGGGGGCCTTGAACCCCAGTTATGAAACATGTTTTTGGGATGATGATGTATGAATGATATATGTATGGACACCTATTTTTGATATATGTTAGATCGATGTTAAGATGTTTTTCCATTGTGATGTAATGAATATGGTATGGTTCTATGGTTATTGTTCTAGCATGTGTATTGTATTATAGGTGATGAAGATAAATGTGCATGAGGATGTTAGACAATGGTAGATAAAATACACATGGTGAGTGATGATGTAGATAAATAATGTAATGTGATTGATAACATATATAACATGTAGGTAATGGAATGATGATAATAGAATAAATGTGGAAATAGATGTATGAATATGTGAGAATGTAATGTGATCGTAATAGGATAAGGTGATGAAAATAGGAGGGGGGATTAACGATGCCCCCAACGTGTGAATGAATAGGCTCATGTAAGTAAGACCCCTCAATAGTCAAGTATGAGCACGTAAGCAAGAGTGCATCATCGGGAAATGATTGAGGTGTGCTAGATGAAGTGGCAAAGCACATGGTGAAAGGTTCTTATAACTAATCCCTCAACAGTCATGTAAGAACTGTAAGAACACAAGTGCGTCATCGGGGGGTAAGGTGATAATAATCACCTACCAAAGACCAAGACGGTAGGTGGTGGTGGAAACATGTGGAATGGATTGAGCAAGAGTGTATGAACCAAACAAAATGTCATGTGTAGTGACTATGGGGTATGTAGAAACTGGGTGGAAAACCATGAGATGCAAGTAGCATGAAGCAGTGGATAATGTGGATGGAGTGGATGCAATGAATGTGATGGTGGAAATGATGGATGAGGTGGAGAATGAACATGTGGCGGTGGAGCATGATGAACAAAATGAGCACCTAATGGAGAAGAGTTAAGTGGGGTATGACTACACTAATGGGGTGAAGGAGACAATGAGTCTCATGAGAGGTAAAGGAGATGATTTTAGAGTCTACTAGTTGTTGTATCCTTTCACGTAAGGCAAGGAAATCATTGTCCCTATGGACATAGATGTGATGATAATTGCAATAATGTTGGTCAAATTGACATTACAAGTGGTGTGGGGGATGATGTTGGTTAGAGGGTAACCGAATCAATCGTTCATTGAGTAATATGTGAATAACATCATGCGGTTGAGCATGAGGAGAGAAATACAAAGGGTCTCATGAAGGAGGTAGAGTGGTGGAAGTAGGAGCTTGCTGTGGAATTGGAGAAGGATGTGGTGGTGGTGAGGAAGTGGGTTGAAATTGTTTGGAATGCACTTTAGACAATGGTGGAGATTTCTTTGGGTTCTCAACTAGTGGTGGGAGTGGAGGAGCAACAGAGGGAACTGTTGGAGAAGTATGTGGGGGTTCCATGACATGTGAGGATGAAATATCTTGTTCTAGATCGATAACCTTATAGCATAAGAGAATGAATGACTCACAAGTTTCATATTGTAACCTTTGTTTAAGTGGAGGAATGAGACCACTGAAAAAAGATGAATTGTTTTTCTAAGTCACTATGTTGGAAGATAAGCTGGTGTATGCAAGCATTGAATCGTAAGATATAATCTTGAATAGGTTCAGAGGAGCCTTGATGTAAAGTAGGAATGTGGTCATACATAACCCTAGGGCCATTGTTAAGAATGAAACAATGGAGGAAAGGATCCTCCATGTCATAGAAAGTGCTAATGGACCCAAAAGGTAGATGAGTATACCATTGGAGTGCCTCATCAGTAAGACTATAACGAAAGGCCTTGAGAAACAAATGATCATTAGAGTAATCAATCATAAGCGTGTGGTAATGTAGGATATGAGCATGAGGATCACCGGTACCATCAAAGCATGTGAAATTAGGCATGAAAAAATCTTTAGGGAAGAAAAAATTATGAATCTTTTTAGGAACAGGATTTCCATGTAAATAATTTTTGTCAATAGAGGCATAATAGGCTCTACTTTCTAAAGTAAGAGTATGAAATTGTGATTGGAGTTGTTCCTACAACATGCATGAGAGATAGAATATCCTATGGGGGGATGGTAGGAGATGGAAATAATATATTAAGTGGTTGAATTTTTCCATTATAAGTGATCATAGGGATGTCAAGAGGTGATATATTTGAGTTAGATGCTAAAGGAGTAGTGGTAGATGATGATGTAAGAGCTATAGGATGACTAGTATTAACGTGATCCCTAGTAGGTGTGGTGAGAAAGGAAGAAATATCAATAGGTGAAGATGTAGTAGGGGAGGTAGAGGATGTGGGATAGAAGAAGAAGAGGTCATAGTGGGGGGTAACTCATGTACAATAGTAGTATGCAACATCAGGAGAAAACCAATAATGGAGTGGGGGAGTCACATGGAGCAGTGTGAAAAGAAGGAGACCCATGATGTTGATTAGTAGAAGATGGGGTTCCATGGAAATAATGTCTATGGTCATCATAAGAATCAATGGGATCATCAATGTAATACGAAAGGGAAATGCATTCTTGAATGAGATGTGTGAGGGGTACTATTAGAAGCGGTAGAAGACAAAGGAGTAGATGGAGGAGTGGCTGGAGTAGAGGTAGGAGGTATGCTTGATTGGGGATCAATGCCTAATAAATAATCAATGATAGAGTCATCTAAAGCATCAGGTGGCATATCATAAGGACCACATGCAACCAAATGACATGGTGTACAATGAGTGAAAGCAATGGGGTCATCAACAAGGCATATACCTATAGGAGAATCAGCAAGATTAGTTGGCACATGTTGTTGGCCTTCTAAGAGAATTTGTTGAGTATCGTTAGGTAAAATCATAGGAGCACTATATAAAGCCTTAAGCTCAGCTATGACAAAGCCTCATCATAAATGGGATTGACGCTAAAATTAGACATGATGGGAGAAAATGAAAAACTATGCTTAACGACCTAAGTATTACAAAGGATCTGAAAGAAAAATGTTCAAAGAGTTTGGTTCACCAAAATGATTAACTAAAAATAGAGAAATGTAAACTTTTATTATTTTATGAGTTAATCTAAATAGAAACTAAATGCTATACTGAAGTGTTAGATCTAAATATTTTATTTTAATACTTGGATGTATTGAAATAATTAGAAATGAGAGGGATATGGTACTAACCTTAATTTAACTTACCTCATTGTGTACTGGATTGTAGCAGGCTAATGTGTAGACTGGGAAAGTTGTGACTGAATAGCCTCAAGAAGGGAGTATGAACTAAGTATTTGACTGTACTGTGAGGCACCTAGAATGGTACTGGGGCACCCCGGATGGCGTGCCTTGGTCTATGATCTGGGTGCTGTAGACTATAGAAAATGCTTAGGATATGAGTTTGGAACTGTTGCAATATTTCTGTAATACCTTCATTCCTGTCACATGGGTGTCACAATAATGTCATGCCTGTGTCGCTCATAAATATTTATGTGAAGATCTACCTGCAAAACCCTATTCAAAGCATCAATTCCTAAAAATAAAAATGCATATGAATAGGTCATACTGACCTCAGCTACCAAACTAGTGGTCTTACGAATGAGCGCTTGCACTACATTTTAGACCCCATGTAGTTCTATGTGCAGTGTGTGTGTAATTTTGTGCCTAGGATTCCCTAGCGCCAATGACGCAGAAGTAGGGGGCAATAACTAGATGTAAAGATGCAAATGGTGGATGGAATGGAAATAATACAACCCTTTCCCCCTATGCTTGTGTGATGCAGATGTATAAGATTCCCAAATGAAGTCCCTTACCATAGTAGATAGCTACCCTTGATAGTAAGATGTCCACCCATAATGTAGTGAGTATGCTATGTTTATACATGGATCTCTTGTTCAAATTTTGACACTAGTGACCCAAAACTATCGACTACGACCTAGGGGAATGCACAAGGTAACAAAAAAGACCAAAATCAAACAAATAAATTAAGACCACATATTAGGATGACACAGGCACTTAAAATCATGGATTGGGGTGCCCCAGTGTAACCCTAGGCACCCCTAGTATAAGACTGAAAATGAACAAATGAGGAAAATACAACACCTAAGACCTTCTAAAAGGTGCCCAAAACTGTATAGACAAGTGACGACTGAACCAAACAAATAACAATGACGACTGACTAACAAGCAACAAGACCAAGGGATGGGTCACTAGTGAATACTTTTATTACACAAGATCCATATATAAAATAGCATACCCACTGGTATAAATGTAATAGTAAGTGTGTGATTTTGTGACTACATTGCCCAGATTAATTAGTAGTGCCTAGGCGCTCCTGCCCAGCTATGGGTGATTATGTCTGACATATCTCTGAGTTTCAAAACCTCTAATGAGTCTTGACAACATTTTTTCTAGTTTGTTTCAATAGTTACCCAGTCGAGATCTTCTCCAGATTGTGTGAAATCACCTAAGTCATCTATCTCTCTTGCTTTCTTAGGGTTTCATATTATTTCTTAGTTTTTAATTATCCATTTACTGTATCATATCATTTGGTACAATAGTTACTCTAAAATTAATAGTTTATTCCATTTATATTAAATGTGTGTGTGTGTATAATTAGGTTTTCAATAGGATTGATTTAATAATTTAATTTCCTGATTACAACTAGTTACCATAGATTTACAAAATATAAGAAGTTATAAAAGAGAAATAAAATGCTTATATAACTGTGGAACATTATATATATATATATAATAAGAAACTATTTTGCAAGAATGAAAACATTTCCAAGATCAATGTTTTACTACTATTATGCTTTCAATTTAACTTTATATTTCAAAGATATTTGAAATACACGTCGGAAGGAGATATGATCTCACAAGTAAATCTGAATTCTCATTGAGTTGGAAATGCACAACTAAAACAAAGAGTTTCTTTTACACACATTTAAATCCACCAAGATCAACAATCATTTAAATCACCCAAAATATGATTTTCAAATATTTTAAACGAACTCAAAAACCTCTTGATTACTTATTTCTCATTTACTCAAGAAAGTGATAATACCACACAACAAAAAATGTTTCTATAGAATAAAACATTTATAATGGTAAAATATATCAGCTGGTTTAAAACAATAAGATAGCCATTCAAGGCCTCATATTCTTTCATTTCAAAGGAAAAACTCAAACAGGATAATACAATAAAATTTTCTTAAACAAAATCATCTAACTTTACCTTAAGATTTCTTCCCAAAATAAGATTTCCCAACCCTTACAACAATTCTCCAAGAGAGAAATATAATGTAAATTTACTTTTAAACAAGTTTACTACCAAAAAACACTTATAAAATACAAGCTTATAAGTCTCCTACTAAGTGGGAACAACATGCCCAAAAAATGAACTTCTAAACAACGCTCCTACAACAAGTACTTCAAGAATGCCTCAAAAATTAGCTCCAAGCTCCAAATTCCACTAAGTGCTCCAAACACCAAAAATAAGAAGGCTTTAAAACCTCCAAACTATAGGTATCATTGCATTCCTTTCTCCCGAGAGAAGGCATGCTATACTCCTCCAATCTCATGGGAAAGAGGGATAACATGTAACTAATATGCCCAAGAAAAACAACAATGAACCAACATAGTCATGCAAAATAATCAAAGGTAGGAAGAATCCAAATTTTCACCAAATCAAAAAATTTCAAACACCCAAAAACCAAAACTAAAGGAAATGGGAAGAGGGGAAGAATGGATCCCAAAACTAAAAATGTAACATATAGTGCCAAGATCATCCTTGAAGTATAATAACTCCACAACTCCAAAAAACCTATCAAACTCCTTATAGCTCCACATTCCCCTCCTTACCAAGGATTTTCAAGCCTTACATGCTTCCTTCGCAAGGATAGGAGGGGATTTCCAAGACAAACGGAAATTCCTCCTACTTCCCCCAAGGAAGGGAGTAGAATAAAAATATCCTCCATTGCATCCCCAAGATGCCACGAGAATGTAGAAATGATCCCTTCCCCCTTCTCAAAACCATTCCCAAATCCACTCTCATTAGGTGTGGAGGGACAAAACCAAAACATCAACAAGATAAAAGGAAAAAAACAACCAAAAACAAACTCCCATACCCAAAAAAAACATTCCAAACAACAACAACATTCATCAAGGTTTCTATGAATTACATTATTAAGAAGAACAAAGAAACATGGGTGAAGTATGCCTCAACCAAGCCAAATTTATAGAGCTCTCAATTCTTCAATGGACTCCACAACAAGCTCTAGATTTAATAAAGAAAATAAAACCTCTAAAATATCCTCCAATAACTCTCCAAAAATCCCCAAAATTCAAAAAGCTAAAACGACCCCAAAAAACCAAACATGGGGATATAAATAGATTAAGTTCTCAAAATACCCAAGCCCATGGAGGGTGACATGTGTCACCCTTTAACTAGGCAGATACCACACATCAAGGTCAGCATATAAGTACCCACACAACAATAAATGCAAGAAGATAAATTTCAAAAATGCAATCCCCCAAAAACATGCTACCAAATCCCAAAATCACTCACATGAGACAAAAGAGAGGAAGGATGGCTACTTGAGAGAGGATATTGAGAGGTTAAACACTTTTGGGACTCACCAAAACTTTCCTCTATCCATAGGTTAGGTCCAAAGGGTCATTTTTAAGGTAAGAGGGACCCCGTACTTTCCAAACAAGCCTCCAAAATTCCACTTTTTCTCAAATCCGAGATTTCAAAGAAATTTAAGTATCCAAGATGCTTGGTGGTCCCCCCAAAAGCAAGGTTAGGTTATCCCAAGACACCAATAAACATAATTAACACTAGCAAATCACCCAATTACCAAAAGCATTGTCAAATGATAATTAAGAAATAAACAACCCTAAACAAGAGGGTTAATAGCAAGATTAATTTAACAAGGTGAGCAAAGGTGAAAGAGAAAGAAATGGGACCAATACATAAAATCAAGGTGATCATACCAAACTCAACATACTCAAATAATGAAAAGCTAAAATAAGGTGAGGATAGGTTCAGACTAGGAGGACTTGTGCATCTTAGTAGTGCTACCACTAAGTCCCATGTTCTCCTCATGGCAACCTGTAGTCCTGCACACTTAAGAAAAAAGCTCATACCTGCTCGATCTAAAATTAACTGAAATAACATATGAATAATACTGATAATAAAACAACTGTGTTAACTAAATAAAAATATGCCATATCTAGCTATCCATAAAGATAAAAATTACAATCAAAATACATGATACATCCAATATAAAAATCATATCCTTCTCATCACATAAGCATCAATATAATAATCTCTAAACAACGTAAAATGTCTATAACATGGATAAAAAAGAGTGTCACAAATAGTGTCATGTCAAGTGTAAGAGTATCATAACCAACATGATGATAAAAAAATAAAAGTACCTAAGAAAAATCTAGCCTAATCAAGTGTCCAATGTCTCCATATGCAAAAATAAACTAATCAAATTGAGTCAACATGACATAAGGGAGGGAGAAATTTTTTGGGCACTACAATATGTTTTGCATTAAAATTACGGATTTTCATCTCAATATCAAGTAGAGTTCATGGTTGAATGATTCCTTGTGTATAAGGTTAATAACACAGTCTTTTAATATTATTAACATCCTAATATAGTCAAGAAATAATATAGAATGAGATGAATCCATTAGAGGATGCATGTTTAATACTTTAAGGATAACTATAATTTGTAAGGTCATGAATTGTAGTTATGTTTTTTACCACTGTTTGAGGATCTTCAATGAAATTATGATTTTTTTAGGAGTGAATGAGAAGTGAAACAACTAAAAATAATATAAGAGTACCTAAATATCATTGTTGAAATTAGAATAAGTGGATGCAAGATTTTATGAAAGGTTAAAATTCTTATTGTTTGCTAAAAGAGATGTGAATGATAGTATATAGATTGGTTTAAGAGAGAAAAGTCATACTATTTCCATAAGAACCAGTGTATGAGTAAATTTGATCTTACAAGAAGGATGGTCTTATTGTGTTTATAAATAAAAATTCTTCTCCTTAAAATGATTCTTATGATCTAATTAAGAAATATAAGACTATGGTATATGGAGATTAAATTTTTAAGGTGAATGAGTTATCATATCAGGTTTGTAGCACAAGTTTGTTATCACGTCATTTATTGCAATATATTGATTTCACTTTCCTAGTTAAATGGATCAAACTCCTCCATGATGGGAACAAATTTCCAAGTTTAGGAGTTGTTAAACAATCTTCTTAGTCTTCTTTGTCAAAATTTTATTATATTGCTTCTCACACTTAGCTTTATCTTGTTTCTCCCACGTAATTTAGAAGTGAGAAATAGATAGTGAAAGAGAAAATGAGAGAGAGAGAGAGAGATAAATAGAATGATAAAGAGAGAGTGAGAGTGATACATAGTGAGAGAGAGAGAGAATGATAAATAGAGAGGGAGAGAGAGAGAGAGAAATCAAGAGAGACAGAAAGAGAGTGAGAGACATAAAGAGAGATATTTTGTAAATATAATCCCATGACACCAAATAAAATGCTCTAACATGTTGATGTGGCTTGGTATATGCTACATGAGGATTAATTTTGGTGCCCCGCAATTTGGGTCCTTCCTAGCTACATTGATCAGGCGTAGTCCCTTAGGAGCCTTGAGAGAAAAACATGTTATAACTTTGACAGGTGATTTATCAGTCTTTGTGGCACCTTGAAAGGTTTCTTGTATACCGACACCTCCATATTGAGACCCTATACGAACTCCTATCACAGTTTTCCCTAAGTCAATTCAGTTTTCTCATTGTCCCGACAAATGAAACGATGCCAAATACTCTAATTTGAGTCAGTGTAAAGCTATCAAATGCAATAGTTTACAAATGGAATCCCATGGCACCAAACATACTATGTCCACACATCGAGGTGGTATAGTATATGTTAAGTATGGATTTTTTGTGGTGCCTCGCAATCCCAATCCTTCCCGATGACATTGGTTGGGCGTAGTCCCCAAAGATCTTTGAGAGAAAAAAAGGCTATAACTTTGGCGAGTGATTTCTTAATCTCCATGGCACCATGAAAGGTCTCATCTAAACTTAGATCTCCACATTAAGACCCTCTACAAAATTATGTTGTAGTATTCCCCATGTCAATTCGGTTTTCTCATTGTCCCAATGAATGTAAAGGTGCCAAATACTCCAATTTGAGTTAGTATAAGGCTGCCAAATGTAATATTTTGTAAATGGAATCCTATGACACCAAATGCATTGTGTCCACACATCAGGGTGGCTTAGTATGTGCTGGGTGATGCTTCATTTTATCGTCCCATGATCCCGGTCCTTCCCAACTAAATTAGTTGGGTGTAGTCCCTTAAGATCCCTAAGAGCGAAAGAGGTTATAACTTCAACATATAAGCTTGATTAGTTTTACATGATTAATTTGAAAAAATATAATGTCTTTATTTGTCATGCATACAATAAAAAATGGCAGAGAGGAGGGTATCTCATGTTCACCTAGGTACTTTATTTACCTTCTATTTTTAGTTGTCCTCACCCACTTATGTGTGGATATTTCTTTTATCTTATTTAGATATTATGAGGATATTATCTAGTTGTTAGGTATAGTTATTTCCTTGATCTATGGCCTTGACTAGTTCTTTCCTTGATCTATGGTCTTGACTATTTCTTTCCTTGATCTATGGCATTGACTAGTTCTTAGATTAATCTTCCTTTCCTATATAAGAAAAGAACTTTCTCATTGTACGAAATACATAATATGATGTTTTTTCTCTTTATTTATAAATCTATTTGTAAGTCTATTATGTCAAATTGTTTTGAGATTATTGAATGTGATGTTTTATTAACATATGAGATATTTTTGTCTTAGAAAAATCTAGTTATCATTCCATTTATGGTATCAAAGGGATAGATGCTATAGACATCCATCTGTAAAATTTTTACAAGTGAGGGTTTTTTTCATATATTTAGAGTTTTTTTAATTTTCGCTGGATGTAGTTTTTTAAAAGTGCATTTACATGTAAAATGGAGTGCACCATTAGATTTGGAAGGTGGAAAAACCCTATGGTAGACTGTAAACTTAGCCATTGTTGGAGGAAGTTGACGTTGGAGTTTTTTTAATTTTGGAGTAGTGTAACCATGCATGAAAATCCATACAGTCCCGGAGGATGAGCATGGAAAATTGTTACTGGTTTTGTATAGGTTTTGTGTGATTTTTTCTAGGTGATTCACAATTTTGTTGCAACAATTTATCGAATTGAAGGGTCTATTGATTTCTAGATCAATAAATTCATGTTCATTTTTTGGGCTTGCATGCAGTTTTTTGGAGTTCGGTTGTGGATTTTGACGTATGTTTTGGTTTTTGGATCTAAACCTCTATTTCTAGATCTGCATATAGGTTCTTTCTGGTTTCAGGTTTGGGCTTGATGACCACAGGTAAGTCAAATCCAGGGTGGCGGTCTATAGTCTGAAAAAGGTAACTTTTTTATGATTTCTCTGGAACATGCACCTTGCCCAGAAATAGTCAAAGTGTTAAAGTGGAAGGACTCATAAAAATTATAGCCCCTTTTTTATACGGTATGGTCACATAACATCTTAAATTTTGGATTTCTACTAGTAGGTGCTTAAAAATGCATTTTAAATGTTTAAGGTGCAAATTTAAATAAATATTATAGTTGAAAATTGATAAGTTTGTAACTTTTGATATGTAACTCGAAATCTAGTGCCGTTATTTTCAAAATTTATTATTTTTCCATGTTTGTTGTATTATAACTATTTATTTTTTCAAGCACACCAAAATTATAAATTGCCATTTTTGTAAAACACTCGAAATTATAAAGTGCCAAATCTTGGGGGCTTCTTACATTCTTTTAATCTTTGGTGATTTTGAGAATGATGTCTTTATATTATTCTACATTAGCTCTACTTGAGCCATTAAAAACACCTAATTACCACACATGGAGAACAAGATAGGAAAAAATCATTGAATGTAAATGATTATAGGATTTAACTTTTGAAGAACAACCAATCATCACTAAAGAATATGCGAAATTTCAATGCCAATACAAATTTGATGAGTGTATGGGTTTGATAGGAACTTATGCAAGTGATATTATTTTGTTTCATTTACAAGGATATGACTCTCCTTTGAAAATATGGGAGAAATTGAATCTCTTATTTGGTAGAGTCGATCACATGAGAGCCATGTATCTTGAAATTGAGGCCACTTCTCTTAGTCCTGACCATTTTCTATAAATTATAGAATATCTTACTAATTTCAAGAACTTGTTGATACAATTTAAGGGGAGTGGAAGAGATGAAAATATGAAGATAGTGTTTACCTAATTCTATCCAAGTTGAGAGGTCCATTCCAAATATTTTCTTCTACCTTTTTTCTCTAGAATGGATGTATTATGTGACACATTTAAAATGCCTAGTTTATAAATATTTTTTGAAACCCTTACTAGGGAATAATCCAAAATGTCTAAGCTTGATTCTTCCACCTCTCAAAAGGAATTAGTAACATATAATCCGAAGTGAAAGGAAAAACAAAAATTTAAATCCAAGTCAACTCCTTATCCATCTCCAAATGATCCTAAACCCAAAGAAAATAACTCTAACCCAAGGATTATTCTAAATCCAAGAGTAAGTATATCCTTTCATTCTCTCTTTTGTGGGGGTAGTGTTCATGTATAAACTAGGTGTTGTAAGTGAATGCAAGCCTTAGAGGATGTAATCAAAAAACACTAGATCTCTATCTCCACTCCACCCCCTTTTAATGAATTCAAAAAAGAACTTAATATTTCTAGGATATGTTAATCAAATATTATAGATAGTTTGGTTATCGTTTCTAGTGCTTCTGACTGCATGACGTCTTCCAAGGATTCTTTTGTGTCTCGAGTTTTGAGTTCTACTTCTAAAATTGAGGTTGGATATTCTTATTTTAATTCTATTAAGAGAAAAGGTGACATACAACTTGATGGTTGCAACATCCTGATGCATTGTATGTTCTTGAAACCACTACGAATTTTCTTTTTATATATCATATTTTTCATTTTGGTCAAGGAAAGAAAGTGAATTTTACACCACAAGGGGTAGAAGTATGGACCTTTTTGGAGACTCAATCACTTGTTTCTCAGGATATTAATGATCATATTTCTATACTATATCACTTTAAGGTTTTTGATGATACTTTCTCAATAGGGAAATGCTTGGTTCTCATGTAAATTCAGCGAGTAAGTTTTAACATGACAGATCTGGGAATTTTTTATTTAATAAAAATTAAATTAAATCTAATTACAGAGTAACTAGTATACATTAAGATTCAAGCAATAAAGCATATGCAATATGAACACCTAAACAAGAAAGAAATATAGGAGGACTTAGCTGAGTTCTAAGTGAATAGGAAGTGATCTAGGCAAATGAAATAATCAAATAGACTAAGGAGAGTGTCATAGAGGCTCACTGGAGGTTTTGAGATCTAGAATTGTGTCGGGTAGGAGCACCCATGGGAGGATAGGAACACCCATGCGTTAGTGTATGGATCTAGGCACATGTATCTATGTAGGTGTTCTAGATCGAGGTATTTTAGTGTCGAATAAGCTTTGTTATTGGTCCCTATTTTTTGTTCTAGATTCATTGTTTTATCTATGACTGTACCTGTAACCTGCAAGAAATAGGTTCACATGCACATACCCACAAACCACATCAAAAATAAAATGGAAAATAAATAATGGGGAGTTGGAATGACCTTGGAGGTCACCTGAAGAGTGAACTTATGATAGAGCATTGTACTACATCTGAGAATCCATGTAGTTCTTGTGTGTGTGTGTCGAAATGATGCACTGAGATGCCCTTGTGCAAGTTGTACAGTGATAGCGGGATAAATATAGAATGTAGAAGATGTATAGAATGTGTGGGATGAAATAGAATGAACTTCCTCTCATATGTTGTGTATGCAGAGTGATGTATCCCTTGTCCCTTGTATGAGTGCTAGATGGATGCCTTTGGTTCTCTTTGTGTCTTTTGATGCAAACTTAGGTAG
The DNA here is from genome assembly GCA_019776745.2 of Taxus chinensis. Lineage (NCBI taxonomy): Eukaryota > Viridiplantae > Streptophyta > Pinopsida > Cupressales > Taxaceae > Taxus > Taxus chinensis. Next base: position 585,178,092 of record CM034156.1, on the reverse strand, counting down.
CAGTATGTAATATTTAGTGTTTGGACATCCATTTTGAAAACATAACTATGTATTTGTATGATTCCCTTGTTTGAATTTTGTAATTGACAGCTGAAAAGCTGACCCAAAGTCATAAAAAGTAATTGACAAATGAAAGGTGTCTTACAGGATAAAGAGGGACATGAGCTCTCAGGAGGACAGGAGCACCTGACGCTGGTGTCCTGACTAGGTCTTAGTGTCTAAGGCCATAGACATATAAAATAGTTAAATTCTGGCAAGAGTGCAAGATGTATAAAGCCAATAAAAGTGCAGAAGACCAAGTAAAAGGCTAAAGGGAGTTGTCAATTTCTTACTTAGGAATAATGTAAATGCTAGCATGATTTTAGGACATAGAAATGTACCCAAGTGCATAGATTTGGTGACTACATTTTAACCCCAATTTATGATTTTGAGTGAATACTTGATAGCATAAATTATTTAGAAGATGCACACCTTATGATCCTATAGAGAGTGTGGTGAATAACGTGTTGAGTGGACAAGTAAAGAGTTAAGTGATCGCAAAGTGAAGCATATAGACTAGGAAAAGGGAAGTGAACCCTAGGGGTGAAGCATATGAGTCCCTTGTACTTGTTTTTATGCTTGTATTTATTGATGTAGGTTGATTATTTTTACATATTAAGGACATACTTGCAAAGGAAGATAGAAAGAGTAGTCAAAGTCATGTATATAAAAAATTTGAGTAAAAACATGTATAAGTATGTAAAAGTGTGGAAGTATGTAAAAGGAAAGTGTGCACCTAATGTAAAATTAAAGGATTATAAAGGATAGAAATATGTCCTAAAATTTTGTGAAGGGTGAGTTTTTTGGACGATTTCATGCCAAGAGAATTTTTTTGGGTGATCTCATGCCAAATGTGAGTTCTTTGGTGATCTCATGCCAAGTGTGAATTTTTTGGGTGATCTCATGCCACGAGAGAAGAGTGTTGAGGAGAAAGGTATAATTTTAATCTCCTTCCATGACTATTTCCTGAATGAGCACCACTATAGATGGTGCATTCCGTGTTTTTCTGTGTTCTTTTGTATTGTAACTGATTGTAGAAGATAAACTGTATTATGTATTTGGAGGAAAGTTCCTGCTACTGGAGAACTATGTTGAAGACTGTGATGTACAGATAAATTACATGTTTTTGTCCCTAGTACATTAGCACCTAGGGGATGACATGAGCACCCAGATGATAGTGTCTAGGTCTGGGCACTACTGTTTCTATTATGTGTGAAGTCCAAGTCTAATTCTGGACTATTCCATGACTGTATACCTTTGTTTTTTATTTACTATGATGATCTGGTTATTTGACTTGTTTATATCATCTATGTGATTATTGATTTGTCATTAAACATGATTAATTAGTGCATGGGGATGCTTTATATAGTTATATCCTAGTAAGTTCAATGCATTTCTCTTGTTTTGTTTCATGCAACTTGTTAACCGTAGAACCTCCCACTAATCACCTCTGTGAGTGAAATGTGGTGACATGTGTAGGATAATAGTGGACATTTACTGCCAATGCTGGGAATTGTAATCAAGGAGTCCAGTTTGGAGCCGTCGTGCAGTCATGGAAGACTTTTTCCATTGACAACCTATAAACATGGATCTTGTTTTTAGCAGTTTCATAGGATTTAATGAACTTTAATAGGGTTGTTAGTGGAAGAACTCAGTGCCTACAATTTTGGCATGATGTGTAACCAACTATGTCTATATAGACATCTCCTTGAAGAACAATTTAGTAGTTAGTTGATGTTGGTAATCTGCAATACAATTTATAACAGTTAGTATCTATTTTCCAGTTATGTACTGAGTATGTTATGGAACTTTTCTGAATCAATATATTAGATGTTGTTTTGAATATCCTGTGGTGTTGAGATTACCTCCATCCTGAGGAAGAGCAAGGGCCCACTCGACCAAGGTGACTAGAGGCTTTTACATTTATGCATGCTCGTGGTTTCTGATAAGTTACAGTTTGAATGCAATTACTTATTTCCTTTACTGCAATTTCTATTCAGTGTGTGTTATTTCCTTTCATGCAATTTCAATTCTGAGTGTGTCATTTCAATTCTGCAATTTCAATTCAGAGTGTGTGTTATTTGAATTCTGTTATATTGATTTGGTGTGTGCATTTCAATTCCAGCAAAGTATTTCCATTAAATGCATTTCATTACAGTAATGTTGTTTCAGTAGTTTAGCATTACATTTCCGTAGATTAGCAGAGATAGAGAGAAACATAACAACCAAAACCCCCCAAAAGGAACCACCGAACAATTGAGTTGCATAAAGCTTCATTGCATACAACCTTGGACACACAACCCTAGTTTTATAATGACACTAGCAGAAGAATCTGTTAGTTAAATGATTGGAGAATACAATGACCCATCATTTTTGGCACCATTTTGGGGACACCATAAGCACAACATGCCATTTTATTCACTTTACATGTTATGGGTGTTAATGAAGTTAATCTATGCAACCAGTAGAAGTCCTAGGCCTTGTTTACATAACCAACCTTGATGCACAGGCCACGAGACATTCAAGGGAGATTTATACCACGTAATATCCAAAGAATATCTCCAAACAGAGAGTACAAGTAGGGAACACTGAAAGTGACACTGAATCTAATACAATGCCTAGAAGCCCTTCTGAACATTCTTGCATCATCCTATTTAGAACCAGAACAACCTTTAGAAATGGGAGACAATGGGAATAATGAGAACCGACCCTTGGGTAGAACCTTTACCTATCCCATTGTCTTAGATGAAGATGAGGATGCACCTATGAAAAATATCTCACCATCCATCCTCCCTATCTTCTGAGGAATGTCTACAGAAGACCCAGATCAGTTCCTGTTTGAATTCAAAGTTCTTTTCCAGACATATGACTACAGAACAGACAATCAAAAACTCAAACTATTTCCTTCCACCCTCAAAGACTCTGCTATGAGGTGGTTCATGGGATTTTCCCCTAACTCCATTCATTCTTGGGAGAACATGGAGACAACCTTTTTGGACAAATATCAAGACTACTGCAGGGGAAGAGATAGGAAAGAAGAGTTCTTCCAGATAAAGCAAAAGGAAGATGAAAATCTAGAAGATTATCTGGATAGATTTCTCTTTCTCCATCGGAGGAGTGGTTATGAGTTACATGCAGAAATCACTAAGACAATTTTCCTTAAAGGACTTGATGAGGAAACCAAGGATTCCCTCCATCTTATGGGAGGAGGTGATGTGCACAAACTTAGCATGGAAGATATCACTGAGCTATGCAGAAGTTACTCTAGAACACGAGGAGGTATAAGGAAAATAAAAACATCCAAGACTGCCCTAGGTACCTCAGAAACTTCTGGAGGAAATGGCTAACATGAAAACAGACATCTTGTCACAATTAACATCAACCATAGATGGGCTGAAAGCCAAGACCAGTGTTGCAAAAGAACCTCTAGACATATACTTCCCTAAATGCAGGAAGAGACATCCTTTGAGAGAGTGTCCTTTGGATGTCACAGACATGTGTTTGATCTGTGATGTCACTGATCATGATACTAACCATTGCACTTTCTTACCTCAGTTGAAAGAAATATTGAATGTCGTGTCTCAAGAAAATGCAGAGGTAAACTTTGTTCAAAGGCCAAATAATCAGGTTGTGTATGCCCCTAGACCTACTCAGAACCCCTGGATGATGTCATGGCCCAGTCAGGATCCTCAACCTACTTGGGGACAACCTGAGTGGACACCACCAAACTGGATGGTTTACCCACATCCACCACCATGGATGACTCCCTACAATCAGCAGGGTTGGACACCACCAGCCAATGCAAATCCATGGAAAAACCAACAATGGGCACCTCAACAGAATTCTAATCAACAGAGGAGGTTCCAACAACCACAACAGGATTTAATGGCCCCACCAAAAAACTATCAACAACACGGGAAAGCAACACAAACTCAACTTCCAGCCCAGCCTGTAGCGAACCCTAAAAATCAACAGACAACTTCAATTAATGAAGCAGGACAAAGTGATACAATGCAGGTTAATACTATCAATAATATGTGACTAAGGTCTGGGAGAACAGTGAATAATCCTCCTATTGTTATCACAGAAATACCTGAGGAAAATGAGAAAGAAGAGACACCTGAGGAAAATGAAGAAACTGAACATGTTCCACAAACAGGAAACTCCACTAGGAATGGTCAAGGAAAAGATAAGAATGCACATGCAACTCCTTTTCTAGAATGATTACAGGAAACTCAAACTGACTAGAAGAAACAACACTAGTTCAAGAGTTGAAAAAGATGAACATTGAGGTCCCACTTCTGAGAGCAATAAGGGACATTCTTGAATTAAACCAGACCATTAGAGACCAGTGTATAAAGACACCAGGAAGAAAGAAGAAATACCCAAAAATGGTCAAAGTGGAAGGGAATCTAGCTGATCTTGTTGCTGGAAAGCTTATTTCACCAAAATATGGGGATCCTGGGAGTCCAGTCATTACTATTTTTGTAAATGGTCAGTCAATATCTAACATTTTGGTGGATCTTGGTGCTTGCCATCAATGTTATAACAACATATATGTTCAATCTGTTGTCTTTAACAGGATTGCAGCCAACCAATACCATTCTTCAATTGGCAGATCAATCTATTGTTGTACCAGATGGAGTGATTGAGGATGTAATGGTCACAGTTGAATCTTGGGAGTATCCCATCAATTTTATGGTCTTACAGCCTAAAGCTCAGAAGTTGGGATATCCAGTCATCTTAGGAAGGCCCTGGTTGGCTACTGTTGCTGCATATATTGACTGTAGGTCGGAAAAATGACCATTTTAAATGGGTGAAAAATCAAAGAATATTTCATTGTATCCTCCTACCCAGCCATATGTGGATGTTTGTGAACATGTATGGGTAGATTATTCAGATACTAATCATCTGAGTTCTTCTTATCTGGCCACCATTGCAGTGAAAAATCACATGGAAGAAATTGTTGAGTCATACACAATGTCTGATGAAGAGGACACTGTGGCTACAAAAATCAAACTGAGGCTACGGAAATTGGAACTGAGGCTATAAAACCATCTGTTTTGAACACAACAGATAATATTACCTTGGTAAGTGACATTTCCAATGAAAATTGTAAAGAAACCTATGCTTATCATGAGGAATGTGCAGTCACTGATTTCTATTGTCCTTTAACCAAGGTTATGTCTCTTGAAAATATGACTATTTTGCACATGCTTCAGCCTCATGTTTTTCCCTTGAATTCTTTAATTGCTGATGCAGAGCTCACTATTTTGAAAGATACCAAGCAAGTGACTGTTGACATAGGAAAAGAGCTGACCATTGGTAATAACTTAGAGGCCAGCCAAGAGACTAGGGTTGTAGAAATCTTGAGGAAGCATTCCCAAGATTTTTCTTGGGATTATACTGATATGAAAGGGATCCATCCAAGCATCTGCACTCACCATATCTACACCGAGGATGTTAAACCTGTGAGACAACCACAATGAAGAATTAATCCAACACTTAGAGACATAGTAAAAAATGAGATAGAAAAATTGTTGAAGGTAGGATTCATCTATCCTATATCTGATAGTCAGTGGGTATCACCACTAGTTATAGTTCCCAAGAAAAATGGTAAATGGAGAATCTGTGTAGACTATAGGGAACTTAATAAAGCCACCAAGAAAGACTACTTTCCCCTGCCCTTTATTGATCAGGTTCTGGACAATCTTGCAGGTAAGAAATATTTCTCCTTCTTGGATGGGTTTAGTGGGTATAACCAAATTAGTATTGCACCTGTGATCAGGATAAAACCACCTTCACTTGTCCCTAGGGTACATTTGCATATAGAGTCCTACCATTTGGGCTTTGTAATGCACCTGCTACTTTCTAGAGAGCAGTTTTGGCCATTTTTGCAGATCTTACAAATGACTGTGTTGAAGTTTACATGGACGACTTCACTGTCCATGGTTCCACTTTTGATGAATCTCTGAACAATCTTGAAAAAGTATTAACTAGATGTGAGCAACACCAACTTTCCTTGAGTCATGAAAAATGTCTGATTATGGTTGATCAAGGAATTGTCTTAGGTCATCATATTTCTGCCAAAGGAATACAGGTCGACCCCAAAAATATTGAAGTAATTACTCAGCTGCCTACGCCAAAAAATCAGACTGACATCAAGAGTTTCCTTGGACATGCAGGGTATTATAGGTGGTTCATCAAAGACTTTAGTAAAATTGTTGCACCTATGTTTTCTTTGCTGACAAAAGATTGTGTTTTTGAATGGTCTCCTCAATGTCAGCAGGCTTTTGAGATTATCAAAGAGAAGCTAACCACCACTCCAGTCTTGAGAGGACCCGACTGGGGGAAACCTTTCCATATTCACACTGATGCATCTAATACAACAATGGGAGTTGTTCTTGGACAAAAGGATGAAGAAGATCAGATGTATGCCATTTATTTTATCAGCAAGAATCTGACCCCTACAGAGAGAAACTACACCACTACGAAAAAGAATTTTTAGTTGTTGTTTACTCTCTGAATAAATTCAGACATTATATTACTGGATACAAAATATTTGTTTATACTGACCATTCGACCATAAGGTATTTGATGAATAAACCAGTAGTGGGGGGAAAATTATCAGATGGTTACTCTTGTTGCAAGAATTTAACTTAACAATTATTGATAAGCCAGGAAAGACTAACGTTGTTGTTGATTTCCTTTCAAGATTGAATGTTTCAGGAGAAGAAGAAGCAGTCCAGGATCATTTTCCAGATGAACACTTGTTTGCAATATCGACTCAGCCTCCATGGTTTGTTGATCTTGCAAATTACCTAACTACAGGGAAGTTTCCAGCTTACTTTACCAATAAGGAATGAAAGAGATTAGTTAAAAACAACTCAACATATAAATGGTGTAACAAAATTTTATTTAAATGTTGTCCTGATATGGTTCTTCACAGGTGTGTTCGTGAGGATGAAGTATATGACATACTGAGAGCTTGTCATGATGAGCCTGGAGGAGGACATTACTCAGTGAAGAGGACAATTCACAAGGTCCTTGGAGCTGGGTATTACTGGCCTTCTCTTCACAAGTCTGTCAAGAAGTACATGTGTGCAGTGTGATGCATGTCAAAGAATGGGAAAGCCTACATTGTCCATGGAAATGCCTCTCAATCCTCAGCTGGTCTTAGGACCATTTGAGAAGTGGGGTATTGATTTCATTGGACCTTTTGATCCCCCATCCTTTGGGAAAGAGTACCTGTTGGTGTGCACTGATTATGTCACAAAGTGGGTTGAGGTTCAAGCATTGGCATCTGCAATGAAGATGTTGTAGCTGAATTTTTGTACAACAGGGTTATGCTGAGATTTGGCACCCCTAGAGCTATTGTATCTGATCAGGGACCTCAATTTGTGTCTAACATGATTGAGGATTTCCTGGAGATCTACCGAATCAAGCATCAAAAGTCATCACCATATCACCCCCAATCCAATGGGCAGGTAGAAGTTACAAACAGAGAGCTGGAGAATATTTTAACCAAAGTTGTCAATGCAGACAGAAAAAACTGGGTACCAAAACTCCCAGAAGTGGTTTGGGCCTACAATACAACCTGGAAGACCACTACTGGTTTCTCCCCATATGAACTGGTGTATGGGAAGAAGCCACTGTTACCCATTGAGTTTGAATTGCAGACTTGGAGGACAACAATGGAAGTTGGCATCGATTTGGACGAAGCACAACGTGAGAGAGTAATGCAACTGAACGAGCTGGATGAAATGAGGATGGAGGCACAACAAAAAACTGAGATTCTTCAACATCAAAGAAAATCTTGGCACGATGCTCGTATCAAATATAGGAAGTTCAATGAGGGAGATTGGGTCTTACTTTTTGACTCAAAGTATCAACAGTTCAAAGGCAAGCTGAGGACAAGATGGTTGGGACCATACCAGATCAAACAAGTGTTTGATAATGGCTCTGTGAGATTGTTTTTGATTGATGGAGATAGAAGAAATCTTCTGGTGAATGGACATAGATTAAGGATGTATCAGCATCCTCTGGATAAAGAAACCTTCAGCAAAGATATGTTGTTATGCAAGGAAATGGATTCAGTGGAGGAGCCTGGCTCTTCCCATCATGAGTAGTCATTTTTAAATTTGAATAAAGAAAGATGATCATGCTTTCGATCTTCTTTCCCTTAGATTGTAGTTTTTTTGTTTGTTTCATGCTTTCAATAAAGGTGGGCATGTCTATTGTTAGAATGTACACTACTCACATTTTCTCTATGAGCGCAGGATGTGGAAATCTACAGATATCGGGAAGCTGAGCTGGCAAGGGTAAGTGCATTTTACTTCACTACGATATTAACTTTTGAAGCACTCCCCCATCACATTTACTTAGCATGATTAAATCAATACACAATTTTCAATGCATTTATTGGGAATATCATTCAAAATCTTGTGACGTGGAGTGGGGTGTAATGAATCATAATTAGCAATGATATACGCATGTGTCGAATTTCTAAGAAAAGGACGGGATGTTTTATAAGAAGGACATGTGGCATTATTATTCAATATGATGGGGTGTGTGTCATACCATGCATTAAAACTTCCCATGCATACTTGGTCCTGTCAACTTTTCACGCCACCAATTTTGCACCGACCTAAGGCAATTAAAATATTGTGGTATATTTCAAATTTTCACTCACCAAACACTTCATGCCATTTCTCTGTGAGTTTGAACACAACATCATTCTTCTGCACAACTGTCTAAATTCATCTATACTATGGGGCAGAAGAAGAAATCTGAACCAGACTCTCTAGACCCACTGCTCCAGAATGCTACAATTTCCCAGGTATTTTATGATGCTGGCTGGCTAGAATTTATTAGGAAATTCGAGGGCTTCGATGAAAATTTAGTTGATGAGTTTCTGATAAATTTTGAAGCCACCTACTCATGAATTGGGGGAAAAAGAGTAGAAATAAGTAGTCAAGTTGTTTCTGACCTATCTGGTTTACCAGACTTTGGTCTCAAGGTTATGACAAATGCTCCTCTTAAAGACCTAATTCCCCTATTTCATGAGGATGATGAAGCTCTTCCAGAAGTAATCCTCACTTCATATGGTACTCAGAAGGGGATTAAGTGGGAAATTTTTCCTGGTATTTGGAAGGAAGTTGCTAAATGGGTCAACATGTACTTTATCTGTGACAGACAACCATCTGTGCTTGGAGGGGATTCACTGAAGATTTTAATTCATTTGAAGAAAGGCCACATAAACCCTGCACTCAGGGTAAATTTACCTGAATATTTAGCTGATGCAGTCATTAAAGTGGGACAAAAATATAAAAATGGAGGTGGTAGGGATGCATTGAAACACCCAGGGCTTATTCAATTGATCTGTTCACATCAGGTTTTCTACAGACCCAAGAGAAGGATCAAAAAATAAGTGCAGGGGAGAGTTCCAAACAAAAGAAAATCAAGAAGGGACCATCTCCCATTATTCGACCTAAGCTCGATTCGGCTCCTCGCCCTTCACAGGAGACTGTGGAAGAACCTGGTAGTCAGGATAGTCCATCTTCTATGCCACAAAATTCTAAGGGTAAAATCACTTTACCAGTTCCTTCTTCTATTTCGTTGAGGCCAAGAAGGTCTTGTACTTTGCAGAGACCTGAAGTTTCCTGGCCAGAAGTTTTTCATGAAGATTCTACTCCCATTGTGGAGGAGAAGGAAGAGGCTGGTACCTCGACTGTCCCTGATGAACAATCTAAGGATGATATATTCACAACAACTATCCCTGCAACACAGAGTCTAGATATTTCTGCAGCATCGGAAACTGAGTCAGGAGCTCCAGAAATGCCTTCAGCACCAGATATACAGACCCCGAGTGCCAGAATCTATTGCAATGGAGATTGGCAGGCCATGAATCACATGGAGATGATGTACTGAGGTGTTATCTGGATGAAATTTCCTTCCTGAAGGAAAATTTAAAAGGTATGCAAGAAACCAACTTATCTTTGCAAACTGCATTTACACAGAGAACTGTAGAAAAAGTGAGGGAAATTACTACTTTGAAGGTAGAGGTTAGCAGTCTCAAGAGACAAAGAGATATAGGCCTTAAAGTATGGGATGATTTAAATTTGTTATCTCTTCAGAATAAAGCATTAAAAAAGGAAAATAAAAAGTTAAAAGAGGAGATTGAGGCCAGTGCAAATGAGAAGAAGAAGTTAGAATCTATTTTATACTTTGTTTGTTCTGTTGGCTTGTAAGCTTCTGGCCTATAGGAAACCTTCTTCTATCTATAACATGTTTGTCCAAGAGAAATTCTATGCTTGGAAATTAATGAGAATGTGTAGTCAAGAACCTCATGAAGCTCCTGATGGAAAAACCTTTTTGTCAATTTATCAAAACAGTACCCCTGAGATACAAAATCAACTGTGTGAATTTTACCTCCACAACATGTTGGTCACCAATGTGCCTGATTTCTTTATTAATCTATTTGTGGGAGATTTTCAGTTGAAGGCCTTTCAGTCCTTGCTTAGGAACCAAATTACATGGGGAACAAAAAAACATTTTCACTCAAACAACTCACACCATAGGTTTCTACATTAGGCCTACCCATCACAATGATGTGGCCATGAAGAAAAATTTCTGATCTCTTTATTATCAGGCTGGTGTTGGGGAAAATACTTCAAAGATTCTACTAAAATGTGTGTAGGATTTTGAGGCCTATAGTCAGCAACATTTTGGTGAAGCAAGACAGGCTTGTGATAGAAGATGGGATACCTTAAACTTGCCATTAAAAAGGAGGGAAGTTATCTCCCCTCAGAAATCTCAGTTGGTGTATGCGGAGGGGTGATGCATTGGTTACAATAATTCGGCAGTTGTCTGAGAAAAATGACAAGGAATACAGTGATGAGTGGGTAGGAACACAGGTGAGGCCACCTCTTCTCCTAAATCCATTACTACCTGGCAGAATAATGTTTCCCAGTCACATGATAGTTTCACATCTTGGGTGGAAGTTATTTCAAACAATCAGGGATGCAAAGGAACCAGGAAACAATATGCAGATCAGTTTGAGGAATATGATATGGCACAACAGCTTGGCCTTAGGGCAGGGAAAAGATGAGTTGCATAGGGACATGCAACAGGTAAAGTGCAGGGGAGATGATGAGTGCATTATTTGACTTGTTTATATCATCTATGTGATTATTGATTTGTCATTAAACATGATTAATTAGTGCATGGGGATGCTTTATATAGTTATATCCTAGTAAGTTCAATGCATTTCTCTTGTTTTGTTTCATGCAACTTGTTAACCGTAGAACCTCCCACTAATCACCTCTGTGAGTGAAATGTGGTGACATGTGTAGGATAATAGTGGACATTTACTGCCAATGCTGGGAATTGTAATCAAGGAGTCCAAGTCTGGAGCCATTCATGCAGTCATGGAAGACTTTTTCCATTGACAACCTATAAACATGGATCTTGTTTTTAGTAGTTCCATAGGATTTAATGAACTTTAATAGGGTTGTTAGTGGAAGAAATCAGTGCCTACAATTTTGGCATGATGTGTAACTGACTATGTCTATATAGACATCTCCTTGAAGAACAATTTAGTAGTTAGTTGATGTTGGTAATCTGCAATACAGTTTATAACAGTTAGTATCTATTTTCCAGTTATGTACTGAGTATGTTATGGAACTTTTCTGAATCAATATATTAGATGTTGTTTTGAATATCCTGTGGTGTTGAGATTACCTCCATCCCAAGGAAGAGCAAGGGCCCACTCGACCAAGGTGACTGGAGGCTTTTACGTTTATGCATGCTCGTGGTTTCTGATAAGTTACAGTTTGAATGCAATTACTTATTTCCTTTACTGCAATTTCTATTCAGTGTGTGTTATTTCCTTTCATGCAATTTCAATTATGAGTGTGTCATTTCAATTCTGCAATTTCAATTCAGAGTGTGTGTTATTTGAATTATGTTATATTGATTTGGTGTGTGCATTTCAATTCCAGCAAAGTATTTCCATTAAATGCATTTCATTACAGTAATGTTGTTTCAGTAGTTTAGCATTACATTTCCATAGATTAGCAGAGACAGAGAGAAACATAACAACCAAAACCCCCCAAAAGGAACCACCAAACAATTGAGTTGCATAAAGCTTCATTGCATACAACCTTGGACACACAACCCTGGTTTTATAATGACACTAGCAGAAGAATCTGTTAGTTAAATGATTGGAGAATACAGTTGTATATAGTCCTGCAATGAAAATGCTACACATGAAGCACTCATTAGCATGTTATAAATATAAATAGTATGTCAAATCATGTATATATCAATGAAAAGTAAAGTAACTATAAGGAGAAGTAATTAATAATGTAGAAATAGAACCTGTAATGTGTAGAATGTGAGAGTAGTAAAAGTAAATGCCCCTAAGAGTCATAGTGGGACTAGTAAAATATACAGAGCCAAGCATCATTGCATCGAGTGAAAAGTGATAAGAGATTTGCATTCACTTCCAGAGACCATGTGAACACATATTTTTATATGATAAATATAATGACATATTGAGTATCCTTCTAACATAATAAGAAAAGTGTAACATGTACATAGTATAAGTAAGAAAGAGTAAATGCAACCAAGATATGAAAATTATATGATGTTGTGATGGCATGGTAGGAAAGAAGTTAAAAAGGAAGGAGTTTCATTTCCCCCAATGGATGTGAATGAAATGAGGATCATTTATAAATGCCCCCCTCAACATTCAAGAATGAACCATAAAACAAGAGTGCTTCATCGAGAATGGGTTTTTCACGTGCGATATTAGAAAATATATGTCATGAAGCATAGAGCATGAAGTTTGTAATGTGAGGTTTATGTATGTAGTGTTCCCTCAATATTCAAGTGTGAACCATAACATGAGAGTGTGTCATAGGGTTCCGGTACAATTTGTGTACCAATAGGTGAGAATTCTTGGAAAATTTAAATATGAAGCACAGAGCATATAGTGCGCTAGTGGATATTAGAGAAAATTGATAGTTCTAGAGGGGGAGAGAAATCATGGTGTCCCCTAAGTGTACGAGGAGTGAAGACTATCCAATGATAGTGAAGGGAGAGGACCCTCCACTTGATATACGAGGATAAAAAAGCATGTGATAATGAGATAATGTCAATAATGCAGGAGAGTAACTATGTGCATGTATATGAGACCAATATGAATAAGGAGGTGGTGAACATATGTGAGAAAGGGTTGCCCGAGTAGGGAACTTAAGATGACAATGTGGACTAATAGACCGATGAGGAAAAAAATTTCAAGATGTAGGTTACATGTGAATAGGAGAACTGGGCGTAGAACTAGATTTAAACTTAGTAGGCACAAGAGGTAGTGTATGAATAGGAAAATTAGATGTAGGAGTGGACCAGGATGTGATCCATACAGGAGGATTAAATTTCTTGGTTGATGCATAGATATCATCATGAGTGGGTCAAGGCAACAATGTGTAAGATAGAATAACTTTGATTGTGACAACTTGTTTGTTATGAAGGAAATTGATACACAAGTGATGCATGGAAGGGATAGCATGTGTGGTGTGGAGCCAAGGAATACCTAAGATCATGTCAAAACCATGATTTCAAAGGTAACAAGGAATGGTGTAAAGATGGTAAGAGACCCAACTGTGATGGGAAGAATGATATGACCATAAGAATCAAGACTTGGAAATGTAATTTATGATGTTGGGTACTGGATAGTGACAATAATTGCATCGGAGCATGCATTGGTAAGACCCGATGGCTATACCATATTATTATTGATAGCATAGGTGCCAGAAAAAGCATTTATATGTAATCTATCAGAAGAAAATGTAGCGTGATAATCATGATCCAAAAATGTAATGAATGGTGGTGGCACATCACCAGAAGCAAAAAGTAAATCAAGAGGCCCCAATGAAGGAGAAGGCATAACAAGATATGTATGATTTGTAGAAGAATCTGTAGGTTTCTTGTCATGGTTTGGTAAAGGGTATTTTAATATTTTTATCTTTTGGTTATCGTTGACCTACTTGGAAGTAGATGGGGAAAGAATCTCGATGGATTTTTTATCGATAAAGATCTTGAATAAGATTTATAAGTTTGAAGAAGCGATCAATGGGATGTCTAATGCATTGATGGTAATTACAACATGTATTTTCATTGTAGATATGGTCACATGGGTGACAAGGATCTAGATTAAACAATGCTAGAATAGGAATAAGACTTCTTTCGATAAGATGCGGTAGTAGAAATCAAGGAGCATAAGGTAACTTAGTAAATGTATGTCACGGAACTTACACTTGAAGTGTGGTTGATGGAGAAACAACATTGACATTGGCCTTAGCTTCAATGGGATTAGGAGATGACTTGAATGCATATTTAGCTTGAAACCTATTAGAAGAGGATCAGTCAGCATCATGATATTTTAATTTTCCCATAGATAAAAGTTTTCCTTCACGTATCTTGAGTGTATGAAATAATTGATCAAATGATGGAGAGGTCTTAAATATGACACTCTGTTTAAGTGGCGGTAAGATACTCTGAACAAATAGATCTTACAATTCTAAATTAGCTAGTACATTAGTCTTGGAAAGGTTGTTCTTATATCATAAAACATAGTATACGAGATGCTCATCACATACTTTTTTTATTTGAGATAGATGAGAATAGGATATTTTAGTAATGACATTGATAGAAAAGTGTCCAAGGAAATCATCGGCTAAGTGTGTAAAATAAGTTACCTAATGAACTTGTAGATCATAGAACCAACGCGTAACATAGTCTTGCAAAATTTTAGGAAATATCTTAGCTAGGAATTTAAAATCATCCACATAATCAAGGCATGCCACATGAAAATATCGAAGATTATTCTAAGGATTACCATGTCCATTGAAGGTAGGAATTTTGGGTGCAATGAAGTTAGGAGTCAGTGGATGAGAAGATATGATAGGTGTAAAACGGATGTGAAGGAGAAGTGAGGAATCAAAAGATGGAGGGGAATGTGAAGTATCTTGTTGTAATTAACATATTTGACTTTTTAGATCCTTATATAAAGAAGCTAGCTCATGGGTGCCTGAAGAGGGATAAGGTTGTATATTAGAGGTATTGGGATTAGTGAGTGGATTAGTAGTTATAACAATGGAAGTAGAAATGTTAAGGTGTTGCGTGGAGACCATGACAGCTAGGGAGGAACCCACAAGAGGGTGAGAGGAAGCATCTTGAGCATGTTTGGCAGCAAGTAAATAATTTAGGACGTGGGGAATATATGTGGGGTGGTCGCGTAAAGAAGAAAAAAATTAGTGATCTTGTCTAGTTGTTCTTGATCAATGTTAGTGTACTCATCATATGAATGTTCAATGTTAGAAGGTTCAATGTTTTCAAGAGGACCATTTTTTTAATTAAGAAAAAGGTTAGAAGATTCATCCATTTATTTGGAAAACTTATGGACAAAGGGAAGAAGCTCAATATACTCAAAGGAACCACAATAAACACTAAAAGGAAAACCCTAGAAGGAAATTTGGATTTGAGTGATGGGGTTCACTAAATAATTTAATAAAAATTAAATTAAATTTGATTGCAGAGTAACTATTATAATAAATGATGTAAAAATGCTAATATACAATAAGACACAAATAATAAATTATATGCAATATGAAACCCTAAGCAAGAAGGAAAGATAAGAGGACTTATTTGATTTTCAAGTGAACATGAAGTGATCAGGGTAGATTAAATACTAAAACATATTGAGGATAGTGTTGTAGAGGGTTACTGGAGGTTCTGAGATCTGGAACTGTGCCGAATAGGAGCACCCACAGGAGGAGAGGAGAACCCAGGTGTTGGTGTCTAGATCTAGGTGGTGGTGTTTATGTAGGTACTTTGGATCCGAGTCTTTTAGTGTTAGATAAGCTTCACTGTTGGTCCTTTTTGTTGCTTTGGATTCATTTTCAGATCTACGACTGTACCTGTAACCTGCAAGAAATAAGTTCACTTGCACATACCCATAAACCACATAAAACTTAAAAAGGAAAATGCAAAATGGAGAGTCAGATAGACATCTGTGGTCACCCAAAGAGTGAACTTATGATTGAGTGTTGTACTACATCTCAGGATCTATGAGCTTCTTGTAGTTGTGTAGAAATGATGCCCTAGGATGTTCTTTTACAAGTTTCACAGTGATAATGGTCTGGATATAGAATGTAGAAGATGTATAGAATGTGTGGGATGAAATAGAATGAAATTCCCCTCCTATGTTGTGTATGCAGTGTGATGCATTGCTTATCCCTTGTATGAGTTCTAGATGGATTCCTTTGGTGCTCTTTGTGCCTTTTAATACAAGCTTAGGTGGTAGTATGTAATGTTTAGTGCTTAGTCCTCCATTTTGAAAGCATAACTATGCATTTATATAAATCCCTTGTTTGAATTTTTTAATTGAAAACTAAAAGGCCGAACCAAAGTGATAAAAATTAATTAACAAGCGAAAGGGGTTTGAAATAATAAGAAAATGATAAAGAGGGACATGAACACCTGACACTAGTATCTTGACTGGGTGCTAGTGTCTGAGGCCTTAGAAAGATAAAAAAAAATGCCGACAAGAGTGAAAGATGCATAAAGCCATTCAAAGTGTAGAAGACCAAGTAAAAGGATAAGAGAAGTTATTAATTACAAGTTGTATTGCTTAGGAATCATGTAAATTCTAACATTCTTTTAGGACCTAGAAATGTACCCAAGTGCATATATTTTGTGACTACAATATCAATTATAAATATTTGAAGGAGTTGAGCACTCATGGTATGGTTAATGGTATTCCTAGAGCTTATCCTCTTGAGGGTGTTTTACCTTGATGTGAATTAGGGAAACAACACCAAGATCAATTTCCTAAGAATATGTCCAAGAGATCTTCTTCACCACTTGAGATTATACATAGTGACTTGATGTTTTTCCTACTCCCTCTTTTAATGGAGCTAAGTATAAACTTAGATTTATTGATAATTTATTGAAGTGTACGTGTTTATTTTTTAAGAATAAAAGTGATGTTTTTCACACTTCAAATTATTTAGGGCTTTGGTCGAGAAACAATCTTCTAGTTGCATGAATCTTCACACTGATAATAGGGGAGTTCTTGAATGAAAAAATACTATTTTTTGGTAACTCGTGACATTGATCACTAGCAGTTTTTTCCTCATCCTCTAAGACAAAATGTATTAATAAAAATGAATAATCAAGCTTTGAAGGAAATGGCTAACTGCATGATGCATTATAGGGATTTACCTCTTGTATACTAGAAAAAGCAATTAATTATGCTAACTATATTTAGAATCACACACCACACAAAACACTTGAGTATTTGACACCAGAGGAGGCTTGGTCTATAACTAAGACTAATGAGTCTTTTTTAGAGTCTTTGGAAGCCATTCTTGGGACTTTTTGCTAAAGAAGAAAAGGAAATCCTTGGATGAGAATATACAACCCTTGATATTTGTATGATATTGTGAGGACATGATTTATTATCAAATTTTAGATCCTGATACTCATGAGGTTTTTTTCGTACACATGTTCATTTTGATTAGCGCTTATCTTCTCAAGATTCTTCATCTTCTTTCATTCCTAATTTTTTACTTCATCTTGATGATCCATTCTTTGAGTAGGTCATTGCAAAGGTTACGGATGTCAACTTATATGAGGATCATATTCCCACTGATATTATCACTACACCTAAGTGGGATCGTACTATAGTTTCTTAGGAAACACCTTTCATACAAGATCCTCCACCCATTAGGTATCATCATGCACATTCTACAGGATTTGTAATTTTCTCTCAGGAAGTTTCTGGGGATCCACAATTTTTTACAATGTCAAAGGATAGAGGAGTGGGGTGATGTGATGATAGATGAGTATTATTTTTTGATGAAGAATAATAATTGGGATTCGGTATCCCTTCCTAAGGGAAGAAATATGGTTAATTGTAAGTGGATACATCGAACCAAATACATAGCTGATGGGTCCATTGACAAGTATAAGGCCCATCTTATTACAAATGGTTTCTCACAAGTGAAATTTATTGATTACTCCGAAACTTTTGCACTCGTTACTAAGATGTATTCAGTACACCTTGTACTTTTTATTGTTGCATCACAGGGGTGGCTAGTATACTAGATGGACATGAAGAGTACCTACGTACATGGAGATTTATAGGAGGAAATATACATGGAGCAACATGTTAGGTTTCTTCGTGACTCTTCTTTTGTTTTTAGACTCTGAATATCTCTCTACAATCTCAAATAGGCACCTCAATCATGGTATGAAAGTATGGATTCTTTTATTCCATCTATTAGTTTTGTTCATTTTCACTCAAATCCTATAATATATCTACAAAATTCTAGTGAGGATATTTTTATACTTATTTTGTATATTGAATATATATTACTTACTGATATCTATTGAATATTCTTCCCAAATTCAAACTATTCAATGGGATCTTTCCCCATAATTTGATATTATGTATCTTAGGTTATTGCATTTTTCCTTCATTTGCATATTTTTCAGATAGATTTAGGGACTCATTTTATTTTTTAACAGTACACCCATGATCTTCTTCATCATTTTGATATGGTTGATTGTAAGGCAAGTCCACCCCCTTTCTTGTCCAAGGTTACTCTTACTTCCACTTGTGCCACTCCTCTTTGTGATGCTACCTTGTATAGATAGCTAGTTAGACGTCTAATGTACTTGACCCATACTCACCATGATATTTCCTTTGTAGTTAGTCTTGTATCTTGGTTTGCACATTATCCTCACAACAATCAATGGAAAGATGATAAAAGGATTTTGTGATATCTGCAAGACACTTTCCACTTTGGATTACATTACACCATAGGTTCTAATTGATTGGTTGGATATATTGAATCAGATTGGGGAACTTATATTGATGAAAGGAGTTCAATTTTTGGATACCTTTTCTGCCTTGGTTCTTCAACAATCGCTTGGGTGTGTAAGAAGAAACATGTTATTGCAATTTTATCTTCAAATGCAGAGTACAAGGCAGTAGTTACAACAAGTCAACAATTTTTTGGCTCTAACAATTATTAACAAATTTTGGATTCCTATAGGACTCGTTTAATATACTTTTGTGTGACAACCAAAGTGCAATTCACATTTCCCATAACCATGTTGAGAACTAGTGGAATAAGCATATTGAGATTCACATGCACTTCATTTTTCAGCACATTCAAGATGGATTTATTTTCTTGGAGTATATTCTGATTCAATAACATGTTGTCAACATATTTATGAATCCTTTTGCATCACCTTTCTACCTTGAGTTGCATGAAATACTTGGGGTTTCATAAGTTTTCCTTGGGAGTGTTCATGAGGACATCTTTCTTCCTTATCTTTTTTCTTACATATTTTTCTTTCCTATTTTTGGTTCAATATTTATTCATGGATATATTGTACATGAGTACCTGATCAAGCCTTGTTGTTGGGACTGATATTGTGGATATGCCACTTTTTTTTTGGGCCCCTAGCTTCACTTGAGGGGGGTGTTATAGTAGGTTGTTTGCCTTAGTTCATGCTCAACTAGGTAGTTTATTTACCTTCTCCTTTTAGTTATCCTCACCCGCTTATGTGTGGATATATATTTTTATCTTATTTAAATATTATGAGGATATTATCTAGTTGTTAGGTATAGTTATTTCCTTTATTTATGGCCTTGGATAGTTCTTCTATTGATCTTTCTTGCCTATATAAGTAAGGCACCTTTTCATTGTATGACATGAAGTTCCATAGATATAATATATGATAATACTACTCTTTGTTTACAAATTTGTTTGTAATTTTATTTTATCAAATTGATTTCAAATTATTGAATGTGATGCTCTATTAACATCTAACATCTTTGTAGATTGGAAAAATCTAATTATCATTCCTTTTATCCTCATTATTTGAAATCTAACACCCTTGGATCTACATCTAGGTCAAAGAGGGGAAATTTAGTTAGTTACTCTCTGAGGATCCAAATTTATAGTTATAGATATAGTTGTAGATCTATTCGTAAAGATATATATAGGGATATTTGTAGTACTAGAGAGAAATATGGCCCATTTTGTATGCCTACATGGCTCATATTGTATGTTAATGAAAAATTATGTATGTTTTTCTAGCATATGATACACATAAATGTGCACATTTGAATTAATTTTCATATGTTTGTATATAAATAGGATTTTTGATAGTTTATGATCCCGTAACTAAGTTTAGAAAAATATTGATATATGCTCATTTTTGTGTTAATGTTCCTATCGGAAGGGTGCTTCCTAAGGAAATAAGATTGCAATCCAAGTATGGAAACTGGGATCAAAAGATAAAATATGAGTCTTCTCTACTTTTTTGTTAGAAATGCAACAGGGTAGGGCATGATCTAAAGATAATGTAAGGAACCCCATAAAGGAAAAAAATTGTGGGAAAATAAATAAAACAAATAAGGGATTAAAGGAAGCTAGGTAAAATATGTCTCCTTCTTTTAAGGGGTTAGAACAAGTCTTATCCCCTTCAAAACTAAGTTTCAAATTGTTATATAATGAATAACCTCTTGCTGTGTTTTCTTCTGAAGAAGTTTGTGAGGAAATAAGAAAATATAATCCAAATAAGGAAGATGGTGAAAGGAAAACAGTTTCTCGTGATAATGATGCAGAGGAAACATCTATCTTCTAAAGAAGATGAGAATCAAGAAGAAGAGAAACTTAAAAATGAGGAAGTCTCCTTTAGAAAATACTCCGTTGAAAATCCCTCAAAAAAAGGGTGGATCATCCTCTCCGAAGGAAGGTAAGTTTGATGAATTTTTTTTCATGGAGGAAATTTTTCCTTGTATTTTAAATTGAGCTTTAGACAAGGAAAAAGAAATGATGGAAAGAAAATAAAAACTAGAAGTTTAGTTAAAACAGAATAGGTAAAAGTGGATTTTGGAAAACAATTCTTAAAAAAGGAAAAATGCCCAACAAAGAGAGAAGGGAAAGAACAACTAACTGGAGATTGAAGTGGGTAAACAAACATTCTTTAGATCTAAGTTTGGATCTCCTTTGATCTCAAAAGGAAAGAAATGAAGATTATATCTTGGAATGTAAGGAGTGTTAAATAACCCAAATAAACAAAGGATTCTGAGTAGTTTAGGAAAAATCATAAACTTGATATTTTGATGATTCAAGAAACCAAAATGTTAAAAGAGAATATTTAGGGAAGTTAGGAATAAAGTTTGGTTCAAATATGAGAATTAGAAGTGTTCATTTTTAACAGAGCTTCAGAGGTTTGGAAACTATGTCGAATCCAGAAACTATTGGAAGGATTGTATTTTGACATCTTCTTACAGTCATTTGGCTATTCACTTTAAAGAATAAGGGTTAGAACCATTCTTGGATTACATCAAACATATATGCCTCTAATTCTACTATTAAAAGAAGGGTGTTGTGGGAACTTCTGGAGTTCAGATAAAATTTTAAAGATATAGATTGGTTAGTGGGGGACTTCAACACTCCCTTATCTCTAGCTGATAAAAAATTGGTTTGTGTAGATATAGTGAGAGTATGGAGGATTTTTCTGACTTTCTTGATGAAGGTGGTTTGGTGAATATTAAACTTAGGGGATAAAAGTATACTTGGTACAATCTTGAGGGGGGATAAAATATCATTCAAATTAAGATGGATAGATTTCTAATCAATTCATCTTGGTTGTCCTCTTTTGATGGTTCCTTAAAGTACTCTTCCCAAAATAGGTTTTGACCATAGTCCTATTTGTTTGAACTTTGGTTTTGTATGATAGAATAGAGGTAGGCCCTTTAGATTATTTAGAATGTGGCTCCATCATCATGATATCAATGAATTGATTAAATCCTTGGTGGAAAATTGATGTTAGGGGAAAGGCCGTGTTCATACTTATGGAAAAATTGAAAAATGTAAAATCAAAGATTAAAATTTGGAATAAAGAGTCATTTGGAAACATTTTTTCTGAAAAAGTTCAGATGGTTGAGGAATTAAAGAGTTTAGAAGATCAAATGGAATTATCTAGAATGAATCTAAGAATGAAAGAAAAGGAGAAATTACTCTTCTCTTAATTCCATTCTCTTGAAGCTAAGGAGTAAGCCTATTGGAAACAGAACTCTAGAGTATCCTTAGCTCAAAGAAGAGGTACAAGAATACCAATATTTTTTCACTTGATGACCACTATTCATAAAAATAGAAAATAAAAAATTGGAAATCAAAGGTAGAAATGGATCCAAAATCCAAAAGAAAGATGAAATCACTAACAAATTTTATTTTATTTTTTCAGATCTCCTCTCAGAATCATAGGCTTTAGATCATATAAAAGAAAAAAATTTGGTAAATCTATATTCCAACCATCATTTTTATGATCTTGAGAATGCATTCCTTATTAAAACTCCTTCTCCAAAAGAAATTAAAATGAATTTCTTTGATTTAGAAAGTGAGAAGTCTCCTAGGTCCAGATGGGTTCCCATGAATTTTTCTTCCAGACCTTCTAGGAGATCATTCATGTGGATGTTGAAGATGTCATCAAAGGACTTCTTTGTTCATGGTAAGTTGTTAAAAGAGGTCAATAATAATTTTATTTCTCTTATTCCTAATAATCCCAAGGGTGGAAAGTGTGTCTGATTTCATACCTATTAGTCTGTGTAACACTATTTACAATATTATCACAAAAATTATTTCTTTTAGAATCAAGAGCCTTTGGAAAACTTCATTTCTCCTAATTAGGGAGCATTTTGTTGAAGGTAGGAGGATATTGGACAACATAATCACTATCCATAAGACTATTCACTCCATGGATAAATCCAAAAGAGAAGCAATGTTGATGAAAATTGACATGAATAAAGCTTATGATCGAGTCTCATGGAGATTTCTTCGAATTATCCTTGTCAGATTGGGTTTTTCTAGAACAATATCATCAATTTAGTGATGGAATGCATATCTACTCCTAAATATTCTATTATGATAAATGGAAAACCTACGAATGTTTCTTCTCTATTGGGAGAGGATTGAGGTAGGGATCATTTTTCGTCTCATTCCTCTATATCATAGTGGCTAAGAATCTTTATAGAATTTGTGTTGACAAAATGGAATAAAGGATATTTAAAAGGATTAATCATCTCTAATTGGCTTGAACTGATTTCCCTCCAACAATTTGTAGATGACTCTTTTCTTTTGGGTAAAGGTTATCGTTTTAGAATCTCAAGCTTTCAAAGGAATTTCTACTAACTATGCTGATGTGACAGGTTAACTTATCAATTTGAATAAAATCTCTATTTTCTTCCTGAATGTTGAAGAGGAAGTTCAGAGAATAATATCTCTCATCCTTGAATTTACTATCAAAAACAATTCCTAGTGTCTACTTAGGAATGCCTCTTTTTAAAGGAAAAATGGAGTTGGAAAGTTGGAATCCTCTTATTAGTAGGTTTTAGAAGAAGCTGGCCTCATGGAAAGGGGCCATTCTTTCTCAAGTTTGTAAACTTCAACTTCCCCAAAGATCGCTTCAAAGTTTATGTTTTTTATGTATGTCTTTTTAAGATGCCTACAAAAATAAGAAACATCATTGTCTAAATTCAGAGGAGGTTTCTTTGGTCTGGTGTTGAAGCTAAGGAAAAAATTCCTTTGGTATCTCATGAGAAAAAATACACTCAAACCTAAGGATGTAGGGGGGCTAGGTCTTAAATACATTAAAGGTATGAACTAAGACTTATGGCCAAATTTGGTTGGACACTTATGAAGGGGGATGGTTTGTGGGTAGGATCCTCAAAGAGAAATATCTTTAGTAATAATAGAGATAAGTTTACCTTCTTGACATTCTGAGTTACTTCTAGTAGGGTCTTTCTTTTGGAATGGCCTTCTTAAATGTAGACCTCTTCTTTAGGGGGGTCAAAATGGGAAATATGAGATGGATCAAAATTAATTTTTGGGATGATTGGTGGTTTAAGGATTCTCCCTTAATTAATCAGCAGCCTTGGGATAACTCTATCCTCCTTTATTCAAAGAATCTATAGGGATTATTTGAAAATAATTATTGGAATAAGGAGGTTATTGTTGGTATGGAAAAATTATAGAAGAAGATCGGGAATGTTAAAGATGAAGAAGCTTTCAACTCCTTAAACTCTCGTTTGGGTGGTTTACATATTCCTTCTTTTCCTAATGAGGACTTAATAGTTTGGGATTGGTTGAATGATGGTAATTTCTTTGTTAAGTCATGGATATTAGGTAGCCTATGAATTTCCCCCAAAAATACCGTTTTTGGAAGGGAGTTTGGGATAAAGTTTTGATTCCAAAAGTAAATAATTTTCTTTGGCATGCTTATCAAAAATGAAATCCTAACTATTGAAAACTTGTAGACAAGAGGTATGATGATCCCTAATAGACGTGTTCTTTTCCAAAGAGATAATGAATCAGTTATCTCACCTCTTTAAATAATCGCCCCTTTTCTAAAAAAGTTTTTGAGTACATTCTCAAAGTCCTTCAATATAGCTTGGATTTTCTAGAGTCTTTTGTGGAATTCTTCAACCAATGGATTTCCCCTTTTTCTTCTCAATGTCTAAGTAGGGCTTGGAAGCTTAGCTTTCTCCTTATTTTATGGGGAATCTTGGATGGAAAGAAATAATATAATTTTTAGAGGAAAAATATAAGCCAACATTACCAAGATTGGAAGCATCATGATATGGGCTATAGGAAATAATATTTTGATTGTGAAATTTAAAGAAAAAAAGGTTATTCTTATCATGAGAATACCTTAATTAAGTCTCTTGGTCTACAAAAAATATGAGCTATCAGAAAAACTTAAAGGAAGATATGAGACATTCCACTAAATGAGTTAAAAGCATCCCTTGAGTTGGCTAAAATTAACTTGATGGATCATCTAAAGGGAATCATGAGTTAGCCAGAGCTGGAGGCATTATTAGAAATAGTTTGGGGGCTTTAATAGCTACTTGCATGGGTCCTTTGGGTTATAAATCTATTAATTATGATGAATCCTCCTGGATTTTTGGGTTTATCAATGATGGCTTCTCTTAACATCAAGAAAATCCAAATTGAAGGGGACTCCCTTTATTTTGTTCAAGCAACAAAGAAGGAAATTGTTTTTAGCTACAACATAAAAAACATAATGGAAGAAATTTATAGATTGTTACTTAGGTTTGAGGACCTAAGTATCAATCATACTCTTCATGAAGGAAACCATTGTGATGATTGGCTATCTAATTATGGGGTTAAATGTCAATGAATTCCTCATGGAAAAGTAAGGCTTCTCTTCCAACTCGGATATTAAAGGATTATTAATGATGAGAGATAGTTGTAAACTCCAAGTGCGATGGATATTGGAAATTTATCCTCATTATAGTTTAGCGTGTGAATTTAATGGTTTTATGGGTTGAGAAAGGGTACTTTACCTAGATTTTCTTGTTCAATCTTTTTATTTTTTTGTAGGTGCCAGCTATCAGTTTCACCATGGGAGGAGAGCATGTTCATGTGGAGCCATCTTGTCTATATAAAATTATAAAGAGACTCCACTATCTGGTAAATCCTAAAAAAATGTGGTCTCACAAATTATCTGGTCAAATTAAAAGGACATGAATCAAATCTGTCTTTTGATTTTGTGATAGCTATGGGAAATTGAAATGGTGACTGTTAGGGGTGTTACGATTGCATGTCATTGAGGATTTAATCTCCAAGGTTTTTGGTATGGTGACAATAGAAGGTCTTAATATTTTTCAAAGATAGGTCAAGAAGAGTGGAGTAATTGGATGCCTTTTTTGTAATGGAGGATAGATTTTTTTTCATGGAGGAAAACATTGCAAGGATAGATTTACCAGGAAGGTTACCAAGAAGTTGTTTTCATATCATATGAAGTATATTACCCTTGATGGTAAGTTTCAGGAAATTACATACTCATCAATTTTCCCTGTTAAATCATTTCCACCACAATAGGAGGATGGGTATCCCTTTCTATTGTTTATGCTCCTTGAGGGCATCGATTATGGACTTCCAAGACTGAGAACGTGGTTTCCCTGCTCCATCAGGGGCTTATCCTTCTATTATTTAAAGTCAGGAACCCTATTTCTTAGGTCCTAGGGTTTCTAAAGTTTCGATAGTTCAAGTGATGACTGGGAGGATATTTTTTTACCTTTCTCTAAAAGATTGAAGTTGTTAGAAATTGAAGAATAAGATGAAAAGGGACTTTAATGATGGCTTCAGCTCTCCAAATTTTAGTTGGTGGTTCTGGAATGAAGGCCATGTAGTGAAGAACATGATGAAGAATAACCTCCATAATTTTATCTCTCAAAGGTTGGATACATTGGAAAGCATACGGTGGCTTCTTTGAAGGATAGATAATAACAACCTTATCTATAATGGTTTAGAGGATGAATACAAAGATGACTTTTTTATGGAAAGAGGATAGATGTTCTTTAGGACCATGAGAGTAGATGTTACTTTCTAAAGGGACGATAGGATGAGGTTAGTTCTTAGTAGCTTGGAAGATGAGGAAGAGACTCCTTCACAGAGTCAAACTATGGAGGCAAGGCCAAGCTCAAGAAAAAGGAAGAAGACCCTCTAGGAGGCTCCTGTGATGACTTTCTGCTATTTGTTTCTTTTTTCTAGGTCTTATGATTTGGTTTTCTCTTTGTATCTAGTTTTTGTAGGTTTGTGTCTTGTCGTTTGGTGCTTTGGTTCAAACCCTTTTTTACTCTTCATGGTTGGTGGTATTTTGTCTCTTTTTTATCTTCAACAAAAATATTTTGTAAAGGCCCTTGGAACCTATCCAACTATTATCAATAAAAAAATTAAAATAAATTTTTTATCCATATTCATACAAAATTAAGATACAAGATGATTTCCCATCATAATAAATGTACTAGGTACAATATTAGTGATATAAATCATCATTTTTTTAATAATCGAGCAATATGAATCCAAGCATCCCTAAGTAGCATTCTTTTTCTTATCACAAAAGATAAGATACTCTTAGTATGCTTTTAAGATTAAACATAACAATGAGACTTCATTAAGTTATTTACTTCACTTTCATATTATAAATAATTTAAAGAATTGAAAATAAATAATAAAATGTAATAATCCAAGGAAACTATCATACATTATATAACTACTTGCGAAATCAATCTAAGGCTGAATATCTATTCATAAATTTTTTTAAAAGATCTACGAAAGAAAACCTAATTTCATATTTCTATCACATCTTCACCAAATTCCAATTAACCTCTTATTTCATATACTAATCCTATGGTTTAATGTTATCTTAATGTAAACAATAGTTAACAAAATAAAATATAACCCAACATGAATCTAAATCAAGTATATTTTTATACACTCTAGTAAGAGAAGTAAATCTTTCATGCAATCCATTTGAAAGGCACTTCATTCTACAACCAAATTACATATAAATTTTTTCAATATTTTATATATGTATACTAAAATTTAGGGTTTCAAAAAAATATTAGGCATACAAGAGAATAATTGGCCTAATTGTTCTAGTTTTTGTAAGTGCTTCTCCATACACCTCATTTGGTGTTTTGCTATGGACCTATGTTTATAATTTACTTGAATGGAGATTGATTTTACTTAGGAAGGACATGCTAATGAAAAAAAATCATAAAAATTCACAAGTAATCATGACTTGTTATCAAAACATGCTCTAGAATAAAATTATAATGTTAATAAATCTTACACCTCCACTTAAGAGAAGCTATAATACATCAAGAAATTGACTTGTGAAGCACACAATTTGTTGTTTTGGCGCGGGCTTACATAAAAAAGTTAATTAATATGAGATCTAATTGCACTCGGGAAGGGTATGTGAATGTGAATCAAGATTTTATATTTGTTTTAGAGTGACTAGAAAATGCACAAAAATAATAATTTCCTTACCATGCACAAAGTTAGGGTTGCAATACATCAAAAAGTGTAAGTGACAAGCTAGTTAATGTGAGATTGAGTTTTTTGCTTTCAGATCTCTTAAGAGACATTACCCTACTAATATATATGGGAAGGACCAAGATGGTTTGGTAGAAACATGACACCTCTAATAGAATCTACCAACCTATCTAGACATTTAAACACCGTCACTTCGGTTCCAAAAGTTTTTGTTCAAAAAATATTGACCTAGAAAGCCTAAAACTGACTCAAGCTAACATTTTTTGGCATTTTAAATTCACAGTCACCATTACAAGTCAATATATATCTAAGAGAGAGAGAGAGAGAGAGGATTTTTTATAAAAACTTGATGCCAAGCTGTAATTTTAGATGATATATTCCTAGGTGCCATAGTTTGTGACAAATTTCCCATCATAATGTTGTAGTTTTTTTCTCTAATGGCTCTTAAGAGACATTCATAAACCGATGTAGCTAGGAAGGTATGAGATGGTTAGGAAGAAAAACAACACATCCAATAGAATCTACCTATATGAACAAGCATGTGGTAATTTTTTATTTGGTTCCTTTCACAAAATATCATCCTAGACACTTTAACTTTGGCTCAAAATGGCACTTTTTTGTGTGTTACATTTGTTGCGACCTTGAGAAAACCAAGTATATCTAAGAGAAACCAAGAGAATATTTTTTAGACGTACCAAAGATCAAGTTTTATGTCTATATGGGAAAAAATTTAGGCATTACAGTTTGTAATAACTTTCTCGCCAAAGTTTGACAATTTTTTCTCTTAGGGCTCTTAAGAGACATTGCCCAACTGATATAGGCGTGAAGGACCAAGATGGTTGGCTACTAAAAAAATTCCTTAGATAACATATAATAGACCTCTTAAACATGTGGATGATATCATTTTTGTGCCATAAGGTGTCATTCATGGAATATCACTCGCTGACATCCTAACGCTGACTTAAACTAACATTTTTTGGTGCTTTGCATTCACTACCACTGCGATAAAAATGGGTGGATCCAAGAGAAAAAGAGAGAGGATTTGTATGAGAAAATTACACCAATATTTAGGTTTAGAAAATAAATACCTAGGTGCCACATTTATGATAACTTTCATGTATAATTTTGATAGTTTTTTTCTCTTAGAGCTCTCAAGAGATGTCGCTAGCTAGGAAGGACTATGATTGTTGGATAGAAAAAATATTCATGTGATAATATCTATCAAATATTTGAATGAATGGGAATAATCAATTTGGTGCCATAAGGTGATTTTCACTAAATATCACCCTATACACCCTAATACTAACTCAAATTGATGTTTTTCAGTGCATTGAATTTACTACCACTACAAGAAAACTAGGAGGAGATGAGAGAAACCGAGAGAGGTTTTTTTAGATAGACCTAACACTATTTTTATAGGTTTGATAAGAAATACCTAGGTCCATAGGTATGATAACTTTCCCATCAAATTTTGACCCTTTTTTCTCTCAAGGATCTTAAAATACATCTCATGACTGATGTAGTCAAGAATGACCAAGATTGCTAAGTGAAATGATGCCTCTAATAACATCTACCAATCTAAAAATACTTTTGGGAACCATCAATTTAGTTCCAAAAGGTGCAATTCACAATTATCACCCCAGACACCTTAACACTGATTTAAATAGATGATTTTTGGCACGTTACAATAAATTCCACTACGAGAAAATCAACTAGAGATGAGAGAATCTAAGAGATAATTTTGTATCTAGATATAATCCTACGCTGTAGGTTTAGATGATACTTTCTTAGGTGCCACAGTTTGCAAGAAATTTCCCATCAAAGTTTGACATTTTTTTCTCGCAAGGATGTTGAGAGATGTCACTTGACCGATGTAGTTAGGAAGGAATATGATGGTTGACCAAAAAAATGACACCTATGATAGTGTCTACCATATTTTTCAAATTTGTGGGAACTATATTTTCGGTTCCATGAGATTTTTTTCATAAAATATCTCCCTAGACACCCTAACACTAACACTTTTTGGCTTATTAAATTCATGATACCACAAGAAATTCAACCAAAGATAAGAGAAACTAAGAGATAATTTTGTGAAATGACTAAATACCAAGCTTTATATTTAGAAAAGATGTTCTTAGGTTTCATGGTTTGTGAGAAATTTCCCAACAACATTTGAACATTTTTTGCTCTCAAGGATTTTAAGAGACATTTCCTAATCAATGTACCCAAAAATTAATGGGATGGTTTGTTAGTAAAATGAAACCTTTGATAGCATCTAATAGCCTTCTTAGATGCGTGCATGTGTGTTGTATTTTTTAGTTCCATGAGGTTTGTTCATAAAATATCAACCTAGAAACCCTAAAACTAACTCAAACTTATTCTTTTTAGCATGTTGCGTTCATTGCCAATGCGAGAAAACCAGCCAAAGCAAAGAGAAATCAAGAGAGGAAATTATAGAGAGAGGCTTGGAAACATTTCAATGTATTTTAACATCTCTTAAGGAGAGATTTGGGATTTCTTGAATGGACATGCACGTCCCGAGTAGGCTTCAATCTCAAGTCAACTAACCTATGAATGTAAGTCCATGCCAAAATACCAACTAAATGTTTGATGAATTTTTAACAAATTTTAACCTCTATCAAGGATAGATTTGAGTTTACTTGGCATACACATGCCCTTATCGAGTAGTATTCAATCTCAGGTAAACTAATTTATGAATGTAAGTCCTCACCAAAACACCAAACCAAGTGTTTGGTAAGTCACTAATTTTTGACATATTTCAATCTCTCCCAAAGAGAGGTTTGAGATTGCTTGGCTTAGACATACCATTCATAAGTGGCTTCAATCTCTTCTGGCTAACTTGTGAATGTATATCTACACCAAAACACTAAATTGGGTGTTGTTATCCCAAATTAAGCCCCAGGTTAATTTGGATAACTCAATATAAATGGACTTAGTCATTTAAATTCTGGGATGTGTGGGAGTCCGTCAAATTCAGCCCTGGGATATCGAAGAGAAAGACAACTCAGGATGGCTTACAAGTCAGAATTGAGGATATATGAGTTGTCTGGCAGGTCAAGTTTCAAGACAAGCTATGAGCTGTGGAAAAGGTTTATAACCATCTCATGTTGCACAGTAACCATGTGTCAACCGCCACCTCCCTATTACGTGTCATCTCCCTTTGTTATCATGTGTCAACTTGTTGCCTCGATTTTGCACGTCAGCATCACCTCGCTATCACACGTCAAAATTATTGCTATGCGTAATAACCATTTCATTGTCATGTGTCAACCTCCTGCCGCTCACTGACATGCGTTAACTACCACCCATTTTCGTGCATCAACCACCCTTTCTTGATGTGTGTCATCCATCTTCCCCTTGTCGCACATCAGCACCATGTCTTCCTATTATGCATAACCACCCTTCTTCTTGACATGCGTCAGACGTCTCCCCCTTGTCGTTCGTCAGCACCATGTCTTCCTATCATGCGTCACTTCCATCTTTTTGACGCACGTCAGCCACCTTTATCCTATCATGCGTCAACATTCCATCTTGACGTGCATCAACCTTCCCTCGCTCTCACACGATAACATTTCTCTTGTCGTGTGAAAACCCCTACCTGTTGGCGAACAACTTCCTTCGTGCTTGTTAGGATTCAACAAGGAAATCCAGCTACGGACCAGGTATTAATGACATCGTACAAGGTAGTTCAACAAATGCTTTAATGAAGCATGACGCCCATGTCTTTTATGATAGAAACGTACCATTGAAAAGTGGATCGATATGGCTGCCCATACCTCTGTATAGGAAAATAATGAGGGATGTTAGTAAGTGAGACAAATTTTCTATATAATGTATTCAACCCCCTCATTTCTTAGGGGGAGAAATTCTGGGAGCTAAGGAAACTCTTGCAAAATTTTCCCTCAACTCCATTTGAGTTGTGAGCCTTCTCTGGGGCCTAGCAATGTAATTATGCCTTTATGCATCAAATGTAATGGCCTGTGCATACTTTAAAGCAATAAAAATTGTGTTTTGTGGTGTTTCTTCAACCCTACCTCATTTTTATTGTATTTTCTTTCCTCTCCATTATTATTGTTGTATTTTTTGCATGTTCTTTCACTTGTAGGTTTATGATGTTGTGTTCCATGGAGTTTTGATGGTGGATTAGGATCTAGGTCTGTGTCACATTTGTTTGACCTCCCTCAACCCCTTTTTCCCTGTTTCATCCTCTCTCAATAGAGTATATTGCCCCTTTTTTGGTGTTATGACCCCCCCTTAATATAGGATTTCTCCTTTTTTTATGGAATTTCTCTCTCTCTGTCTCCTTAGAATTGTTAGGATAGGCCTAGTTAGTTGCATTTTTACTTCTAGGAGTAGTTTAACATTAGGATTGGGTAGAAGAAGCTAGCCTTCTCCGAACAGTTATCTCGAGTTTGACAAGTCCCACAACTTGAGGGATAACCCCATGTTAGCAGAATTACACTGATTGCCCACACAAATAGAGAGCAAATTGGGGGGTGTTGTAATTTTGACATAACAATTTTAGCACGCTTGGTGGGACAAGAAAGTGAAAGCTTTACATTTCACAAGTGTTCCACTACATATATTTGTTGAAATATCTTTTTTAGGTGTGCAGTTCAACATCTGGAGCAGACTTCATTTCAGAAAGTTGGTATGTTCTTGTCAAAATTTCAGCCTTTGGAGGTGCATGCTCAAACACATCTACCTAATCCATCTATTCAAATAACCCACTCTCTGATTTACAGACCTTCCTTCCCATCCATTGTCATTTTATTTCCATCCCTCTCATTTTCTTCCATTTCATAAAGTTATGCAATCATGACTTCATTCCCCACATGGAATTCACACTTACAGTAGCAGCTGTGTAGTCCACCTTTAATGTATTCCTCAACTCCTCCAAATCAGTGATATGAGCAAATAATTAATCACTATGCCTACCCCTACGAGCTACCAGGATTAGTTCAACTATGGAGCTTGTTGAGAGAAGGGATAGGCGTGTAGTGACATCAATTACATGGAGAATGCCTATTTTCAAGAGAAGATTCAAATAATGAAGGCAGACATGGTGTATTCAAGGGCCACAACTCAGATGAAATCGTTTAGAATTGGCTATAGGGCACCTTGTCCATGGGCCGACCCTATGCCAAGATATTTTAGCCCACAACAAAAGCTTGATTTCATGGTTGATATGCTACCCCATCTTGCACAGTGGACCAAGGAGATAGAGGCCTACAAACTTGGTGTCAAGGATCATTATCAATGAGTGAGTCCCACATCATCATATAGTAATTTTCTCTCTGTTCTCCAAGCAACACCATCTCAGCCTGAAGCCTCAATTTCTGAGCTTCTTTCCTATTGCCCCTAGTTTGAAATCCTTTTCTCCATTTTCTAGTCCTCCCGTCCCATCTTACTTTTTCTTCCCTTTTCCCTTCCAAATCCAAGTCCCCTTCATAAGAGAAAAGTATAAAACCCCTTCCATCACCTCACCACCATTAAGCTGATAGAATCAATAGAGAGATGGAAGAATAGTTTCTCCAAATCCAAAAGAAGAGGAGCACATTCCAGCCTATAGAGGAGAACCATACAGTTCTATAGGCTTTAAGTACAAAATAGGCCATAGAAGAACCTTCAGCCCTTCCTCCCACTTCATCCCCTTTGAGCTCTAATGTCGAAGAAGAGTTTGAGATTTCAAACTCCATGTTTGAAGATGAGGGGAACCATGGTGAGCGAATTGTAGATCTGGAGGACACCATGGAGGAGGTATATTATTTGTCTAACATGGAAGATTTACTTTGATGGAGAGGAGCCCGTGGAGATCACATCATTTTCTCCTCCATCATCCACCTTCCAAGCACATGAACCTACTATCACGAAGGATGGCATTCAAGTGAAATAGCCTGCATTTCACAACAAACCTATAGAACCGAGGTTGGAGGATCCAAATCTTACATGTTCTTCATGGTAGGAGGAAGGAAACAATGATGACACCATTTCCACACTGGTCATTTAGGAAGAGGATAAGATGCTTGCAGAAGCAATGCAAAGAAAAAATAACCATGTAGGCAACCTCTTTTTTTAGGAAAATTCACAGGAAGACTCCATTTTTGGAGTTGAATTTCAGAGAAATGGGCACATCCATCGGATCAGACCATTCCCAATCAGGTACTTGGCTTCATTGGAGCTGAGGGAGAAGCCAAAACCGAGCATGTCCACTTTAGGGCATGAGGATGAGTATCAAAGCACTAGAAGTCACCATCAAAACCTCAAGAAGTCTAATGCCAATCATCTTGAGGAGGTATTTTATATTGATGTTGGTACTTTGGTGATTTTGATGGAGGATCGACCTCTTGTCGGTTTTTCACTCATAATAACAGCCATGTTCAGTGCCAAATCATATACATGGATGCCTATTTTGAGAAAGGGAAGTTACTTCTCCCTGCCAGTTATAGGATTTGTTTGAGTTCCCTTTTCCTTTTGTTAGAGTAGAATAGGTAGGTTTGTTTTTAGTAGAAGAAGTGCTTGTACACACTTTGCATGCCTCCACTTAGAGCATGTATGTTTTTCCTCCTTGTACATAGTTTTTGTGTAGTGGTTTCTCTTGCATAGTTCATCATGTTTCCAAGAGGGAAATGTTGTAATAAGGGGTTCAATGTTGCAAGACACATTTGCTATCTCCAATAAAATCTAAATGAAGAGTAACTAAATCATATTGGGGGAACGTTTTTCAATGTTTTCATCTCTTATGTCTCCCTATATCAGTCACAATTGAGCTCTTATGTATCTTCTTGCATCAGTTGCAGGGGAATTATTCATGAGGAGAATCAGATTTTTTGGGGTGGTTTCACAGTACATGCATTCAACCCCAACAGATCAGTTACAGGCTCAGAGTTATTCATGCCTTTTCCTTGATTGGATTTTCAGTTTTGTAGACAGTTTACAGGTTTTATCCAAAGTCCCAAAATCAGATTTAGGAGTAGGCCAAGGAGGTTTCAGTCCATATGCTAAGTTCATACGAATCATAGGGGACATGTTTTCAAATGGAAAGATTAGTTTCTCCAAGGTTAGGCTTGACTCCATCCCCAATGGATGCTTCAAGGCAGCTGGTCACACATCTAGTAGGTAGATGTCCCTGATAGGTATCCAATTGTTATCCCAAATTCATCCCTTAGGTTAATTTGGATAACTCATTATAAATGGAATTAGCCATTTAAATTATGGGACGTGCGGGAGGCCATCAAATTCAGCCCAGGGATATCAAAGAGAAAGACATCTCAGGATGGCTTATAATTCAAAAATGAGGATATATGAGTTGTCTGGAAGGTCAGGTTTTGCAGTGAGCTAGAAATTCACGATGAAGGTTCGCAGCCATCTAATGTCACGTGTCAACAATGCTTCAATCACCGCTTCCCTGTCGCGCATCAGCATTGCCTCATTGTCACGCATCAACCTTCTCGCTGATGTGCATTAACCATTTCGTTGTCATGTGTCAACCTCCTACGCCTAATGTCGTGTATCATCCATCTCCCCTTTGTCGTGCGTCAATGTCATATCTTCCTGTCAAGTGTCACCACCCTTCTTCTTAACGTGCGTCATTTGTCTCCCCCTTGTCACTCATCAGCATCATATCTTCCTATCGCATGTCACCACCATCTTCTTAACGCATGTCAGCCGCCTTCATCCTGTTGCATGTCAGCATTCCATCTTGACACGCATCAACCTTCCCTCATTGTTGTGTGATAGCATTTCTTCTTGTCATGTGACAACCCCTTCCTGTTGGTGGACAAATTCCTCCATGCTTGTTAGGTGTTAGCAAGGAAATCCAGCTACGGACTGGGTATTAATGACATCGTACAAGGTAGCTCAAAAAATGGTTTAATGAAGCATAGCACCCATGTCTTTTTTGACAAAAAAGTACCATTGGAAAGCGTACCAGTATGGCTGCCCATACCTTCATACAGGAAATTAATAAGGGTTGTCAGTAGGTGAGACATATTTTCTATATAGTGTATTTGACCCCCTCATTTTTTAATGGGAGAAATTCTGGGAGTTGAGGAAACTCTTGTAATATTTTCCCTCAACTCCATTTGAGTTGTGAGCCTTCTCTGGGGCCTAGCAATGTAATTATGCCTTTATGCATCAAATGTAATGGTTTGTGCATACTTTGAAGCAATAAAAATTGTGTTTTGTGGTGTTTCTTCAACCCTGCCTCATTTTTATTGTATGTTCTTTCCTCTCCATTATTATTGTTTTATTTTTTGCATGTTCTTTCACTTGTAGGTTTCTGATGTTGTGTTCCATGGAGTTTTGATGGTGGATTAGGATCTGGGTCTGTGTCACATTTGTATGATCTCCCTCATCTCCTTTTCCCCTATTTCATCCTCCCTTAATAGAGTATGTCACCCCTTTTTTGGTACTATCACCCCCCCTTAGTATAGGATTTCCCCTTTTTCATGCACTTTCTCTCTCCCTATCTCCTTGAAATTGTTAGGATAGGCTTAGTTAGTTGCATTTTTCCTTCTAGGATTAGTTTAGCATTAGGATTAGGTAGAGGAAGTCGGCCTTCTCCGGAGGGTTATCTCAAGTTCACAAGTCTCATAGCTTGATGAATAACCCCATGGTAGGATAATTACACTGATTTCCCCACACAAACAGAGAGTAAATCGAGGGGTGCTGTAATTTTGGCATAACAGATGTTTCACACATTTTTGACAAATGTTAACCTCTCTCAAGGAAAGGTTTGAGATTTCTTGGCATAAAAATTCCCTAGGTAAGTTTCAATCTTGGGAAACCTAAATTGTGATTGTAAGTCCACACAAAAACACTAAACTGGGCGGTTGTCATTGACATATTTTAACCTCTCTCAGGGAGAGGTTTGATTTTTTTAGCATATGAATGTCCTTCTTTGTCAAGATTCAATCTTAGTTCAACTAACATATGAATGTAAGTTCACCCCAAAAACTAAACTTGGTTCTTGGTGAGTCACTTACTAAGTTTTAATGTATTTTAATTTATCTCAAGGATAGGTTTGAGATTTCTTGGCATAGAGATGCCCTTCCCATGTAAGGTTCAATTGTGATTCAACTAAATTGGGGATGTGAGTTCATGCCAAAACACAAAATTGGGTGCTTGGTGAGTCACTTACTAATTTATGGAATATTTTAACATCTCAAGAAGAAGTTTGAGATTGTTTGACATAGACATGCCCTTCCTAGGCATGATTCACTATCAATCTAGCTAACTTGTGAATTCAAGTCCATGCCAAAATACCAAACTTGGTGCTTAGTAACTCACTTAGTTTTGACACATTTTAACCTATTTAAAGAAGAGGTTTGAGATTGTTTTCATAGACATGCCCTTTTCAAGGAGGGTTCAATTGCGAGTCAAATAACTTGTGAATGTAAGTCGATGCCAAAACACCAAACTGGGTGTTTCTCGAGTCACTTACTAGTTTTTGATGTATTCTAACCTCTCTCAAGAAGATATTTGAAATTGTTGACATAGAAATTCCCTTCCCATATAGGCTCCAATCTCATATTAACTAACTTGCAAATATAAGTCCATGCCAAAACACCAAAACAAATGTTTGGCAATTCACTTAATAAGTTTTGATGTATCTTAACCTCTCTTAAGGAGAGGTTTGATATCAATTAGCATAGATATTCCCTTCCTAGGTAAGGTTTAATTGTGATTAAAATTAATCATGAATGTAAGTCCTTGTCGAAACACAAAACTAGGTGTATGGTGAATTACTTACTAATTTTTGACTTATTCTAATCTCTCTCAAGAATAGATTTGATATTTCTTAACATATACGCATCCTTCTCAAGTGGGCTTTAATCTTGGGTCAACTAATTTGTTGATATAATTCCACTCCAAAATACTAAACTAGGTGTTTGAAGAGTCACTTACTAAGTTTTAACGTATTTTAATCTCTCTCAAGGAGAGTTTTGATATTGCTTGTCATAGACATGCCCTACCCTTGTACAATTGAATCAAAAATCAACTTTATAAATGTAAGTCCACACAAAAATACCAAATTAGGTGTTTTGTGAGTCACTTGTCAATTTTTAAGTATTATAACCTCTATCAAGAACAAGTTTGATATTTTTTCGCATAGACATGCCCTTCTTGGGTAGGATTTAATCTCAGGTCAACTAACTTGCTAATGTAATTCCATGCAAAAATAAAAAATCATGTGCTTCACAAGTCACTAATTTTTGATGTACTTTAACCTCTCAAGTGTAGGTTTGATAATTCTTGGCATAAAAATATCCTTCCCAGTTAGGGTTAAATAAGGTCAGCTAACTTGTGCATATAAGTCTAACCCAAAAACTAAACGAGTGCTTGGAATTTTTTGATGTATTTTAACCTATCTAAAGGAGAGGTTTGATTTTTCTTGGTATATACTTAAGTTAAGTTAATCTTACTAGTTCAAAGCATAAAAATAATTTATAACTAATGTTGCTAAGTCATTCCAATAAACCTTCTGGATCAATTCTCACTTTAATGGTTTCAAGCAACACTTCATGATCAACTTCACAAACTTTCCATAAATATTTATTATAATGTTTTCCATATAATTTAACTAGCTTACTATACCTAGATTTGAATAGTGAAGTATCCTCCTATGGGTTTCAAATCCTTAAAATAACCATTGATCTAAATTTGTATGAGGGTGTCTTCAACTCTAAGTTCTTGTGATAACTATAGATCCGATAGGATAAAATAGGTGTTCCCCATTTATGAC
This sequence comes from Taxus chinensis, assembly GCA_019776745.2. Classification (NCBI taxonomy): domain Eukaryota; kingdom Viridiplantae; phylum Streptophyta; class Pinopsida; order Cupressales; family Taxaceae; genus Taxus; species Taxus chinensis. Next base: position 585,139,329 of record CM034156.1, on the reverse strand, counting down.
ACTTGTAGTTAATTTATTATTTGACTCTACATATTGAAAAATAGTAATATTTCCCTTCCACATTTCCTTCATCCATAACAATTGCATAAACATCCCTGCAGTTAATTTGTTACCACATGTTTTAGTACACTTACCAAAAAGGTAAAATATCAGTAAAAGTTATATTATAAATAAAATCCGAGATGTGCTCAAAATTAGTTGATGAAATTTTATTATCCTCTAATGCATGTGATGGATTTCATATCTACATAGGCATAAGGTTCCTACAACACCATTCATTAACCCATTCTTTTGAATAGAACTCATTCCAATCAAAATCCATACAAGAAGAACAAAAGCATGCCACGATCCTAGTAATAATAGTCCAGGAACTAGAATCACAACTTTGAAATGAGTGGAATCGCTTGATCCATGTGCTACAATCTTCATACATTTCATTTTTCTTTCTTCACTAACCAGAAGAATCTTTTCACGTGAAAATATTTTTTGGTCTACTTGACAATGTTTGACTACACCAATCCACAATAGTTGTAGTATTAATTAATATGGCACGTTTTTATAATTTTAATGCTTGATTTTTAAATATCCTTTTACACATGATATGACATTATCATACTCCCATCTCTATGCCTATACTCAATGAAAATAATTTTTTTTTGAACTTTAGTCTTCACATACATCCTACTCAACCAATATAACATGTGGTAATTCTTAAACCGAGTTTGAAAATTTTCCTAACAAACATAGTGTTCATTTAAGATGATATCTATGGATTTCAAATTTCTATAAAACATTTGGAAATAACCTTGGAAGAACTTTGGGAAATGTGATCTGTCATCACTAATATAAAATTTCTACTCTCTCAAATTATTTCTAACATTATTTGTGCTATAAGGTGCATATCTAAATATAATATGCATAAAAATGCAATCTTGAATTAAATTATAGTACTAGGATTACACCTCATTTTGTGGTCATAGTGTATATTCTTTAGCAAAATATATAGCTGAAATAATGATCCCAATTGAAAATTCGATGCACATCCTAATTCCCCATCCAAAAATAAAGATATCTATGTGTGTCTTGCATATTGGTAAATAATGTTTTTAAATTCTAATATAAATTAGATATATGTACCTACGTTGTAACCAACTCATATCTTAGTGACTCTTTTCCATATTTTAATGCATACTTTAGATATGTGTACTTTTTAAAATCAACCAATTGATTTCAAAACTCGTGTATACTTTCATTATGTACACAACCACTCCAATGATTCAAGATACCATGATTATTACATGTTCCATCTAGACATTTTTGGGAAAAATACAATTATCCATAGATTATTTTACTTAAAATAATTAGGAATAATTCTCTTTCAGATTTAAGTGGAGAAGGTACCCTACACTCCTGCAAACTATTGTTAGCATGCAAAGTACAACGTATATAAAAGAAAACATCAAAATGCATATAAAATAAAATGTGGACTTTACAATAAAAAGTGGTGCATGTTTGGTTTCTTTTGACATAAAATGGATTTTATATCTTAAATAATATTTTCCTAATTCTCAGTTGATCCTTATACTTCTCAAGAAACATATTATAGATTTCTATTTGGGTTGTTTCCAAGAAATGTTTTGGATATTGCTCATAAAATTTTAAACCTTTTCTTCTTCTTAATACATCTTTAATATAGGGAAGATCCTTGTTTTATTATGCCAAAAAAAATTTCAAATGTATCATTGCTTTTACTAATACTTTGTCTTTTCTTTGCATTCTATCACTAAATGCTCAACACTACATGACTGAAGGATCATCTAATATTGTTCTTCTTACTACGACTCTATATACATTTTTTAATCCAATTTCAGGTCTATACTTGTTTCAATAAAAAATTGATGTATAATTTTTACCTTACTCATAATAGGATCAATTAATATCCATCTTGTAGCATTACTATCTTTATTTTGACTATTTTTACCAATTGAATTAAATCCTTCACTTATATTGCTTATGATTGTATTATTTCTTACCTCTAGTTTCTTGTTGTCAACCCTAAAGTATGCATCACATGCCTCATTTTATTTATTTTCATAATTTAAATAATTAACTAAAATTGTTGTGTACGTATTTTCCTCTCAAATGCATAGTTCCATACTTATTTAGAATGAATTCAAGATGTACGTTTTGACATGTTACCTTCCATGGGTTATAACATCTTCTAATATATTTCAATCAAATATCTTCGTGTTCTTCTAATTATCTTAAATGAAGGGGTGGGCCTAGATAAGACATCATTTCTTATATGTGTTGATGTTATTGCTTCAACCATAGGAGAGAGATGTGTGTCTAAGTTAACATATAACTTTACAGGTTAGTAAATTTGTCTTCATTTCAAATGGGTTCAATTGGGGTCATCATATGATCATATTCACTATCATTATGTAAATTCATTGTATCACCATGCTCTTAAAATTTACATAATTTTTCTCCATTGTTTCATCATTCATTACAAATTCATTACCATGTCCTACATATATAGTTTCATCATTTGACAATATATTTTCTTCTCTACTCTCACTTGAAGATGTTTGTAAATTTAATTCCATTGAAATAGACATGTTATTATCAATATAAACATTATTTATTATAGAATAATTACCTTGACCTTAATTATAACCTTTTATCTTTTCTTTCGTAAGTGTTTTTTTTAATTTGAACTTCAAGTTCATTATTTGTTTCATCTTTAATTTTTCATAGAAGGAAATAATAAACCCCATGGTTGATATTTATGCTTTGTAATTAAATGCAGACCAAAATTCTAATAAAAATGATCAATTTCAATATTTTGAAATGAGAAAAAATGAGGAATTTTGATGTCTGTCATGTGAAGAGTTAGTTTAGAACCCGTAAAGTGTGAAATTTTATGTGAAAATGGTTAAGAAAATATGAATTTTATTATTTTTTATAATTCCAAAAATGGTGTATGCTCTTTAGAAAAGCGCACACACCATTTAAAGATGTAGTTGCAAATTAGGTAGGGTAAGAGAAATAAAAGTAAATACAACTACCATTTACAAATGACATATGCTCTTTCTATTTTTTATTTTTGAAATGTTTTCCCCTTCTAAATAGCCATGGATTTTAGCTAAGGGATCCAAATCTTAGGTTGGGAACTACATTTGATCAACCAAGAAAGATTTTAGAGGATTTTGAACATTTTTTCACCTTTGTATGCATAAATATTCATCAACTTTATGTATTTTTATAAAACATTTTATGGGTTTGTATAGGGGAGAAAAAAAATTCAACTACGACTTAATTTCTACATAACGTAACTCATTATGACCGATTCAATAGTTTTATCAATAGTTTACTAACTTTTTGATGATCAACCAATGAATTACAAGACATATATCTCAATTTTCTACTCAATATTTGATACTATCTAAAAAAATCAAATATATGAAGTTAAGTTCAAAACATAGTGTCCTTACATTCTCATTTTCATTTTCCTACTTTCTTGACTTGTAAAATAATTATATTAATTGAAAAAATGGTTTCAACAATCTAACATTTTTTGAATCCTTGTGTAAAATTTAATTTATAAATTCATTCATTTGCTCCAAAAAAGTGTGTTCGTACCCGTAAAATTTTCTTATGGTCTCACAAAAAATACTATGTCAATGTTATAAATGAGTAATTTTCACATACTTATGTCATCTGAGTATTTACAAAACTTATATGTTTAAAAAATAGATTCAAAATGTCACAATTTATCTTCTTATGTCGTCATAAAATTATTTAACTAGATGCCTTTAAAACTATCTCCAAGTTCACTTATCGATAATTTTCAGAAAAAAGGTGGCCACTTATCCCCCCATTGACCCCCATTACCCTCCATCTACTCCTCTTCTAAGTGACTTTACAATTACAATCCATAAATGAGTTGACCAAATATAGGTTGAAGGAGACTAAATGATAGCTATTAGATGATTAAAAATGGAAAATAAAAATCTTAATAAATAAATACAATCATGAAACAAATTTCCTCCCTGCTAATTCATTTTAAGTAAATCAATCTAGGTGTATCTACAGGGAGTAAAATATCATTTATAAACTTCTAGCGAACCATGACGAGATATTTAAAAATTAATTGTAAAAATGATTTGGGAAAATACTTCAAGATCTATCTTAATTATTTTTCCAAGTTATATATAACCCACAACACAGGTCTTTGGTGCAGAATTGGACCCAACATAGGAGGGGACTAGGTGAATGCATTCACTTCTCCACCACCTACACAAAGGGAAACTTGCATGTGTTTAAATCCCTCACGCTCCTTTCTTTTCCCACAACACCCTCCTAATAATATTTCACCCTCCTCTACCTCTAGGTTGGAAAAAAAACACTATGGCACACTCTACCATCAACACCACTGTGTTAATTCCTTGAAATTTCATTTTCTATTAGAACTAAAATTAAAAATAGACATGAACATGAATGAGTTCCCAAGGTAGAACAATGAAAGTAGAAAATACGAGAGAAAACTAAAGATAATGTCATCCATCTTATCCTCTTCGTTAAGAGACAACAAAATGTCATAAAAATCAAATGTTGGAGTTTTGGATGTCCATACCCTTGATTCATTGTCTTGTACCAAGAAGCAACTATTTTTACAGTCGGTACGAAGTTTGTGTTTCTCTATATTTTATTTCTAGTCCACATTCAAAGATACAATATGAAATTCCACAACATGATACTGAAAATTAAAAAAAACTATATGGTTCTAAATACCCAATTTCTAAAATATGGAGGGCTCAACTTTATGGTATTATATACAGTTTTCTATATGCCAAAGAAACACGTATGCACATGCACACAAAAACAAACATATGTGTATTGAAGAGGAGGAATGATTCACCCATAAATTACAAGTTACATCCCTCAACACTCAACCCATACTAGAGTAGCTAGTTTTCTTACGACGGATTAATGAAAATAAAATACCTAAATTCATTTGAAGATAAATTTAAAAAATACGTTTAAAAACTTTGATTCAATATTGCACATATATCTCTCAAGTAGGCTTGGAAATGTTGGTGCATAGTCGAAAGACACCTAGTCATGAAGATAAGATTGTTTCTATTGATCTTCCCAACTGTAAAAACTATCCATTATCGAACAAAACAAAAAAAGGAATCCCTCAATGTATTTCACTTGTTTCTCCATATCCTACACATAACAGACTGATAATGCATAACCCAAACACACTAGATGAAGTTTTAATGCTTTATAAGCCACATAAATGGACATGCTATATGTCAGAAAATCATCCAATTTTGCGCAACCTTCCATAAACATTCACCAAAAAGTCAAATAAAAAACTATATGTAGTTCACAAGAACCCAAAAAATCTTGCATTTCTAATGGTCAGGAGTTTTTTATTCATTGAAAATTAGGATTTCATGGTATGGTAATGCTTTTTTATTAATTGAAAATTAGGATTGCATGGTTAGAAATTTATCAATCAACTAATCACATGTCTTTTTTTTTTTAATTAAAAATTTATATTTATTAAAGCTATAATGCAAACCATTAAAATGAAATATGACTGGATGTTAGAAAATATAATGACATCCTCGCTATATTACCCACCTTTAACATGATAATAAATATGGTTGATTTAATTGTGGTGTTAATGAAAATCCACTTTCCACATCTTTAAATTGCTCTAATGCCAACACAGATAAAAGAGACTATTTTCTTGGCATGGTGAACATTAAGCTTAGAGTATCCTTAATTATAAAAAAAAGTTACGCCACCTTTTCCAATTCCACTTTTTCAATGCATATGGTATATCCATGATTTGGAGTATGTTAACCTTGATATTTTTTGTCACTTTTTGTCACAAACATGCCCTTTTTGAGTAGGCTTTAATCTTAGTGCAACTAACTTTTGATCATAAGTCCACACCAAAACACCAAAATGGGTTCTTGGTGAATTTTTGACATATTTTAACATTTGTAAAGGAGAGGTTTGATATTGTTTAGAATATACATACCCTTCATGGGTGTTGAGCAGAAAAAGTATGATACTTAGCAGAAGGCACACAGAAGGTTCACGCAGGAGAACAAGGCGCGTTTAAAGGCATAGAAGGATAGGGAAGGACACACGCGTGAAAGACAAGGACAGATTCGGGACTTAGTCATTTTTATATGTATGGGCTTTTTTGGAGATAGTGTCTAGAGCACACAAATTGGATAAAGACTTGCGTGAAATGCATAGGCTATTTTGGGAAGAGCGTCTACTAAGCACTTTATATGGGTTTGAGTTAATAATAGAATTATTACTGCCAGTTAACCAAGAGAGATCTATTAATAGCACACTTGCATGTGTGTCTATTATTGTAAAGGTGCATGGCTATTTTTAGCATGTGACCTATTTTGGGAATTATGCAAGTGGTGAAAGGCAAGTCCCCACCCTTATAGATATGTAGTGATCTGCGTAGTATAGTAGGACTATGTAAGGATAGGATATAAGTTATTTTGAATTCATGCTTCCAGATCTAATGCACACATGAGCTTATGGTATTGTAAGAAGCTTTTGTGTATTTATTGTGTTTAATATAATGGAGTGTATTGACTGATTAAAGGTATTAAACATGATTAAAACTAAATCTTGCATGGAAGAATTCATTGTGGCTATTAGTTAAATCTACTGCTCTTTAGATTTAGATCTAAAATATGCTTTGTAGAATGTTATATTAATTATGGATGTGAATACATTAACTATTCATCTTGCTAACATCCTACATAAACAACCCTAAAGAGGAGCCTGGTACCTTGTGCGCTTGGTTGAGCGCTCAATCTGGGCTGAGTGATGTGCCAGTGTGCCTAGTTATTACTAGTAAATTATAGGATGCATCATTGATTCCATGGCTAGGACCTCTTTTTTAGTTGTTTTCAAGATGGTTCGCGATGAAGATATACCGGTTGACTCTCGCAAGTGTTGAGGAGTGGATAAAAGATCTAGAAGAAGAATACACATAGAGGTTCTGCACTGGATCTGAGTTTAACACAGGTGCATGGGTGGAACAGAATCTATATGACAGTTTGTATGAGAGCTTCTTCGCTATTTTTCCGGTAGAAATGTATGAGTGGTTAGTTACTTATGCGTCTAAAAGGGACTAGAGGTATCACACACTTGTCTGGACGTAAGAGAATTTCATGCCCTTTATGATGTTGATCTGATTTAGACACGTGTTGTGGATACTTGGTTTTATGGTGTTCTGAATAGTTATATTCTAGAGTAGTCAATTTCCACTTCTTCTTTCCCAGAGGTAGTGGAATTCCATTTTTTACGATATCCCAAGGGAAATTTCTTGCAAAGCATTCCATTAGTGATCAAAATCTTGATGGTGACCCTGAACTTGGAAAGAAAATTGATGGCTAACTAAACCCCACCACATGCAGGGGCAGAAGCAGGTTTGGTGAAAGATGGCAGACCTAGCGGTAGAAAGGAAAACAGAAGAAAGGTGGATTAAGTATAATGAGGTGGGCGAGAGGGAGATAGAGAAGATGCAGGATGTTGTAGAGTGAATGACATTGAGAAGATCAATGGATCGTGAAGGATTTGGAGCTCACGCAGAAGGCGTGGAGCTGGAGCATCAAGAACTCCCACATTTTCAAAATCATGACAGGGAACCCCCCTCAGCCTCACATGGAAGCACACCAGTAGAGATGACCTAGGCTGTGGGTGCACATCCCAATATACCTGGAAACCTAGCACTTACACTTGGTTTTCAAGTATCTAGTACAACAAATAGTCACCAAGTAAATTTAGGCAGAGGGAGAGGAGTAAGTCAAATAAAAAGTACATCGATGGTAGGGAAAATGTCTTCATTTTTTAGGGGTACCTTTTTAGGTGCATCATCAGTACATAATTCGAGCGCAAAAAATTTTGGACTCACTTCTGGGAGTGGTAACACTTCATAGATTGTAGGGGTTCAGTTCAATACTACTATTGGGACACATGGAAGTGCATCCACTGGTCATCTTTTGGCTACAGGTGTAGGATAAGGAGGTGTAGGTGGTTCTATTTCCAGTGGTTCTGGAGGTAGAGGAAACACAGGAGGTTCTGGATTAGGTGGACAAGGTCCGCACCAAACCTAGAATATTTACATGAATATGTCTCTTCGTCTGCTAGAATATAGGGGCATAGAAGATGTTGCTGAACACGTGCACCTGTGTGAAATATTGAGGTGCGCAAAAATAATCACGGCTTCTGAGCGTAGGGCAAGTTAGTTTGTAACTATGTTACAAGGACATGCACACAACTAGTACATAAAGTTTGACCCTGATCAGACTTGTGTAGATTATGTAGTATTAAAAGATGCTTTCCTTAAAAAGTTTCACATCACTGAGTTTGAGAAGAAGAGTATAAGCGCACTCAAGGATATCAAGAAAGGCACTACTGAGAGTGTCAGGGAGTATGATGCAAGTTTCAAAACACTTTTATCTAATCTTTCTTATGATATTCACGTAATCCAGCATGCATAATGGTTTGTTGGAGGTCTGATTACACCTTTTAGAAGGGCACTATCATATAAGACATACACTGATTTGCGTGAAGCACTTGAAGTAGCTTTACTCACTAAGGTAGTTGGAAGCATAGACAATGGAGTCATCCCATTCTTGGAAGCAAAAATTACATCTATGGTAAAGCAATTGGAGAAACTATTGGCAAATTCAACACATGAGACACGCACGGGGATTTGGTGTATAGATTGTGAAGTAGAAGGTCACACCAAGGATAATTTTCCCCATAGATCAGCATGTTCATTACTGCTAGACTATGAGATATGTCATTTGAACCATGATGTTAGGCATTTCCCATTATTACAATGTACAACAAGTAAGAACCTCTCTTGCTACTGCAAAATTTATAGGTCCATGACTCACAATACTGAAGATAGGAGTATGATACTTAGTAGAAGGCACATAGAAGGTTTGCGCATGAGAACAGGGTGCGTTCAAAGTCGCGAAAGTATATGGAAGGACACGCACGTGAAAGACAAGGACAGATTCAGGACTTAGCTGTTTTCATGTGTATGATATATTGTTGGAGATAGCGTGTAGAGCACATAAATTGGATAAAGACTTGCGTGACATGCATAGGCTATTTTGGGAAGAGCATCTACTAAGTGCTTTATATGGGTTTGATTTATTACTAGAATTATTATTGCTAGTTAACCAAGAGAGATTTATTATTAGCACACTTGTATGTGTGTCTATTATTGTCAAGGCGCATGGATATTTTTAGCATACGACCTATTTTGGGAACTATGTAAGTGGTGAAGGGCAAGTCCCCACCCTTATAAATATGTAGTGATCTGCACAGTATAGTAGGACCATGTAAGGACTGGATATAATTTATTGTGAAGTCATGCTGCCATATTTGATGTGCGCATGAGCTTATGGTATTGTAAGAAGCTTTTATGTATTTATTGTGTTTAATATAATGGAGTGTATTGACTGATTCAAGGTGTTAAACATGATTACAACTAAATCTTGCATGGAAGAATTCATTGCGGCTATTACTTAAATCTATTGCTCTTTAGATTTAGGTCTAGAATATGCTCTATAGAATGTTATACTAATTATGGATATGAATACATTAACTCTTCATCTTGCTCACATCCTGCACAAGAAACCCTAAAGAGGGGCCTGGTATCTTTGCATGCTTCGAGTGAGCACTCATTCTAGGCTGAGTGATGTGCCAGTGCACCTGGGTTATTGCTGGTAAATTCTAGGCTGCATCAATGGGTAGAATTCAATCTTAGGTTAGAAAAATTATGAATATAAGTCCACTCCAAAAATTAAATCAGGTGTTTGGTTAATCACTTATTAATTTTTGACATATTCTAACCTCTCTCAAGGATAGGTTTGATATTGTTTGGCATAAACATGCCCTTCCTAGCTGGGATTAAATTGTGATTCAAATAAATTGGGAGTGTTATTCCATGCCAAAAATACCAAACTGAGTGTTTGGTGAGTAAGTTAATAATATTTAGCATATTCTAACATCTCAAGAATAGGTTTGAGATTTATTGGCATAGGCATGCCCTTCCCAAGTAGGCTTCAATATCAAGTCAACTAACTTGTGAATGCAAGCCCACATAAAAACACTAAATCAAGTGCTTAGTGAGTCACTAAATTTTGACATATTTTAACCTCCCTCAAGGAGAGGTTTGAGATTTATATGTATAGAAATGCCCTTCCTGGGGAGGGTTTGATTGTAATTTAGCTAACTTGTGAATGTAATTACATACCAATGGGTGGTTGGTGAGTCACTTTCTAAATTTTTATGTATTATAACATCACTCAAGAAGATTTTTTATATTGTTATCATAGATATTCCTTTGCATGTACACTTCAATATCAAGTTAACTAACTTGATAATATAAGTCCACACCAAAATTAAAAAAGCAAGGGCATGGAAAGTCACTTTCTAAGTCTTTACATATTTTAACCTCTCTTAAGGATAAGTTTGAGATTTTTTGACATAGCCATGCCCTTCCCTAGTATGTTTCAATTGTGTTTCAAATAACTTGTGAATGTAAGTCCTTTCCAAATGTAGTCATAAATCTATGCACTTGGCTACATTTCTAGGTCTCAAATCATACTAATATGTACATGAATCCTAACAATAAAACTAGCGGTTGACAACTCCTTTTGGTATTTTTTATTCAGATCTTGTCTTCTTTTTGGTCTTACACATCTTACAGCCTTGTTGGAACTTAACTTAGTTATCTTGTATGGCCTCAAAAAGTAGCACCCATTCAAAACACAAGCGCATAGGCACTCCTATCCCTTCTGGGCACTCTTTACCCTCTCTAGCCTTTTCTCACACTTTAAGGTTTCTTTTACTTCTTGGGCATATTTTACACATTTGGGTCGGCCTTCTAGTTGTCAATTACGAAATTCAAACAAGGCAATCATATATATACATATTTATATATCCAAAATGAAGGGATAAGCACTAGCAATATATATTATCACCTAAGCTTGCATCCAAAGGCACAAAAAGCATTAAAAAGCATCCATATAGCACATTCATTCAAGGGACAAGAGGTGCATCACTCTGCATACACAACATAGAAGGGGGAAGTTCTTTCTATTCCATATCACACATTTTATACATTTTTATATTTTAAATCTAGCCCACTATCATTATGCAAATTGCACAAGGGCATCATTACACACACATTCAGACAAAACTATACGGAGTCTAAAATGTAGTGTAACACTTTACTAAGTTCACTCATTGATGTTAGAGATCACAAGCTAACTGAGAGGGAAGGTGAATATGTTATTCAAAATTATATCTCAATTTCAATTATTAACTTATACACATTCATTGATTCATTAAATGATTCACCATTCAAAACAAATAGTGTGCATCAGATATCAAGCATAATAACACATTACACAACACGCTAACACCATATATAAGTGGGAAACCCTCATGTGGAAGAAAACCCACTAAAAATATGCTTATATTACTCAAAGGAAATAATTTTAGTGAAGCACCAACTTCTCAAGGGGCACCAACCCCTGATTTAGTGAGACAGTAATCCCACAAGGAGCACTAACCCTTAATTTAGTAAGATGCAACTTGCAGGGAGCACTAACCCCCTTTTATCTAAGCACCCAATTAGAATGGGATATTACAATTTGATCATACAGATTCAATATTTCTTACTCAACAAATTATGATCACTTTTCTATATCTTTCCACACTCACTCTTTCCTTTATCTCTTTGATCTGGATCTCTTATTGCTGCTCTCTCGCCTCTTCTTCAGCTCAAATAATTCAATTTCACTCGAGCTCTCTTTCTCCTTCTATCTCCCTTCTAACTCGCATGCATCGATTCCTTATACAAATAATAGCTAATGATATCTATGATCATCTCTCATATTCTACTCTCATAAATGCAAATGATTATCTACTTTGCCACACAATTTTTGAGAGCATCTTTCACATGCAAGAACAACATATGCAACTGAGCTGAAGTTTTACTTTTATATACATCTAATTTCTTCAACGCGAAAGAGGTTGACCTTTTTTCTAGATTCGACCAAAAAACCTTCATTTAATTTAGGCTACAACGGTCAAATATGACCCAAGTAATTCAATTTGATTATCTATACTATGAGTCAACCTTCCCTTTTCTGGAATCTTCAATTAAACAATTCATCACCTGATTTTTGAATTTTTCATGGCACAATGTCGGCTCCTGCGAATTTCCTCTGCTTAGAGTGACTTAAATTGTGTTCCGCAACTATTCTCTTTACTTCGCAACTTTTTCAGTCCTTCACGACATATTTAGTCTTCCACGGAATTCTCTAGTCTTTCATGGCACTTTTAGTCTTCCGCGGCATTCTCTAGTCCTTCATGGTACTTTTAGTCTTCCACGACTTTCCTTCAAACTTCCTTACTCCTGTAACTTTCTTTTAGATAGTTCTTACTTCAGAGGTTCTTCCTTCACATCCGAGGCCTTAACATTTTTACTCACTACACATTCTTTAACTCATTTTTCTTTGGTAGCTTCATTTATTTATCCACAACCATCGATTTTTTTTCATGGCTTCTTCTAGAGTCTCGTGGCTTCTTACAGACTTCGGAAACTACTTCAAGTCTTATGTGGTTATCCCCTCATATTCGCTGGCATGCACATAAAGTTGACTAAGTCCCTTAAAACTTATCCTTGACCATCCTGAGGCATATGAGAGTTGACACTACCAATCAACCGTCATTATTCTCGCTTGCTCATTTTACCAATAATCCATTTTTTCATCAATACAACTTTGACATTAATGACATCACATATGAAAAAGAAAAAGGTCCAACAATCTCCCCATATGATTTTTGCAATAATCTCACCAATTTATTCTTGACATCAATGACAATGCACACTATAATGACAGATCTCCAATAATCGGGTGACCTTCGGGGTCAGTCCAACTCCAGATTCTGCATATTTATTTTTATATTTGATGTGATTTGTTGGAATGTACAGCTAGGTATATCTCTTTGTAGGTTACGAGTAAAAAATGGTGACATTGGAGAAATATAGGAGTGAAAAAAGGAAACTAACAACAAAGCTCCTCTTACACAAAAAATCACAGAACCTGGTCATCTGACTAGACACTAGTACCCATATCAATCACTAGTGCTTGGGCACTCCCATCCTCCTGTGGGTGCTCCTGTCCTAAATTTTTTTGGTATCTCCTAACCTCTAGTGAGCCTTGACAACACTCTTCATATTTTTTTCTAGCAGTGCCTCAATCCTACTCACTTCCAGATCACTTGGAAATTAGCTAAATCACCCACTCTCTCTCTTGGTTAGGGTTTCATATTATTGCATGTTTGTTTCTTATCCATTTACTATATTTTACTACTTGTATATCATTCATTATAATAGTTACTCTAAAATTAGGATTTAATTCAATTTATGTTGAATCATTTGGTGAACCCGACATAAAACCATTGTCAAAATACTACGTAAAATTGTTGATACCAATGGCAGTGATTGACACAATCAACTTTTATACACTCTTTGGGATTACCACATGAGCATCCATAATCCCACCAATAAGACACCTTTTTCATTAGTTTAAGACACTAAGGTTGTAATTCTCTTAGAACTTGAAATACCCTTCTTACATGTATCACGCAAAGGCATCCTCAAGGATAATGAATATTATGAAAATCGATTGCATGAGCTTGAAATGCTTGACTTCCACCACTTAAAATCCTCATAACATCTCCATGAATATCAAACTCGCATCGCACATGCTTATAATAAAAAAGTATGCACACATGAATTTCATATCAACGATCTTGTTTTAAAATAAAATCAAAAGAACACTAATGTTGAGGCTCAAGTCAAAGGGAAATTCAAGCCTAATTTACTCAGGCCATATGTCATTACTACGAAACTTGGGGGGAGAGTCTATTTTCTTTCTAATCTCCTTGGAAAACTACTCATGAACCCACTCAATGTGATGCATCTTAAGTGGCATTATGCATAAACACCTTCATTACCCGATGACGCACTATAGTGCTACAATTCACACTTGACTGTTGAGGGAATACTTCATCAATGAACCAAACATCATCTACTCTTGCTACACTTCGAACTTGATATTTCATGATACATATTTCATAACACCTACTATTCTCTCTGGTTCCATGCTTCATGACTATCTTTCCAAGCATTACCACATCATTGGTTCACATAATTTCTCTTCATTACCCAATGGTGCTCTCTAGTTCCACAAATCATACTTGACTATTGAGGGCCCAATTCTTAAGTGAACCTCACATTATATATGCTTCATGTGTAATGCTTCATGATACATATTTTCTAGCATCTACTCTCACATAATACACTCATTTCTTGACGATGCACTCTTGTTATATGGTTCGTTCTTGACTATTGAGGGAGCATTTCTAAATGAACCTCATCTAATACACATCCGCTGGGGGGAAATTTGGCTCCTCCTCTCTTAAAATATTGTACATTCACAGCACACCATCACATTCACTCAAAATTTTCATATCTTGGTTGCATTTACTCTTGTTAGCCTATACTACTTACATGTTGCACTTTTCTTACTATGTTAGATGAATTCCTAGTATGTCATTGTATTTTCTATGCACACATGCGCATTCACTTGGTATCTTGAGGTGAATGCAACACTTTTACATATTCGCACATTATACATGTTGCTCGATACAACTCTTTACAAGTTCCACCACGGATCCTGGGGGCATATAGCTTTACACTCTCATACTCTACACATCACATGTTTTATTACTACATCTCATCATTGTCACTTTACCTTGTTACTAATTTATACACGCTTGGACATACTATTTATCTCTCTAACATGGTAATGGGTGCTTCATGTGTATCATTTTCCTTGCATGATCTATACAATCATGGCTATCTGTCACCTTTTACTTACTATTATTTACTATTGTTTGCTATTATTTTTTGGATGTGCTCTATGTCTTGCTTGATCATTATTTTCTTTTGGTTTCTTCGGCTCTTATTGTCTTGTGACATTATGAGAAGTGTCCCATGTATGAAACCCAATTTTTAAGGTCCATCTGGTCTTCATAATTGCTTATTACATTGTTTTCTATTACATGTTAGTTATTGTTACACTAACACTTTTTTTCTAGCCTATCTTACTTGCATGTGTTTTGGTTTCTACCATGCACATCCCCTACCCTCTGTGGGTATCTAATACATGATATGCATATCAAATTTAGGCCATATCCTTTGGGATGCATTCTCCTAAATTCATTACATGCAACCCAAATGAGGGGGCCATTTATTGGGTGAGTAAATCACCCTTCCAGTAGCTCAGATCTATATATCATAATAACACAGTACAAAATCAACATAGGAACACAATTACAAATTAGCTCAGAATCAAACTTGGATCTAAAACCCAAAGCATACAATAACACTTAGACATGAATAGTAGTGGTGGGTGGTTGTGTCCCCTGGATGCTAGTGTCATGGGGAAAAAATAGTCAATTTCTCAGTTCAACATAGTTTACAACAGTCTTCAAGTAGCAGGCACTTGCCTCTAGTTACAAAATGCAATCTAGCAGTTACAATCAGAAAAAGGAACAATATGAACAAATCAAGCATGTAACATATAAAGTGGTGCTTATCGGGAAACATCATAAAAGGAGATAAAATCTAGAACTCTCTCCCCAACACTCTACCCTTGGTGTGAGATCGCCCAAAAAACTCACTTTTGGCGTGAGATCACCCTAAAAACTCTCTTGACATGAGATCGCCAAAAAAACACACCATCAACATTCAAATCCAACAACTCCAAGTAAATAGGACAATTTTATATCTCATAATCTCCTACATATCAGGTGCACACTTTCCTTTTACACACTTTTACACTTTTTACTTACATATACATGCATTACTCTGATTTTTCATATACGGAAGTTTGACTACTTTCTCACTTTTATTTTGCAGGTATTCCCTTATTACGTAACAAGAAGTATCTCATATCAGCAAACACAAGCTCCAATGATAAACTACTATGCATACACTTCATCCCTAAGGTCCAGTTACCTTTCCTAGTTTCCATGCTTCCTACTTTGATCACTTCATGCTTCACTTGTTCACTGGGCATGCTATTAGCTACATTATTCTCTACTGGATCACAAGGTACACATCATCTATCTAATTTATGTTATCAAGTATTCACTCAAAAAAATAAAGTGGAGGAAAATATAGACACGAAATCTATGCACTTGGGTACATTTCTAGGTCCTAAATCATACTGATACATACATGATTCCTATACAAGAAAAATAGTGGTTGAAAACTCCTTTTGGCCTTTTTACTTTATTTCTTGTCTTCTTTTTGGTCTTACACATCTTACAGCCCTTCTGAAACTTAACTTATTTATATTTTATGGCCTCAGATGCTAGTGCCCAGTTAGGACACAAGCGCTCAGGCACTCATATCCCTTCTAGGCGGTCCTGTCCCTCTCTAGCCTTTTCTCACTCTTTTGGGTCTCTTTTACTTCTTGGGCATCTTTTACACTTTTGGTTTGGCCTTTCATTTTTTAATTATGAAATTCAAATAAGGGAATAATATATATACATAGTTATAGCTTCCAAATGAAGGGCCAAGCACTAAAATTATCTTATATCACCTAAGCTTGTATCCAAAGGCACAAAGAGCATTAAAAAGCATCTATTTAACACATTCACTCAAGGGAAAAGGTCTACATCACTCTACATACAAAACATAGGAGGGTGAAATTCATTCTATTCCATCTCACACATTCTATACATTTGAGATATTATAGATCCATCCCACTATCATTGTGTAACTTGCACAAGGTCATCATAAAACATCATTACACACACATTCACACAAAACTACAAGGACTCTGAAATGTAGTTCAGTGATCGGTACTAATTTCACTCATCAAGTGACTACCAAGGTTGAATTGACTCCACATTATGCATCTTTATTTTTAGATTTGATGTGGTTTGTGGGCATATGTAGCTAGGTATCTCTCTTTGTAGGTTACAGGTACAAATTGATTCAGTAAAATTTTATTATTTTATATGAATCTAAATGTACAGCTATGATATAAATGATATAAAATAAAATATGAATGCTAAACAATTTATTTAATTTATTAATAAAAGGAAATAAGAGGGATAAGGCACTTACCTTGATTTTTTTCTTACCTCGCTATGACCTAGGACTGAATTGTGTGATGAAATAGAATGATAAACCATCGCAACTATTAACCTTTAAAAATTACCTCTACAGGAAGGTGTTTTCAAAAAAATTGTCAAATTCCTTGAACCTTCAGTATATTTTTCTTGCCTAAAGGTGTTTTTACAAATTTGGAAATTTTCTAAACTTCGAAGTTTGAATTTTCAGACTTCGGAGGTCTTCTTATTTCGAAGTTTTCTATTGATTAAAAAATGAAATTTTTTGTTTAGAATTCCGAACTCTAAAAACTCAAAGTTCCAAAATTTTGGAACTTCGAACTTTTAGGTTTTGGAGTTTTCCTTAGCATTTTTCGTTATTTTCACTGCCGATCTCCGAACTCCGAAACTCCGAAATTCTAAAATTTTGTAAATTCAAACTTTCAAGTTTCAGAGTCTCACATTACATGGATATTTTCATTCCCAAAGTTCTGAAGTCTGAAACTCCAAAATTCTAAAATTTCAGAACTTCAGCCTTTTAGAATTTTGGAGACTTTGGGTTTTGCATTGTAATGATCGCTTTCAGGCATGTAAGAGTTTCAGGAGTTGCGATTTTAGAGCTTCCACAAAACATTTAATTTCCAACTACCCCCACACATGTCGACTTTTGAGCATTAATTCCAGGGTTCCCAATATAAAATCAAAATTTTACCTATCATTTTCACTTGGCTTTTGCTCTAACACCCTAATTCTACCGCACCATTTTATACTTTCAAGGCATCTCTTTCAAGGTAATTTTTTAGGTTATTTCTTCTTGTTGGTTTATGATTAATAAGGTATTTTTGGTTTTTTTTTTATCTGTTATTCTTTTCTTGATTAGCATGAAAGCTCCTATCATCCATTGTTCATCTTTAACCATGTCATCCAATTCTTTTCTCAACACTGGAAGCTTCAATTCATATAGGAATCTAGTCTCATCAAATCCAAGGATTGTGCAATAAGTTCCTTTCAGATCTGCAGAATATTTAACTTTCACTCTCTCGAAATTGTGCCTTTCAGTGATTTTGGAGTTAGTAGTGCTTTCGGAGTTTCAGAAGTTCACTTTTCGAGTTTTTAGAACTGCGATATCGTTAGAGCTTCAGAGGTTAGGGTTTTGGAACTTCAAGATCTTTGGAGTTTTAGAGGTCGGGATTTCGGAACTGCGAAGTTTTCAAAATTTTAGAGATTTGTAATTCAAAGTTGAAGCCTTTTCGGAGTGGTTATTTTTAGACTTTGATATTTCAGAACCTTTAAGGTTTCTTATAAAGTTTTCAAAGATAAATCAGATTTCGAATTCCGAGTTCATGTCAACTTCCTCATCAAAGGGCAATGGAAAAATCAAGTACACATTCTTAGGAGTTTCTCCTCACTCATTCCTATCTTTGAATTTGGGGAATATTGGAGATACTAATCTTGGACAAGAGGATATGCCATAAGTTCTGGGAAAGATTAAATGTACCTAATAAGAAACCTTGGATGAAGGCCATATTCGATAGTGGACTTACTCTCGCTACAGGTTTTCCTTCATCCATGCATTTCCCTGAGTTTGTCTTATCTACAACAGCTCACTTTGATAAGGATTTTGAATCACTAAACGACAATGACAGAAAGGTCGTGATTAGGCTGGACACTAATTTCTTTGAAGATTTATTTAAACTTCCATATGTTGAAGGATATGCAAAAATTTCACTAGAAGCCACAATTGAACATTGGGATAAAGAAATTGAATTGTGTACAAAGGTCATGATGAAGATTTACTTGGCCAATAATGTCACCAAGCTTCCTAAAACATTGTTCCACTCAGACTTCATCCAGGAAGTAAATGATCTTATTGTATTTTTAATTATAATTTCAAGTCTCGCTTCAGTGAGGGAATTTCAAGAATGGATGTTCCTTTATATTACTACTATCAAGAACAATAAGGAGTTCATACGATGGGGGGAACATATCAGCAATTCAATTTGTTTTTCAATTTAGGAATGTCTTGACTTCTAAAAACTTCTTCATGACTTCCTTCCTCATTTATGATGTAGCTATCATGGGATAATTCAATGGTTTGAATACAAAAGGTGTTATGAGTGTGTCACACATTTATGAATTTTATCCTCAAATTACAATGGAAGAAGGAAACAAACATTTCCGTAGGGTCAATGATGCCTTTTTTACTGTCCTCCTTTATCATTTTAATCAAAATTTGTATAATCGAAGAATTTTTTATGAAGCTTTTAAAGAGGTAAGGGAATGGGGAGCAATCTATCTTCAATTCCCGACATTCACATACATCAAAATTCCACATTTTCTAGGTGCCCCTAGAAAATTACCAAGATTTCCTACCGATAAATGGGTCTTTCTAGAATTGATTCAAAAATTGTTGGATTACCATAAAATTCAAAATAAACGATATAAGGCGGGAGTCTAGTTTCCTATTTCAATAGGAAGATATATTTGTGCTAGTATTTTTAAGGAAAAGAATGTGGATGGGGAAATGTCTGAAGTTACCTTGCGAACTTTCCATCCCAAAACTAACTTTGATTACTGCGGTAAGTTCAGTGAAACAAGATTGGCTAGTTCTCACATTCATCACTTGGAGGATATTTGGATTCACTGTTAGGATGAGATTATTATCAGACAACAAGAATATGAGAATTTGACCTTGAAGTTAAATAATTCGGTATTGTAGATATTCCGGAAGGAATAGAGGATGATGATGAAGTATTGGATCCAATTTACAAGAACAATAATGTTGCAAATCAATCTTTGTCATGGATTGATTGGTACCCAGAAGAACATTGCAATACTAAGGAAAGGGTGGGGCCCATTATACAAAGGACATATGATTGGTTGCCTACCTTGAGAATTTTAACAAAAGGATTAGATCCATCTATAAGAATAGAATCCCAACCAACATTGAGTCTCCCTACACCCACGAAAGGTAAAAGGTCAACTCAAAAAGCCAATATAACTCGAAGGAAGATGTCATTTGTTGTTGAAAGTTGCTCTCTTTCAAAATTTCCCATTGCCAAGGTTGTGTCCTTTAAAACACAAGTATCAGAATTTTTTGAAGTTAGTGATACTCCAGTTATATCACAAGATTTGCCACCCCCTCCTTCACTACCATTTTCACCATCTTCAACTCCACTTTCCCCATCATTATCCACTGCTCCTCTACTCATCTTTGCTTTTCCATCCCCATCCATGGCCTAAGTGTTTTCATCTCTTCCTATTCTCTCAGTAGGGGAAATGGTCTCCATTTTCCACTCCATTTTCTCGGTGGCTTTCATTTCCTTCCATTTCCACTTCCAGTCTTGTTGCTCTCGAGGCTATTCTCACTTCCACCCCATCTATCATAACCACCACCATTTCATTATCAACTGATATTGCCAGTGCCATTGTTTTATCCAATGCTCCAAGTGCCAAACCAACCATGCCACTTTCATTTGCATCTGATATACCTAAATGGCTATATCACCAAACCCCAAAAAGAAGCAAAAGGTTCCCCTTATAGATGTGATAGATATGAGTGTGCAGAACCTACTCCGAAGAGATAAGAAAAACGGCCAAAGATTGTCTCTAATTTATCGATAAACCAGTTAGGAGAAAGGTTCATGGAGGTAACTACTCCCATTAAAGGGAAAACTAAAGAAACCATTATGGTAGCAGATTATCAGATCTCTAGGTTTTCACTAGGAAAGGCAACACATGAGGGCACCAAATAGGATGTTCAAGTGGCCCTTGGAATTTTTTTGGAGAAGTATGAAAAATATAAACCTTCCAAAGATGAATTAAATTCAAAGGTTGAACAACTTACTGCTCTTTTAAGGAAAGTAACACAACCCACTCCAACTACTAATCCTTCAACTATAATTGCTTTGATAGTTTCTAACATTTTGGATGATATTTCATATCATGAAATTGAGAAGATAGGATAGAAGGGAAGATTAGTTGATGGATGGATAGAATGCATGCTTCAGGAAGCTAATCCTTTGATCAAAATAACTATTGAATTGTATAATGATTTACAAACTGAAAGAACTTCTATTCGCATGATAGATGAAGTCCTCTCTGAGGAAAATAATAATTTGAATCTAAATTTAACTACATAGGGAGAGATTAGAGATGTGGACCTAGATTTAATCCTCTAAAAAGGAGCAATTGATGTCAGAAGAATTTTATAATATTGAATGCAATTTTTTCAATGAGAATATTGATGCTCTTCCAGTTGACCAAATTAAATCAAATTTCAAAGATTTGGTGAAGAAGGATGATGAAGTGACTAAAAATTTCAATATCAATTCAATTTACAAGTTAGCCTCATGCTAGAATTTAATAAGTTAGCTGAAGAAATTAGTGAATAAGTTAAAAAGGTTTCCAGCCAAATTTGTAAGGGAAATTGATACAGCAGAGGTACATGGAATCATCAAATGTTTTATTGATTACAAACACCGGATGACTATGTGGGAAGAAGATCAGGGGAAAACCAAACAAGAGAGAGATGTTGCAATTCTCCAAGCTAAGCCAGATAACCATGATTGGGACGGTTCCAAGCTCTGAATCAGTAAAATTTGTAGGGTTGACTTAGTCAAACCTTTGCAACAACATTACTATTTTCATGGGAGCATGTTCCCTTGAACTTATTATACTCTATTTTTAGTTACTTGTTAATTAAGGTTCAGCTGTAATGGCTCAACCTCTGGAACTTATAAATATTTAAATGTATTAATTTTATGTAGACCTTTTATATCATTTGAAAAGTTACTCTTCAAGCTTGGAAGAGTGCTTCATATACTTTGAGCCTTTCAATTATATTCATAACAATATTTTTCCATGAAATGTCTAGTTTATTGTGTTAATCATTGATCAATTTATAACTTGTGAATGTTTAATTCCTTGATATGATTGGTTAATCTACCTTTATCTTAGTTATCTTATTTCAATCTATGTGAAAAGTGATATAGTTACTTTGAATATCAGTATGGAATAGTTATTTCCTTTCTGTTACAAAGTTGCATTATTATTTATAGTCATGGATGGAGGAAGATTGAAAGATATGTGCATTTCATATATTGCCACGAGGAGTTGATTTTGCCTTTAGGTAGGTCTAGTTGTTCAATATACTTAGTGCATCACCTTAGTTTTCTTTTGTTTATCTCTAACTTTAAGCCCATAAATTGAGTAGATTAGATTTATTTTCAAATGTTTTAGCCTTGCATATTGATCTTAAATCAAGTGCTCCAGGAAAAATATTGGATCAGCCACGACCCTGCATGGAAAGAATTAGAGAAAACACGTTTAAATCTTGCAAACTGGTTGCAGAGGGACTCTACAATGGAATGGCGGGGCCTGTGAAAGTTTAAACGACCTTGTGTGAGAAGAAAGAGAAGAAATGGCTCTGTCACATGAATCCATGTCTTAAATCTATTTGAAAGACTTGGGCAGGCTCTAAAATAAAAAAGGAAGGGTCGGGGAAGGAGGCAAGTAGTGTCAGAAGAACCAAAGGTCTAGAAGAAGAAGTGGTGAAGATTCAAAGTCTTCGGGCTCAAGAGACAGTTTCCCAAATGAGTCCAAAAATGCCTAAGTATGGAGGAGACAAGGAGAGATGCCACGTGTCAGCGCAAAAGTGCTTAGCCAAAGTTGAAATTCAAAAAGGCCAGAACTCCAACAAGCACCAGGTCCAGCGTGTCCCAGGTCAAGAGATATGCCCCGCCAAGTCAAAAGAAAAGCCAAAAGTCACAAAATAGGCTGCAAAAAAGGAAAAGATGGTCAGTGCATTCCTTAGCCAAAGCCAAAGAGGGCCACGGGGTTTTTTTTTATTTTGCTATTTTTTACAGAAAAAGGGAAAAGGATAAATTACGGACCTGTGAACCTGATTTTTTCCCTAATCTAGCTGCACATGTCCCATATGTAAAGGGGAGACCCATTTTTCAAACTGTTTTCCCACCCATTTGTACTCGATACAAACTTTGAAGGGGCATATCTTTCGACTCAGGGCTCAAAATATTGCAAATATTACACCATTGGAAGTGTCTCGATGTCTTCTACACCATGGAAAGATAAAAAAATTCATTTTTTCCCAGGCCATGGTAGGTGAAAAATGGAGAAAAACATCTTCAAGGCCTTTAATGCAGGATCTTCTTGCTCTTCAACTACCAGATCCGATTCGATTCGATCCGCTGGGGAACCAGAAGCGACATATTGTGGGTGGATTTGTAGAAGGCATTGATATTCAGTGGTTGAATTTCAAAGTGGGATTCAATGCGTATCTCATGGTGGTTGGAGAAGGATTCAATTTTTCCCTCTTCTCTCTCTCTCTCTCTTATTCTTTCTATATATTGTAACACTTCTCATTTTGGAAAAGGAGAGACATTCTGGGCATAGAGAAACTCTGTCAAATTTGTTTCTCGATGCCATTTTTGAGTAGTGAACCTTCTCCCACCTGGAAAATGTATTTGTGCCTCTATTCTAAAAATGTAATGGTCTTGTGCACCTTCTAGAGCAATAAAAATGTGTTTTTGTGGTGTTCTTCAACCCTTTGCATCGTTTTGTTGTTTCTCCATGCCTCTCCCTTCCAGATTTGTTTTTCTGTGCATGTATTTCACATTTGCAGGTGCAGGATGTTGTGTTTCATGGAGTTTAATGGTGAATTTGAAGATCTGGGCTGTGTTACTTCTGTCTGACCTCCCTCATCTCCATTTTTTTGTTTCTTTCTCCCTCAATAGAATATCTCACTTCCTTTGCTGGTGTATCACCGCTTTAGTGTAGGCTCTATTTTTTCCCTCTTTCTCTCTCCTTGGTTCCTTGGAATGGTTAGATTAGGTTAGATTTAGTTTTCCTGCACTGGAGTAGCTCATGGTAGGTAGTTTAGGAATAGGAACCAACCTTTAATCTGGAGAGCTTTCCCACTTTTGCAAGGTCCCACACCTTGGGGAAAGTTCAATGTTATGCAATCACACCAAATGATTCTGCCTTAGAAAAGTAGATCCAAGAACTCATTTGGGGGTGCTTGTGATTTCACACTAACAATTTTTGGCATGCCTGGTGGGACCAGAGGTCTTCACTTTATTTCATCAAGTTGATGTGTTCTTGGTGGGATTCAGCCTTTTGAGGCACATGCAAGCACATCTGGCGACTCCATCTGGTCAAAAACCCATTCTCTGAGTTGCAGACCTTTTCCATCCATTTCCACTCATTTTCATCCATTTTCTTCTTCCATCTCTTTCATTTTCTCCCATTCCATGAGGTTGTGCAATCATGACTTCATTCCCTTCATGGAACTCACACTTACAACAATGCAATCCACCTCCAATGCATTTCCCAACTCCTCCAAATCAACATTATAATCAGATCTAGGATCATTATGCTTACCCATATGAGCAGAGTCAAAATCAGTTTGGCCATGGAGCTTATCAAGAACAAGGGGACACATACAATGGTGACAATTATGTGGAGAATGTTGGTTTGCTGGAGAAGATCCAAAAAATGGAGGCTGACATGGTTCAGTCAAGGGGCATAACACAAATGAAGGCATTCAAGATTGGTTGCAGGGCACCTTGTCCATGGGAAGGCCCTTTTCCAAGACATTACAACCCTTCAAGAGAAGCTTGAATTCATGGTTGAAATGCTGCCCCAACTTGCACAATGGACTGAGGAGATCGGGGCTTATGAGTTGGAGTCAAGACAACCTCGTCAATGGGTAAGTCCAACATCTCATAGCTTTTCTTTTTCTCTTTCTCAAGAAACACCATCTCAACCCAAGCTCCAATTTCCAAGCTTCCCAGTTGCTGCCCCAAGCATTGATTCCATTTCTCCATTCCCTAGTCTTCCACCCCATTTCATTTCTTCTCCCCTTTCCTTTCCCAAGCAGTCATTCCCTCCAAAGAAACAAGAAGTTTCATCTCCTCCCTCCACACCACAAACAATTGCAAAACTGGTTGAACCCCAACCTACCACTCCTTTTGCTCTCCCAAGTCCATGTTGGGAAAAGACTCAAGAATCCAATCAAAGAGAACAACAAGAAGAGGATCCCAACAGAGAAGAAATGATAGACAATCTGAAGAGTTGGGCTACCAAATTTGGGCTTACAAAGATCCCTTTGATGGTCAAACCAATAGAGGAGGTCAAGGTTGAAGAGCCAGTGGTGGTTGAGGTTGAGTTTGTAGTAGGAGAAGAGAAAGAACAAGAGAAAGAAGATCAGTCATCAGTTTTCTCAGAATGTAGTGTCCACGTTGGCACTCTATTTGAAGAAAGTACTGATCCAATTCAAGTTGCACAATCAGCCATGGAAGAAGATGAACAATCAACTCTAAGTCCCATTGAAGAGGAGTAGATGGAAGAAATCAAATCAGAGTTTGTAGCAGTAGAAGAAGAAAGCATCATTGGAGATTCCTTGCTTTCATTCGAAGGGCCTGATTTGGTTGATGAATCCATCATGGAGGAAAACTCTGAAAGAGATCTTGCAGTCCCAACTAGTCCTCTAGAGCAGCAGATTGAAGAGTTTGACTTGTCAAACTCCATGCTAGAGGAAGAGGTTACTCAAGGGCGAGATTGTCTTCAAGTAGTAGAAGAAATAAAAGCTTCTCCAAATCCAAAAGAAGAGAAGTGCATTCCAGCTGTGAAGGAGAAAAATGCAGATCCAGAAGCTTTGAGCACAAAACAGGCCATAGAAGAACCTTCAGTTCTTCCTCTCACCTTATCTCTCTCAAACTCTAATGCTGAAGAAGAGTTTGATCTTTCAAACTCAATGTTGGAGAATGGAGGAAAACATGGTGAACAAAATTACAGGTCAAGAAGACACCATGAAAGAGGTTGAACATTTGCAGCAGGACAATGAAATGAGGCAATGTATTTGTTTGTTTTGGAGGACTGTTTTGATGGAGAAGAAACCAGTTGAGTTTCTATTGTTTTCTCCTTCATCATCCACCTTCCAAGCACATGAGCCTGCTATCATGGAGGAGAAATTTCAATTGCAACAACCTGCATATTATGGTAGCTCTTTGGAATCAAGTTTGGGAGATTTAAACCTTCCATGCTCTTCATAGAAGAAAGAAGAGAAAGGGAAGAAAAGTTCCACCATTGCTTCCACACCATCCATTCAAGAAGGTCTACAAGAAGACTCCATTCTTGGAGTATAAATTCAGAGTTATGGGCACATCCAAAGGATCAGACCTCACCCAATCAGGTACTTGGCTTCATTGGAGCCAAGGGAGAAGCCAAAACCAGTCATGCCTACTTCAGGGCATGAGGATGAGTACCAAAGTACCAAGGGTCACCATCAATACCTTTAGGAGTCCAATGCAGGTCAGCTTGAGGAGGTATTTTCCATTAATGTTGATACCTTGATGATTTGGGTGGAGGACAGGCTTATAGCTAGTTTTTCACTCATACAGGCAGCTATATTTAGTGTCAAACCATTTGCATGGCTGCCTCTCTCAAGAAAAGGAAGCTACTTCTCTCTGCCAGTTGCAGGATTTGTTTAGCATTCTTTCCCTCTAGTTAGTTTAGGAGTAGGAGTAGATTTTGATTTCAGTAGAAGAAGTGCTTATGCACACTCTGCATGTCTCATTTGAGGCATGTATGATTTGGTCTCTGTATATAAGTTTTGTTTGCATTTTTCCAAAGGTGCATAAAGCTAGGCTCTTCAGTATTCATAGTAGGGAAACTCATAGTTACCTGTAATAGTTGCCATCTTCAAAGAAAACAAATGCAGAGCAACTAAAGTCATTTCAAAACAGTCCATTTTAGGGACAGATGAAAGCCCCAGAGTTAAAACAATTTTCTACTCTCAGAAATTCCATTTCCAAGATTTCCTTATGAAAATTGAGAGTGCAGACTCAGGGTCAGACAAAACATAGAAAAGGCATACAGTCAGGCTCACAGTGGCTCAGGGATCAGATCTTCAAAAGTTTAAATCAGTTTCATGTTTATCAGGTAGACTCCATGCCCAATGGATGCTTCAAGGCCACTGGTCTCTTCATCTAGCAGGCAGATGTCCCTATGAGTCACCAAATTGTTATCCATATTTCACCCCTGGGAAAAATATTGGATCGGCCATGACCCCGCACAGGAAAGAATAAGAGAAAACACATTTAAATCTTGCAAACTGGTTAAAAAGGGACTCTACAATGGAATGGTGGGGCCTGTGAAATTTTAAACGACCCTGTGCGAGAAGAAAGAGAAGAAACGACTCTGTCATGTGAATCCGTGTCTTAAATCTATTTGACAGACTCAGGAAGGCTCTAAAATAAAAAAGGAAGGGTCGGGGAAGGAGGCCGAGTAGTGTCAGAAGAACCAGAGGCTTGAGAAGAAGAAGTGGTGAAGATTTTTCTTCAAGTCTTAAAGGGCTCAAAATAGTTCAGGAAAGAGTCCAAAAATCAACTAAGTATGGAGGAGACAAGGAGAGAGCCACGTGTCAATGACGCTTCTCCAAAGATGAAATCCAAAAGGAGAGGCTGAATCAAGCACCAGGCTACCATGTGTCCTAGGTCAAGAGATATGCCCCTGCCAAGCAAAAGACTTAGCCAAAAGTCACAAAATAGGCCGCAACTCTACCCAAGGGAAAAAGTCAGCGTTTGAGAAAATAGTCCTAAGTCAAAGCTAAAGCGGGGCCACGTGCGAAGGTTTTTTGAGTTTTTTTGAGTTTTTTTGTGGAAAAAGGGAA
Organism: Taxus chinensis; assembly: GCA_019776745.2. NCBI lineage: Eukaryota > Viridiplantae > Streptophyta > Pinopsida > Cupressales > Taxaceae > Taxus > Taxus chinensis. The sequence goes on along the minus strand of CM034156.1, from coordinate 585,111,353 downwards.
AAAGATAAATTACGGACCCATGAACCTGATTTTTTCCCTAATCTGGCTAGTGCCACATGTCCCATATGTAAAGGGGGACCCATTTTTCAAACTGTTTTCCTGCCCATTTGTACGGACTCGATACAAACTTTGAAGGGGCATATCTTTCGACTCAGGGCTCAAAATATTACAAATCTTACACCGTTGGAAGTGTCTCGACGTCCTCTACACCATGGAAAGATAAAAAATCATTTTTTCAGGCCCTGGTAGGTGAAAAATGGAGAAAATGTCTTTAGGCCTTTAATGTAGGATCTTCTTGCTCTTCAACTACCAGATCTGATTCGATTCGATCCATTGGGGAACCAGAAGCGACATATTGTGGGTAGATTTGTAGAAGGCATTGATATTTAGTGGTTGAACTTTCAAAGTGGGATTTGATGTGTATCTCATGGTGGTTGGAGCAGGATTCAATTTTTCCCTCTTCTCTCTCTCTCTATTCTTTCTATATATTGTAACACTTCTCATTTTGGAAAAGGAGAGACATTCTGGGCATAGAGAAACTCTGTCAAATTTGTTTCTTGATGCCATTTTTGAGCAGTGAACCTTCTCCCATGCCTAGAAAATGTATTTGTGCCTCTATTCCAGAAATGTAATGGTCTGTGCACCTTCTAGAGCAATAAAAATGTGTTTTTGTGGTGTTCTTCAACCCTTTGCATCGTTTTGTTGTTTCTCTGTGCCTCTCCCTTCCAGATTTGTTTTTATGTGCATGTATTTCACATTTACAGGTGCAGGATGTTGTGTTTCATGGAGTTTAATGGTGAATTTGAAGATCTGGGCCGTGTTACTTCTGTCTGACCTCCCTCATCTCCATTTTTTCTGTTTCTTTCTCCCTCAACAGAATATCTCGCTTCCTTTGCTGGTGTATCACCGCTTTAGTGTAGGCTCTATTTTTTCCCTCTTTCTCTCTCCTTGGTTCCTTGGAATGGTTAGATTAGGTTAGATTTAGTTTTCCTGCACTGGAGTAGCTCATGGTAGGTAGTTTAGGAATAGGAACCAACCTTTAATCTGGAGAGCTTTCCCACTTTTTCGCACTAACATGACCTTCTCTGAAGGCTCACCCCAAGGCGACAAGGTTCCATAGCTTGGGGATGTTCCAACATTACATGGGATTACTCAAAGATTCAATGGGTGTGTGATCCATGTGACAACAACAACGAACCCCAGAAAAATGCAACAAAGGTGGAACTAGCTAGAATGGGACAACTGAAAAGGGATGGGAGTGCCCTGGTCTTACTTTTGAGTGCCCTAATTTGTAGAAAAGGTCATACCCTTATTATGATATGGCCACTATGGATTTACACTTGTCTTCCCTTTGTCACGTGTATGTCACACTTGGATAAATAGAATACCTATAACCTGGAATGAAGAAAGCACCTGTAAAACCCTAAAAAAGATATCAAATCCTAAAGAACAAAGATGTAAAATGAGGGGATAGACTTTCCTAAGCTATCACAATGGTGAACTTATGACTAAACATTGTACTATATCTTAAATGAAATGTATTTATGTGTAATTGTGTGTGTAATAGTGCTCCTAGGTCTCCCTTGCACCAATGACACCAAGATAACAAGAAATAACTAGATAAAAATGCAAATGTGTGGATGGAATAGATTGAACTCCCCTTCCTATGTAGTGTGTATGCAAAGTAATGGCATAAATACATTCCCTTGCTCTATGTAGATAGCTAGCCCTGGATAAGAATAGTTTGCCCATATAATGGTATGTATATTATGTTTATATAGGGATCTCTTGTTCAAAATTCAACACTAATGACCCAACATGCCGACTAGTACATCGGGAGATGAGAGGAAAAACCAAAAAGAATGACCTCAAATGTCAAAAATAAAACCAAATAAAAAGCAGAAAAGGGCACCCAAGATGTATAGGGGCACCTAGTGCTACTGTACAACCCTGGGTGCTAGTGTCTAGAGACCAGTGATGAAAGATGAGTGAGAAATGACAAACAAGGATCCTTGAGACTTGATTATAACTGTGTGTATGAGTGATAAGTGTGTATGGAAAAAACAATAAACACCAATAACACAAATCGATGAACTATGGAATGTGTCATTAGTGAATACTTTTCTTATGCAAGATCCATATATGAAACAACATACTTGGTAGTATAATAATAGTAGTAAGTTCGTGATTTTGTGTCTACATTTTCCCTCACTTTATGTTGGTGAGAGAAAGATCGGTAACATAAAGTAGATAGAGATGCATACTTGAGAAGTTTGGAGAATTCCATGTTGTTGAAGTACATGAAGAGTGTAGTAGAAGTATGTGCTGAGTGAGAACATATAGCGTGGTGAACCATGGATCAACGTGTTGATCCATGCAATGTAACGAGAGACATGTGGGACCATTATGAGGATCGATAAGCAAGATTGATGATTGTGATGTTGAATGATTGAATGTTTAAATTTTTTGTTGATGGAGATATAATGGGGAAGGGAGTGATCAGTTCCCAACCCAATTGCATGTGTATGAAAAAACTAAGGATTTGGGTTTCCTTCCGCTAGAGGAAGAGTGTAGGGAGAGAGGTCCAGTTTTACTCTCCAACTTTAACTACATCCTCAAAAGATCTATCCCCTACAGATGGACAAAGATCAACTTTTTTTTAATTTTGGATCCAAATTTTTGATTATCAACATGATAACCCATATAGGAGTAGTATAGGAAAGGAAATGATGTCTCATTTCCCCCACTCTCAGGGTGTCACTGAAATGTGTGTGTGGTGGATTCCATGTTAGGTAATCTAGAAGTAATCACGAAATGTAAAATAACTTCCCATGTTAGGTCATCTGGGAAAGTGGTGATATAACTCCCAAGTTAGGTCATCTAGGAGGATAAATGTGTACCGTGTTCATGTTGATTGATTGATGTGATTTTTATTGTTGTAGAGATTAGAGTGTATGTGATTGATTGATTGGTTACCCATGGAGATATTTTACGGTTGTTGCCCCCAGGTTAGGTCATTAGGGGGAATCACTAGAAAATGATGTGACATGTTGTATGGTGTATGAGTAAATGTTTGATAATGATGGATTATGAATGTAGATCGATCACGTAGTGGTGTGAGGGAATTATAGGATGACCCCAATTGTATGGCCCCCCTTTTGGTGAAAGGGGGAGTGATAATGAGAATGAACCTTGAGCCGAAAGTAAGCGCATAATGATGTAATGGACAATGTATGAGAGATATAGAAAAAGTGTATGTATAATGATTATAAGATGATGTCAAGGAGAAATATTGTGTGTGTAATGTGTATGATACAATAGTAGGTGGAATTTTAAAAATAATTCCATAAATAGGAGAAAATTGGAGTAAGGATGCTCAAGATATGATTGAAATTGTGCGATGTGTATTAGTACAGAAAATGAGTGTGAAGAATGACTATAGTAAAGTGAATAAATGGAAATTTACTATAAATAGTAATGTGATAAAGTGATTAGGCAACTTATTTGTCTTTTGTGTGAGTGTGATAGTGAGCTCTGGGTGTGTGAGGATGTTGCAAGTTAGAGCACTGTAACCAAGTTGATTCGAGATGGTAGTGACAGTCATGGCATCGCGTATGATGAAGAAGTTGGTAAGCGTGATTTTTTTTAAAAATGTGCTGATATTGGTCATTTTAAATTATTTTTTGCAAAATATTTGTTTTTGAATTTCTTGGCATTTTAGACCTGGAAAAGAGTGGTGAAGGTGCTAATGACCTTTGGGACAAGAGCACCCAAACATGGGCCCTAGTGTCCTACTCCTGGGCACCCTAGTCCTACTTCTAGTCACCCATGTCCAGAGAGCATGAGTTAAGGCTAGAGTGATGTAAATGTGAAAGTTTATGTGTGTTGATGTTGTAGATGAGTATGTTTGTATATGTATGATGTGTTAACACTGTGTTTGTTGTTTTTTATGGTGTGCAGAGGGATATCCATTCGAGAGAGTTTCAAGGTGGCCACCATTTGAGTACATTGCTCAGATTAGGGTTGTCAAATGATGAGTGGGATGTTCTAGACCGTGTCATCTATGCGACACATATTGAGGATGGGGGATGTGCCCCATAATATGCCTATGCTTATAGCATTGTGTGAGAGGTGGTGTGTAGATACTTGTACCTTTTGGTTACCTACAGGGGAGATAAAATCACACTAGAGGACATGTATCACATACTACAATTACCTATTATTGGTGAGAGGGTACATGTTATGGCAGTGGATGATATGCATAGACAACGTATGAGGGCTGCTAGGCAATATTTTTTGGGGACTCGAGTTCCTACCAAGGCCCATATTATCCTAGATGCTATTATGAGATCAGGGGTTCTGCGATTGCGGAATTTTATTGCCTTGGTGATAGCATCGTTGATTGCAGTGGAGGGTGGTGGTGTAAGTGCATCTTATATAAGATGCATGATATCTACCACCAAGATAGAGGAGGAGAGCACTAGGTATTCCTGGGCATGATGTGTATTGGCCCACATGTATAGGGATCTATACAGATTTACACAGGAGGAGCATGGGGGTGGCATTGGAGCTATGAAATTGTTGCATGTATGGGCCTATGAGCATATTGTAGTATTGAGGCCAGTTGGTGGGCTACGAAGGAGAGTGGGCTAGACCAAATATATTTGTAGGTAGGTGGGTTGGTGTATGGGGAAAGAAGATGGACACAAATATACCTATAGAGCTATGCTAGATCTGCATGGGGCCAGAGGGCATTATATGGAGGCCATATCGAGACTACGGAGGATGGCCAGAGGATGTAGTAGAGCTATGATGTGTATGTCATACTATGTGGCTAGAGGATCAGTTTCTAGGGGTGGCTGAGTTATTTCAGGTTGAGTGGGTTTCACGATAGTTTGGCATGGCCTAGGACGTGTCCCTAGAGCCATATGTATGGGTTAGAGCTATTAGGGCACCGAGGAGGGTTAGAGTGAGACCAGGGCACACAATAGTGCAAGCTAGTACCTCCATGGCCAGACGAGGAAGATGCAGCGATAGAGCCGATAGATGTGGATGATGTGGGTATACAAAGGCATACTGTGCATGGTGGGCCTCACATCGGTGGGTATTTTTTTTTCCAGTTTTGGCGGATCTGTGACAAGATTACCACTAGGAGGAGGAGTAGAGGGGAAAGCACCTACCCCTAGTGGAGTAGCAGGTGGTAATAGCAAAGCATGAGTATTTGTATAGTTATGTTGTACGATTTTTAGTTGGTTGTGTAATGGTCATTGTTGTCTAATGTGTTGTTCTTATGGTTATAGGTGATGCGTATTGGTCATTGATTATGGACACATCTATCCACACATTGACACAGAATGTGCCACTCGACATACTCATGGGTGGAGGCATGTTAGAGCATGTAGATGATATTACGAGTGAGCATGCCCATTTTTTTGATCCAGTTGCAATAGCAGAAACAACATGTACCATGTTGCTGAGAGAGAGGGATGAAGGCGTGCGAGGAGACACAACGAGCTAGAGAGGTCGCGAGTGGTGGTCCTCTAGCACTGGATGTATTTTCTCATTTTGGAGTTACAGGGTCGCTTCATGTAGAGCAATGTACTGAGAACACACTATTACGTAGGCACATGTAGAGAGATATAGAGGTCACGATCAACGACACAGAGTTAGTGGCGAAGGATTCTAGTTCTAGAGCTCTTGCATTGGTACCAGATAGTGATAGTGATGAAAAGATTTGATATATTTTGATGTATTAATGTAGGGATTTTCCCCCAGTGATGGGATTTTTGTAACTATGATTTTGATCGATATATATGGACCATTGGCATATGTTGTTATATTTGATGTTTATTGATGATGATTGGGACTCGTATGTTGATATATGATGTGTTGATGATTGTCATTATATTGGATGTTTTGATGTTGTGAATATTATTTTGGTGATTTGATTTTATAATGTATAGTTGTTGATGATGAGTAATGATAATATAATGATGATGATGATGTATGATGATATGATAATGTATGTAGATTGAATGTGTGATAATAATAGTTGCATGTATATGAATAACATTGTGATGAATGGTAAAGTAAAAATGAATAATGTGAAAGAGTATGTGAATAAGATGATCGTAATAGTGTAGTGAAACATGTGTTAGTATGATGGGGATAAGGGGGGGAAGATTAGTGATGCCCCCTAATATATGGATGATGAGGTTCATTTATATAAGACCCCTCAGCAGTCAAGAATGAACTGTAAAGCAAGAGTGCATCATTGGGAAATGATATGATAATGTGTGACTAGATGAATCAAGTGCAAGACATGAAGAGAGGTTCTTATTGTAACAAATCCCTCAACAGTCATGTAAGAACCGTAAGAACACAAGTGCGTCATCGGGGGGTAAGGTGATAGAAATCACCTACCAAAGACCAAGTTAGTGTGAAGTGGTGGAAGCATGTGGAATGAAAGCAACATGAGTGTATGAGCTGAACTGAATGTCATGTGGAATGGTTCCAATGATGGGTGAAGTGCAGTGGGAAGTGTGAATGCTGAGGGCTGTGGAAGCCAATGTGTAGTAGTAGCATGATGCGGTGGATGAGATGGTGCAACGATGGATGGATGAGATGGAGAGTGCACATGAGTAATGACCTATGGTGGTGGATGAACAATGACCTTAGAACTAGCTGAAGGAGATAACTCAACCAGAGTAACAACATGCCTATGAGGGAGTGGAGATATAGACCGCTCACGTAAGTGAGAAAGATCCAAAGGAAATGATGCCCTTATCTTCTAATTGTTGCAAGTGATCATGAAGGGCATAACAGTCATTTTCCCTATGGCCATTGATATGGTGATAGTTGCAGTAAGGTCTATCACACTGGTATTGCAAGTGATGTGGTGGATGGTGTTGATTAGAAGGTAAGAAATTAAATGCTTGTATAAGCAAGGCATGCAACACATCATGGGGTCTAGCATGATGTGAAAAATGTAATGGTCCTTACAAAACAGGTGTAGAAGTCTGAGGTGTATCCTGACACAGAGTAGGAGATATAGGACATGTAGGTAATGGAGTAGATTGAACTTTTTTGCAAGGTGGAGGAGATGAAGACCATGTAGGATGCTCAATAGATGGGAGTGGAGAAGAACTAGATGATGTAGCAATAGTAGTAATAGGAGGAGGATCTATAACATGTGTAGCAATGAGATCTTGTTCTAAATCAATGACCCTATAACATAAAAGTGTGAATGATTCACATGTGTCATATTGTAATCATTGTTTTAAGGGAGGAATCAAACCGTGGACAAAGATAAATTGCTTCTCTAAGTCAATAGGCTGGAAGACTAGTTGGTGCATACAAGCATTGAATCATAAAATGTAATCAATGATAGGTTCTTTTTTTCCCTGATGTAAGCTAGGTAGATGATCATGTGTGACTCTAGGGTCATTGTTGACTATGAATCAATGAAGAAAAACTTCTTCCATCTCACAATAGGTACTAATAGATCCAAAGGGTAGATGCATGTACCATTGGAGAGTGTCATCTGTGAGACTATGGTGAAAGGATTTAAGTAATAATCAATCATTGGAAAATGAAGCCATAGCCATATGATAATGCTTGAGATGCAAGTATGGATTTCCAGTACCATCAAAACATGAAAATGTAGGCATAACAAAATCCTTAGGAAATGTTGAGTTGTGAATCTTTTTGGGAATAGGATTTTCGTGCAATGAATTATTATCAATGGAAGCGTAATAGGAATTGCTTTCTAATGTGAGAGATTGTACCTGAGACTGTAAGTGACCAAAACATGCATGAGGGACAAGATATCTTGTGAAGGAATAACAGAGGATGGCAATAATGTGTTAAGCGGTTGTAATTTTCCATTATGAGTAATCATAGGAATATCAAGAGGAGACATAGGAGATTCTGATGCTAAGGGCACACTAGATGTTGGTGCCAAAGAAGTAATAGATGGTGAAGGACATGGAACATCCATACAAGTAGTAGGACTAGCATCATGAAACATTTTATATGTAGTGATATGAGGATATGTAATGATAGGAGAAGAGTGACAAATGTGGGATTAAATGGATGGAGGTGAAGTGATATGGGAGATGAACTAATAGGAAGGAGATGAATCATGCATGTTATTAGATACACTCTCAGAAGAAGATGATAGTGGAGTGAGATGATTCACACTCAGCAGTATGCAAAGAAGTAGAAGCATGACTATCAAGTGTGTCATCAAAATCAAAAAAAGATTCATATAGAAGATATCATTAAGCATATCATCAACATAGAATGAAGGAGTAGGAGAACTAGTATGTGATGCATTATGAGAAGCATTTTCAAAAATAGGAGAAGTATGAGATGCAGCTAGAGTATCATCATGACTAGTATGAGAATCATCAGGCACATGTTTATTATTATCAAGACAAGCATGAAATTAATAATATCATCATCTAAGTTTTCATTAGAAATTTTAGAAGGAGGAAGCAGCTAACTGTATAACAATGTGTGCAATGAGTAAAGCTCATCGGATCCGAAACAATGCTAATAGTAGAATTATCAAAGCTAGTAGGCACATTGCATTCATTAGGTAAAATTTTTGTTAAGTATCATCTGAAGAGTAACATCACAATATAGAGTAGTGAGTTCAGTGATGGTTGTTTCATCATAAATGGGATTAATACTCACATGAGGCATGACTAGCTGAGAAGGAGAAGAGCTATCCTTAGCCATTAGGGTTTTAGTGGATCCTAGGGAAAATAGTTTTAAGCTACAGGTTCACCAAAATGATTCAATAAAATATGATTTATTTTATATGAATCTAAATGCACAACTATGATATAAATGATATGCAATAAAATATGAATGCTAAATAATTTATTTAATTTATTAATGAAAGGAAATAAGAGGGATAAGGTACTTACCTTGATCTTTCTTACCTCGCAGTAGTGACCTAGGACTGAACAGTGTGATGAAACATGAACATACCATCGCAATGAACCCCAGAAAAATGCAACAGAGGTGGAACTAGCTGGACTGGGGTACCTGGAGAGGGATGGGGGCACCTGGGCTCCCATTGGTCTTGTTTATGGGTGCCCTGGTCTGTAGAAAAGGCTAGAACCTGGTTCCAATATGGTCACTAGGGTTTCACACTTGTTCACCATTTGTCACTGTATATGTCACACTTGGATCACTGAGGTACCTATAAACCTGCAATGAAGAAAGCACCTATAAAACCCTCAAATAGACATCAAATCCTAAAAAAGAAAGATGCAAAATGAGGGGTCAGATTGTCCTCAGCCACCACAATGGTGGACTTACAACTGAGTGTTGCACTACATCTCAGACCCAATGTAGTTCTTGTGTGCTTTGTGTGCACATAGTGCTCCTAGGTCACCCTCATGCCAATGACGCCAAGATAACAAGAAATAACTAGATAAAAATGCAAATGTGTGGATGGAATAAAATGAACTCCCCTTCCTATGCAGTGTGTATGCAGAATAATGGCCCAAATGCAGTCCCTTTCTCTATGTAGATAGTTAGCCCTTGATAATAATAGTTCTACCATATAATGGTATGTATGTTATGTTTATATAGGGATCTCTTGTTTGAATTTCAACACTAATGACCCAACATGCCAACTAGTACCTTGGGAGATGAGAGGGAAAAACAAAAAGACCGACCTCAAATGTCAAAAATAAAACCAAATACAAAGAGGACAAGGGTGCCTAGGATGGATAGGGGCACCTGGCGCTACTGTCCAATCTTGGGCGCTAGTGTCCAGAGACCAGTGAATGACATATGAGTGAGAACTGACAGATAGGGATCCCTGAGACCTGACCAGAATTATGTGTATGAGTGACAAGTGTGAAAGACAAAACAATCAAAGACCAGTAAGACAAATGTATGGACTATGGAATGGGTCATCAGTGAATACTTTTCTTATGCAAGATCCATATATAAAACAACATACTTGGTGGTATAATAATAGTAGCTCCTCCTACATAGAAACGCATAGAACCTGATCATCTGACTAGACACTAGTGCCCAGATCAGTCACTACCACCTGAATGCTCCTATCCTCCTTTGGATGCTACTTTTGTACACATTTCTAGGTCTTGGAACCTCCAGTGAGCCTTGACGACACTCTTCCTATTTTGTTCTAGTAGTGCCTCAGTCTAGATCACTCGAAAATAATCTAAGACACACATTATCTCTCTCTTACTTAGGGTTTCATATTATTGCATGCTTGTATCTTTTCCATTTATTTTATTTTATTACTTGTATATCATTCATTACAGTAGTTACTATGAAATTAAGATTTGATTTAATTTATATTAAATCACCAAAACACTAAACTAGGTGTTTAGTGAGTCACTTCCTAATTTTTGACATATTCTAACCTCTCTCAAGAAGATTTATGATATTTCTTGGCATAGAAATACCCTTCCTGAGTATGCTTTAATCTCAAGTCATCTAAATCATATTGAAGCCTTATAAGGTCCTTGAAGTTGCGCCATAAAGACACGTGGTAGTTTCCATTGGGTCTTCCTTCCTTAGACTTTTCAGCAACTTCCTAAAGGGCCTGAGACACATGGTGAGCCCGTGCTCATTTAGGGTCTATATTATTGGGGACCATCTCAAGATGCGCCATTGAGATGCGTGGTGCTTTGAAAATTCAAGAGGCGGGGAGGCAGGCCATCGGGGGAAACTTGGATTTTTTGCCCCTTGTTATTCAAAAGACTGAAATCATCAAAATGACCCACGGGCCTGACAGAGAATAGTCAAAATTTTCCTCCAGTCAACAACGGAGGTGTGGACTTTTGGGGGAAATTTAGAAAATTTTCCTTTTGTGAAGAAAGGAGTTAAAAGTGTAAAAGGAAGCGTGGTTCCACTGGGACCCACATCAGAAACTAGAAGCGGAAGGGCCGAGCTGTGGGGAAAACTTGGAAAAATTTCCCTTTTCCAAAAAAGAGGTGAAATAGTAGAATTTAGCTTCGGTTCCTTTGGGACCCACACTGGGACACGTGTCAAGCCTATTTTTCAAAGGCGAAGGGGTGAGGCAAATTGAGAAATTTTGTATTTTTTCTAAAAGGTATAAAAAGTAAAAAAGAACCCCAAACCTGTCTTAACTCGAATCTCCCACATGGACAATCCAAATTCAAAAGACATATCGACGACGATTGTGCGTCTGTATCTGATTTTCTGTCATTTTTCTCCAAAGCTCCTGGGGATGCGTATTCTTATGGTTTTTTATCATTTCTTGAAGTCTCCTGCATGCCAAATGAAGAGGAACATTAATATGATATCTTGGTTTGGTGGGAAAAATCTGAAAACGTCTTTTGCCATTAAGATGTGATCTGGCCATTGGCTTCGATCTGATTTTCCAGTTTTTCCTTCCTTGGCACACAAAGAACCAGATTTGGTAGATTGGAGGAGGGAGTAGTTAGCCCGCGAGATGAAGAACGACTTACCAGATGAAGAATTGAATGCTAGAAATATTTGGAGAGATTTTCCCTCTGCACACCTGACAACTTTTTTGTAAATCTAATTCTGGGAGTCTCAACACGCAATGGTGCTTTGAATGTCTCTGGTTTTGGGGGAAAACTCTGTTGAAAATGAAGTATTATAAATTGCATGAATTTTCATGCAAGAGGTTGGAGTGTTAGAGGTCAGGACTGATTTTTCTAAGAGAAAAGCTTGATAGAACCCGTCCTTCTGAGAAACCATATGAAGAAACTTGTTTATCTCCTTTGTGTTAAATTTGATCATGTCAAGGTGGTTGCGAATGTACAACCATTGACAAGCTCTGAGATTGTTCTAGAAACTTTCCCCTGCTAATAAATTTAATCGAACTTGAGTTAATCTGCGTTATTTTTGGGCAAATTTTTTTATTGTTTTATTTTTGGATGTCTGCAAGTAGTTTTCTTGTTCCCGTTACAATCTTACATTGAAATCTTTGTGAATCACATAAGATCTTATCCTTGTGATAGTTTGGTGGCATTTTTAATTTCATTTATCAAAAGAGCTTTCATTTGATAGTGAAATAAACAAATTTAAATTCATTGTGACTCCTAGCATGACTATAAGATTGTTTGTTAGCCTTTGAGGGTATCTTAGGCGTGATGAAACAGAGGTTGATAATGTTTAGTTAATTTTTCCAATTTGAGCCTTCATTTTGGATCCTTGAAGTTTGTGTGAAAAGTGTTGATCTGGCCTCCATTGAAGCACATATTCTGGTTAAAGGAACATCTTAGCTATCTCCAAGCATTTTGTTATTCAAGCTCTCTATTTTTGTAAAAGTTCTCAAGGGTCTGGTGAATCAAGTTCATCTCTGCCTCACCTCCCACCAAAAATTCATTTAAAAACAACCAATTATACCCATACTACCCTTGTTTGAGCTATGTGTGTACAACTGCATAATCTCTATTACTAAAACATACAAGAGCAATCATGTTTTCATTGTCTTTAGTAGCCTGAACCTTGCTTAGAAAATATCTCCATTATCTAGGGTGACAACTCGTGAGAGTTAGATTGATCATGTTTTCTTCAAGGTCTTCTCAATAACTTTGCAACGAAGGACATCTTCATCTCCTCCACAAACAACAGGCTACAAAAGGGTCATCTCACCGTGGTTGAAAGGCACAACCATAAAGCAGTGAGGATAGATCGAATCCTCTTAAGGGTGTGTTATCCCGTAAAATTGACAAGGGCAATTTTACCGATAACCATACCGAAATTTTGTTTCGATCCCTCATTAGGGATCCCTCGTGTTCGAAACGTTGTAAAATCCCTCCCCGGGAAATCTAGTTTTTGAACTTAGTCTTTTTGAGCCTTTTTTGGCTGGGCGCATGGATTTGCCTTGTAACACATAGTTTTGATGCGCCCCCTTAAAATCCTTTGGCGCATGGTTTTACATGTTAACACGTATTTCGGTGCGCCAAAGGATGTTGAATCACTTTTTGGTGCGCCAAAGGGCGCACGTAATTTATCTGCGACACCAAGTTTTGGTGCGCCAAAGGGCGCACATAATTTCGTGTCGACAATGCATATGGTGCGCCAAAGGCGCGCTCATTCTTCTGTTGTCAATTCCTTCCATGCGCCAAAGGGCGCACGCTTTCCTCTGTCGACAGCAGTTTCCATGCGCCATTTCAAAAGGTTGGTGGTGCATTGATGACAAGTTTTCCTATAAATATCAGTGCGCGCCCATGTCATTTTCATTCCTTTTTTCAAAGCACGTGATTGCTCTGGATTTGTCAGCTCTTCTCTGTCGCTATCTCGCACTGTGGACCCGCTTTCCAAATCTTTTGCTATATTTAAGGTAAGAGGTTCTCCCTCTTCTCTGTTTTATGCTTTCTGTTTTTGGTCTGCGTTGTGGTCTGTTAGCCAGTTTTAAAGATGGGATGTTTTTGAGCTGGTTTCCCCCCCCCTTGTGCTGTCCTGTTCCTTTTCTTTCCTCCTTCCTTCCTCCCTCTTTCCAGATCTGCTGGAAGGGGAGCTGTTTTGAAATAGCTTGGTTTGCTAGACTTTTTGTATAAACCCCTTTTTCCATGCTATCTCTGAAGTGGAAGAAAGAAAGAAAAATATTTGAGTAAAGTGTAGTTCTGTGGCGCACTAGCGTGCCTTGTTACAATAAAGACAGTTGCGCCCCTCGGCGCACTCACCCGCCATGTAACATATTCAAAACCCGCGCCAATGGCGCAGCCTTCCGTTCTGTTGCAGTTGAAATTCATGCGCCCTCAATGGCGCGCCCTTTTTGCATGCTACAAGTCTAAATCCCGCGCCTCCTTGAAGCCTTTGGTGCACCCTCTATCGATGCTGCATAATGTTTCCATGCGTCAGAGGGCGCACCCAGTTTCGATGTAGCACAAGCCTTCTGCGCGCAAGTATAAAGATTACAAAGGCGCGGGCGCACCCTCCATTGCAGTAACATGATGTTGCGTAAACCCTCCATGCGCCGCGCCATATTCCTTTGGCGCACCATTTGTTAATGTTACACAATCTTCCCATGCGCCAAAGGGCGCACCGAACCCCAATGTAACACGCATTTCCTGTGCGCCCTGCTATAAAATGCAACCTGCTTCATCCATGCGCCATGCGCCTTTGGCGCCAATATAACCTCTGCAACATTCCTTTTCTGTGCGCCTTATCTATTTGGCCTGCCAGTTGCATTTTTCCTACGCCCTGAGCCTTTAAATATCTAACTCCTTCTGCTAGCTTTCCAATAGAAGATCAAATGACTAATTCAACCTTCTTGGATTGGGTCTCTCTTCTTCTTCATGCAGATCGGCAACTGAGTTCGAAAGAACACATGTCTACGTCAAGCAAGAAACCCACCAAACCAAGAGGAAAGGCTAAGCTGACAGAAGAAGAGATGAAATACAAATATCAGAGGGTCAGGATGCCCGAATCACAGGCTGAGTGCAGTATGGATGTCAGAGACTCTGAATTGGGTCACATTGACATGGATGAGTTCTGGGTTAGAACTCAAAAAGTTACAAGAAGTCCATGGATGGACAAGTTAATAGGCAGTGCTCTATATTTCGCCGGAGGAATCCCAGTCAGCGCTGTAAACAACGAATTCATGATGGTGGTTGCCCAATGTTACAACAAAGACACAAGATGTGTCGAGAACAGTAAGGGCGAGGTGGTCATAAACCTCACTGCCCGTCATTTTGAGTTAATGCTTGGCATCCCTCACCACCGGAACTACGTGGCTGTTAGCCAGCAAGAATGCATCAAGGCCTGGGAAGACAACGAGGACCAGTGCATGCAGTTGATGAATGAGGTCTACCTAAAGAACAAGAAGGTGGTGACCCGGTGGCCTCAAACTATCCACCGAAGTGATTTCTCAGAAGAACTCAGTGATACTATCACTTTCCTGAGCAGATTCTTCGGGCTTTCAGATGCCCACTATTTCCATAAATGGATGCTAAGGTACCTGGAGACAATGAATAAAAATTTACCTGATCAGCGCTTTTGCTGGGGTGAAATAATAAGCAGCGCCATATCTGAGCAGCTACAACAGCTCGCCACAACAGGAGTATTCCATATGAACTCCTATGTAGTCTACGCTGCAGCGTCGGCAAGGGATTACCCAGGACTCAACCGAAGTGGAGTATGGCCTCAGGCCAAAATATTTGATTACTACCCAGAGCTGAGGCTGGAGAATAGCATCCCTCAATTTGCTAAAATCAATGATGCATTCTTCTATCACGTCATTTGCCTGCTGAGGCCAAACATGACTCATAGCCGGACGACCAAGAACATAGTGGCAGTCACAGAGAAATGGGGAGCCCTGTTCACCCAATTTCCCACGTTCACCTATCTAAGGGCTGCCAACTTTTTGGGAGAGCCAACCAGGCTACCGAGGTATGCTGGACCAAGGCTGATTCTACTAGAGTTATCAAGGCAGCAGGTCACATACCATGAAAAGTGCCTCAAAAGAAAGAAGGGTAGAACTCCTTTCCCCCTCACAGTGGGCCGGTACACATGCTCCTCCTATCACAAGGCGAAGGAAATGTTCGCAGAGCTGGAGTTGCTAAATTTGAAACATGACTTCCCAGCCAGGCCTACCTTCGATCCTAGGGGCTGCCTGCCAAGGGCTAAGCTTGATCCGATCCATGTCCCTCAAATTGAGGATATTTACATTGACGTTCTCCATGAGGTAGAACTCAGAAGAAAGGATCACTCTCGCTTGGCATTGACAGAAATCATCCAATACGGAGTGGCCATTGTCCCCAAAGGCTTCCAAACTACGGAAGACGAAACTGACAAGGTGTACAATGACACGGAAGGGGATGATTGGCCTTTCCCGGACATTGACAGAAGCAAAGCTCCTCAAACAATTGAGGAGAGGGTCAAAGAGACTATGCGGAGAACAGAGCATTGGTGTCGCATGAACGGACTAATCTACCTCGGGGTAGATTTCACAACTTCCCCTTTGGGCAACGCACCTCCAAGGTCAAAGAAGCAGCTGAAAGGCAAAGGTGCAGAAGGTGAACCTAGCACCATTCAGGAGGAAGCCCCTGAAAGTCCTCTTCCTTCAGAGCCTCAACAAGTCATAACTCTTGATGAGGGATTGACAGAGGATAGTCCTATACGCCCATCCACCCAGGATGTCGGCGTCACTACAACTTCAGAGGTCCCTTCTATCCCTTCTTCTTCTCTTCCTTCCCCTCCTCGAGTGACTCAAGCGACCATCCCTTTGGTCGTGTCCTCTGCCCCTTCTTCTACCCTTTCCCCCACTTCTTCGTCTATCTTCTCCTCCCTCGCTGATTTGTCTTCTTCCATTTCTTCCCTCATCTCCGAGCTCCCTTCCCTTCCGATGTCTTCTGCAGTTGCGGTCTCCCTTCCTCCCGTGGGCACTTCTTCGGCTATTCTTTCAATGCCGCCGCCGCGTGTCTCCACGTTTTTCCCCTCTTCTACCGTTGCTGCCGCTCCCTCTGTCTCTGGTCCTTCTTCTATAGGACCAGCTTGGATCTCTCAGCAGCTGAGCTAACAAAAGAGGAAAGTCCCCATCACTCCTATGGACTTTTCGGTCATTCCGGCTAAAGGAGCAAAGAAGCACAAGCCAGTTACACGCTTCTCGAAAAGCGCTGCAGGTGAGAGAGTCATGGAAATAGCGTACCCCGACCCTCTCAAAGAGAAAGAAGATCTGTCTCCGACAGATTTCACCGTGACCCAAGTCACAATGGGGACATCCTCCGAAATTCTCCAGGGGGAAGCTCTTTCCGCAGTGGATGCACTCTGCAAGAAGCTTCAGGAAACCAAAGAGGAGAAAAGGCTACTGAAGGAGCAGAATAAATACCTGCTTCAGGCCTTACAGAAGATGGGAAGTGCACCTCCCACAACTGCCGCCGAGATTCCTGAGCTGCTCAGTCAGGAGAAAATCAACGAATATTCAAAGATTGGCGAGCAAGGTATGGCTGTTTCTGCTTGGAGGAGCCAGATCATCAAAGATAGTGAAAAAGTAATCACCGAATATATCAGTTTATACCTGAACATCGAGAAGGCGAACAAGGAACTCCAAGCATTAGCAGGTCCAGTATCAGAAGAGTTAGAGCATGCTAGACTCTAGCACGAGACCTTCCAACAAATGTTCGACTGTTCAGTCGAAGATCTGGTCAAGTTCGGAGTCTTCGGCCATCCAAGGGCCCTCAACAAAACTATGTCCACTCTGGACTATCGGATAGATCAGCTAGAATTTGTTCTGGAAAAGATAGACAAGGTAAAAGAAGAGGCCCTGGATGCAATGCATCAAATGGAGAAAATTGTTCTATCTATGACTCCAGGGTTGCTCACTCCTTCCCTTACCTTGAGATCAGCTGATGACACTATCCGGATTTTCAAGGAGATTGCCTCTCAAGGAATAGGGCCAGAGGTCACGTTCGACATCGAATCTATCAACAACCTACTGGCCTGTAGGGACTTCATCGGTTTCCTAATCGAGGCGGGTAAAGACTATTCCAAGATCCCAGAAAAGCTCATAGATGAGCGGGAAACTTGCGAAGCAATCAGTGAACGGCACAAGGATCCGTCACAGGATCAGTTTGGGCTGATGATCAGCAAGTTCTTGGAATACCGCGCTCAGTTCCACATCTCATCTCCTGAGCAGCATCAGAAACAGGCAACCCCTTTTCAGCCGCAGGATGATGATGATGAATAGCTTCTTCTTCTTCTTCTTCTTCTTCTTCTTCTTCTCCTCTCTATTCTCCGACTTTCTTTTCGTAATGTCTAAAATGTGTTGGCACAAATGATGACATCATCCATGTTGCATCATGGGATGATGTCATCCATCAAAGTTGTCAAAGTCAACATGACTTTTAGATATTTTGTAAATATCTTGTAAATAAGTGGTTAGCTCCATTTTGCCCTCTCTCTCCCTCATTTTCTATAAATATGAGAATACTTGTTGTATTCAAGGTGAACATTTTTTAGATAGAAATAGAAGTGAGGAGAGAAAGACTTTGAGCTTTCTTGTAACAGAACAGAACAGTAATACAATTATTCAGACTTTGTGCTCAATAGCTGTGTTATACATTAGATCTTTCTTACGTTAGATCTATATGTGTTTAATCTGTTGGATTCGTAACTATTTTTCCGTCATTTGTTTATCAGTATTGCTTTGTTTATTTATGCAAGTAGGTTTGGCTCTGTTTACTACCAAACTAAAAACATAAATCTTCTGACCTTTCTGCTTTGGAATTCATTTCTTTTCTCCCTTCGGATCTGTTCTTTCTCTTCTCCCTCTTTCATTCCTTTCTTTTCACAGCCTGGAATACTCTACCGGGATGAGATCCCAACCCCCGAAGGCAGAATCTGTGAGACTTGCATAGGTTCTTGCTAGTAGAAATAGCAATAAACCAGTTTCGCTTTGCTGTCTCAAAGAGGGGCTAAGCCCTGCACACTGTTGGCTCGTCTATCCATAGATCTGTCCACGCGATAGATTTTCGGACCAACAGGGTGCTACCCATTTCTCCACATCTGAGTGACAAAGAGCAAGTTGCATTCCTTCCCCAGCTACAAAACGACACACAACGTGCTCTGCTTGCCTCTAAGATTCCTGTCAAAACCGTGATGCTTTTCAGCCTTCTAAGGGAGAATCGATTTGGGTACCAACATTATCCTCTTTGTTGAGACAACAAAATGTCATAAAAATCAAAGTCAACATTATTGTTGGAGGTGTGGATGTCCATAGTTCTGAGTCATGGTTATGTGAGAAGAAGCGACTATTGTTACAGTTGGGAGTGAGTCTATGTGTATTTGTGTTTTCTTTCTAGCCCACATTCAAAGATACAATATGAACTTCCACAACATAAATACAAAAATAAATGAGAAACTACATGATTCTAAATACCCAAATTTTAAAACATGGAGCGCTCACCACTATGGTATTATATATAATTTTTCGCATGAAAAAATAAACATGCATGCATGTGCGAGCAAAAAAATAGACATGTGTATGGAAGAGGAGGAATGATTCACCCACAAATTACAAGTTGTGTCCCTCAGCACTTGGTCCATATTGGAGTACCTAATTTGCATACAATAGATCGATGAAAATAAAATACCCAAAATTCGTTGAAGATACATTTATAAAATCATGTTTAAAAACTTTGATTCAATATTAAACATCAATCTCTCAAGCGAATGTTGGTGCATAGTCTATAGACACCTAATGACAAAGGTAAGAATGTTTTTATTGATATTCCTAATTGTAAACACCATTACTAAGCATTGTCAACTAAAATAGAAAAAATGAAGCCCTCAATGTCTTTCACTTGTTTCTCCATATCCTACACATTGTTGATTGATAATGCACTGCCAAAATACACTAATAAAGTTTTAATGCTCTATAAACCACATAAATGGACATTATAAATGTTATAAAATCAAACACTTTTGCACAAGCTTCCATAAACATTCCCTAGAAATCAAATAAACATATATATACAGTTCACAAAAAAACTAAAAAAAAATCACATTTTTATTGGTCAAGATTTGATTTTACTAATTAAAAATTAAACTTACATAATTAAGAATATAATTCTCAACTAATCACTTCTAAAAAAAACACCCCTTTTTTAATAAATGTTGAAAAAACCTAATGACATAGTATATTGGTTGTATTACCTAGCTTTAACACAATAATAAATATAGTTAGTTTTAATGTGTTGTAATGCCACCACATATGAAAGAGACTATTTTCTCATATCTAAACAAAGTTGCGGCACCTTTCCGAACTCTACTAGGGGAGAGGACCCCATAACCGTGGGCCCTAACTTTAGGGGCACGTAGATATATGTAGGGGTCTCGTCAACATAAAAAAATTATATCATCGTATAACGTATCATCATGCCACATCAACATTTTCGTTTCGCGTGTTTATTTGGAAGGAAAAGTAGTTTTTGAATTGATTTAAAATGAAAAAAAATAATATAAAACATTTGAAAGAGGTACCAATGACCGAGCACCCTATGTATCAAATTGTCATTGGCTCTTAAAAAGTATAATTAATGGAATAGTGAACAACTATTAGTCATTTTTTCAACAACCAATGGTGAAAATCAATGTGCATATTTTGGTACCCCACAATTATAGGGTCCTCTCCCCTATTCAATTTAGATGGCGTCTCCATGATTTGAAGAATTTCCCATACTTTTCATTCCCAACACATTAATTATATTTCAATTACTCCATTTACTTTAATTTTCTATTATTCAAAATATATTCATTTATTAAACGATGTCAACCAATTAAGTTGATTCGATTAGATGTAGTTAGATTTAATGTGTTATTAGTTCGCCA
The DNA here is from genome assembly GCA_019776745.2 of Taxus chinensis. Classification (NCBI taxonomy): domain Eukaryota; kingdom Viridiplantae; phylum Streptophyta; class Pinopsida; order Cupressales; family Taxaceae; genus Taxus; species Taxus chinensis. Next base: position 585,091,031 of record CM034156.1, on the reverse strand, counting down.
CGTAAGGTTTGACTATTCTAGAATAGAGAAAGTTGCGGCTCCTTTTTTAAATTCGACTAAAATGGCATTCTGCATGATTTGGAGAATTTGCCAGGAAATTGCAGAGTCAATTGTTTCAATAGATTCCAAGTGTTTCTAGGTATCCACTCTTAAATATGATAGTTCAGTAACATGCGGAGACTTTCCCTCCTCTATTACCGTCGCCGACAGAGATTAAAGGAAGTTGCACCGAGTGGATCGTTTCAATAGATTTCCAAATGTTTGTATTTGCTGTTAAATTTCTATGTACGTTCAATTAACGTGCAAAACCAGTTGACTCCATGAAGAAGGGACCAGGAAATTGTTCCTGCTCTTTTTTACTCTTAAATAGATCCTCGGTTAAACGGTGGATAGATCAGAAATATTGCAGAGCCAAACAATCGTGGATCAAATCGTGGTTGTTCTACCAATCATATAAGGAGCCCAAGCAACACTGTTAAAAGCCGGAGTCGTTTCTGCGAGTACAAATTATCTGGATAGAAAATAGTTTTGAGAGAGGTGAAGGAGATTGGAGATCAGTATGGCAGAAGTATTGTTGGCTGTTGTTGCCGAGGCGGTGGTCTCGAACGTGGTAAACGAAGCTATTCAGCAGTCGAAAAAATTCAAAGATAAAGCGAAGAGCGTGCTTCGTTTCAAGGAAGACATTGAGCAGCTGTCTGATTACCTCAACAGGCTGCGTCTCATTCTTGACAAATTAATGCCCGATCACAAACGATTTGAAATCAGCCCTTTTGCTCAAAATCCCCGGCATAGAAAACTGGTGAAAGCCCTGTATAAAGTTGCTCACGATGCGGAGGATATTATACAGGACTGTCAATATGAGAGGAATAGGTGGCATCGGCTACTTCTGCCCTTCACTGTGAGCAAAAGAGTCAAGAACATACAGCTCCGGATCGAATCCCTGGAGATCCAAAGCATTGAGAATGTTCGAAACCATTTAAACGCGATCGAAGGAAATGCTGCGGGTGGATCTTCCATGGCAGAGGCTGCCGGGCAAGGTACTAATTCTATCTCAATTCATTTCGTGTCCAGCACTGGTGAATCGCGTAGGACAATTCTGAGGCTTGCAAGTATGAGAAGAAACTCCCTTAGGCGAAGGTCGCAGCCAATAGACGGGATTCCTGTTGGGCTTGATCATAAGATCGGTGACATTCAGAGACTGCTACTTGAGGACGAAGAACCCTATATGCTGGGCATCCATGGCATGGGGGGTGCAGGAAAATCCCTGTTGATGCAGTGCGTATGGAACAGTGACGAGATTCGGGAATCATTTGAGAATGATGCCTTGATGATATGGGTAACAGTTTCCAGTGGTCAGCTTGCTTGGTTGCAGAGCACCATTGCCGGGCAAATACCTGACATGCCTTTCGACAAAACTTGGAGTGAAGAAAAGGGCAAAGCTGAAATCTTTAGGCGTCTGGAAGGCAGAAAGTTCCTGATTGTGTTGGACGGAGTGTTGCCCAACGGAAGCCATCACTTTTTGTCCGATCTCGGAGTGCCGCTCATCAATCAAAACGGATCTAAGATTGTTGTGATCTCTCGAAGTAGATTAGATCTTACAAAAGTAAAAGTGGATATGCCATTGTTCTACATCGATCGTTTATCAGACATAGACAGTTGGAAGCTGTTTGAGAGATATGCTTTTGGAAGCAGCGAATCGCCTCTTCCGCCAGAGGTATTGCAGGCTGCCAAGGAAGTAGCAAGCAAATGCCATGGACACCCTTTGGCTCTTAAGGCATACGGCGCAGCCATGGCCGGACAAAGAGAGCCTTGGCAATGGCAGCTAGCTTTGGAAGGGCCAAATAATGGCAGTTTCTTTAGCAATCACACTGATGCAGAAAACCGAATTTTACAGTGTCTCCGCTCCAGTTATGAATCTCTGTCTCCAACCCTCAGAATAGCGTTTCTCTACTTCGCAGCGTTTCCCGAAAATCATGTGGTGCGAACGGCGGATTTGATTGATATGTGGACTGCAGAGAGGCTAATTCAAGCCGAAAGCCCTTCCAAGCTGGAGGCTTACGGCCGACTGTTGCTGGATACAATGATTAATAGGTGTGTAGTGGAGGGAGTGGAAGCTGGTTCTCTGGGCAGAGTCCGAAAATGCAAGATGCATCCCATGTTCCGCCATTTGGCCACGCACATTCTGGAAATGGAGGACGACGATGAGGAAAGGACTTTGTTCCGAGCGGGAGATAACTTGGCAGAATTTCCTTCCAACGAAATCAGCCAACGCCAACACCAACGGATCTCGCTGATGTACAACCGGATCAAATGTCTGCCAGAAGAGTTCAAATGTCGGGAACTGCGCACTCTGATTCTTCGCCACAGTGATTTCCTTTCTGTCATCCCTCCTGGCTTTCTGCAGAGGCTAACTAAAATAATGACACTTGACTTGAGTATGACGGGGATCGAATCCCTGCCAGTGACTCTGGGACGCCTGAAAAGGCTAGAATATCTTAATCTCTCGCGGACTAAGCTCAAATGCTTGCCGTTAGCTGTCACCCGTCTCCACAGGCTGAAATCACTCAACCTGTTCGAGTGTAAAGAGCTGGAATGTCTTCCGCTTGAGATGAACAAGCTGGAATTTTTGCGTTACCTGAATTTGAGGCGTTGTGCTAAACTGGGGTTCCTTCCGATCCAGGTCACACAAATCAGTTCGCTTCAGAGTCTGATTATGGATGGCTGCAACAATTTAGAGTGGAAGCTTCAAACTTCTCCCCCGGAAAGAACTTTGCAGTATTCACGGTTGGAGGATATAAAATCGCTCTTGCATTTAAGGTACCTTTCATTTGTGTATGCCAAGGCACATATTCCCTACGGTCTGCTCCGCAACTTTGAGAGCATGGAGAGGCTGGAGCTATGCAGACTCCCGTCAGAGAGTCTTCCAGAGGATATACAGGAATTGAAAACATTGGAAGATCTTCGACTGAGCAGATTGGAACACTTAGTCGAAATGCCTGGGTGGCTTTCGAGGCTATCTTCTCTGAGAAGAATAACGTTGGAGTACTTGACTGTGAAGGCTCTTCCACCTGCCATTTTTGAAACCCTGCCTCTTCTGCGCTTGTTGGAGATCGAGAACTGCTGCCAATTGACAGAATTGCCTACCGAATTTGGTAAAGGAGGAGCATTTCCAGCTCTGGAGGAGCTCAGACTGGAAAAGCTGCTAGGGCTAAAGGAATTGCCAGATTTGAAGGAGGGAAGCATGAAAATGCTCAAGGAGCTGAGAGTGAGATTCTGCGAGCAGATCAACAATTTTCCCAAGGGTGTGGAAAAGCTGAATAAAAATACAAGAATAGATATCGTGGGGTCATGTGGACTCATTCGCAGCCTGGAAGAGAACGGCGGCGACAGGCAAAGGTTGAAAGACTTTTTGGGCAGCTTGAATTGTTAGATCTTGATTCTTCGATGTCTTTTGCTTTCTTCCACACAAGGAATGTCTGGCCATTAACGGCGAAGGACAGTCCACTGGTAGTTTTACAATGAGCCGCCGGCCATGACGTCGTAAGGAAAACCCTGGTTATTTGTTTCTAGGTACCTACCTTAAAATTTAGATAGGTGTGATGGAAATTTACCTCTCGATGGATTGTAAATATTTGTTTTGGGGAGATTAACTAGCAATTGTACACAAAAGTAATAAAAGAAAATACTGAATATTCGTTGACCCAAGATAAAATCAAATGAAAATATACAATCCAAATAGCGAGTTTTATAATTTAGTAATTAGTAACTAGCAATCGCACGTGAGGTGTGCGATGTTAACGCCGAAAGAGAAATAATGGTGAGGGGAAATGGAAATTGAAGCAAACAATAAAGCACCAAGTATCAATTACATATGTGGATGGCAAGTAAAGACAACCCAGGTGGATGGAATGATTTTTTGTAAACAAAGTCGAAGATAGCGCTAACAACAACATTAACAAAAAATGTTTTAAACAAAAAATTTGTGCAAAGCATGAATTTGTTGTAGACGCAAAGAATCAACTTATTATGAGTTAGTTTTCTCGGTGTACCGAGTAAATGATCTGGCAACAAGAGAGTAAAGGGGTCTCAACAATCAAAGCTTGAGGTTGTCCAAATCATCATCATTCGCTATCATTATCGTAGGTGCTAGGAAAGTACATGATTTCTTTGTTTTCTGGTTTGGTTTTCTTCTTTACATCATTCTGATGATTTTACTCCTCCTTTTTGCTTGCCTTCTTCTCTACATTACACCATACAGTTTGGGCCTCCATGGATGGAATTTTTTTTTGTGGTCACCACGGATCCCAAAAATATGAGTACATTTTGAAGTCCATGTTTGATAACTACCAAAAAGGAGTATATTATATATCTATCTTCGACTTTCATTAGGGAGATGGTATCGTGAGAAAAAACGGGCCAGAGGGGGAGCTTGTCGTAAAGAGCATGAGCTCCATTCTGCACTCCCTTGCCTTTAAACTCACATCACTCTTGGCCACCACCCCTCCATTAACAACACATTGCTTACGCAGCTTGCAGACACCTTTCAAACCACTTCGCCACTCCACCTCAAACATCTTCTTCTTTACTCTTTCTTCAATTGTGCATGCTTGGGTTTGAGGCGTTTCAAGATGTTTAGAAATTGGACGCTTGAAGATCACAAGTAAACATGCCAGGGATGCGACAATGCTCAAGTAATTTTCTTTGTTTGTCGCTCTTGATTCTCTTTCCTTAAATTAATTTTTTTTACAGGTTGATTGCCCCTTTCTTCGTCTGGAAAAGCACGAGATTTGTAAGCATAGGGTCAGAGGGGAAGTTCGAGTTCATTCCCAAATTGGAATCGCCAGGACCTGTTCAAATGAATACACCTGCTCAAAAGACCATCAATAAGACATGTTTTAATCCACAAATTTGCACAAAGTATGACTTTTTGGCTGACGTAGAGAAAAATTTTGTGTTGCAAAAGATCCATAATCAACCTATTATGAGTCAGTCTGCCCGGTGTTTTGAGAAATTGGTCTGGCAAAAAGAGAGTAAACGGGTTTCAACAAGTGAATATTGTGGTTTTCCAACTCGTCATTGATTGCTATCATTACTCACAACTGCCAAGCAAATACACGATTTCTTTTCTTTTTTTTGGTTTTTTTAATTCTTTATAGTACTTTGATGCTTTTACTACTCCTTTTGCTCACCCTCTTTTTTGCATCGAATGCTACAGTTTAGGCCTCCATGGATGACAAACTTGGTTTTTATGGTCACCACGGATTGAATTTTTTTGAGCAGGTTCTGAAAACCATGTCCGACAACTACCCAAAAGGAGTTTATTAGAAATCCATCTTCAAAATTCTTCAGGGTAATGACATCTTGAGCACAGATGGGCTAGAGGGGGAGCGTGTCATAAAGAGCATGAGCTTCGTTCTGCACATCCTCGCCTTTAAAATTCACATCATTCTCGTCCATTATTGTTTCATTGAGGACACACTACTTCTTTTTCTCGCCGATGCCTCTTGATCTGTCTCAATGCGACAATGTTCAGGTAATTTGTTTTGTTGCTCACTCTTGATTCTCTTTCCTTAAATTAATATTTATTTCCAGGTTCATCGCCCCTTTTGTTGCCTGAAAAAGCATGAGATTTCCAGGCATGGGGTCAGAGGGGAAGCTCGAGTCCATACCTAAAGTGCAATCACTGGGACCTGTTCAAATGAATACACCCGCTTAAAGGATTATGTTTGTGGACTTCATGTCGCCATAAGAGTTATTGTCCTCATCACCACAGTTAGTTGAGGAACGGTTAGATGTAGAGCCCATGGTTTCCTCCACTTATGCTTCAAAACCCCCAACCGATGAATTTAGCAAAACTATTTTTTGGCAGGTACGTGTGAAAAATTGATTTGTTAAACCATTTTATACCACGTGAAGGGCATATGTGAGTGTGCGCTTTGTTGACCAATTCATCTCTCGCGCCCATGTCCCATCGGATGTTAGAAGGGTTGGAGCATTTTGCATGTACAAACGCCTTTCGACATAATGAAATTTTACGATTTCCAAGTTATATATATATATATATATATATATATATATATTAGATTTATCCTAATGTTGTATGCCATTATAAATATTTTCTTGATATGACAAGTTTAATGGAGGAGAACTACGGTTTTGCAGAGTTAGTAGACATTTTTGATTTTTTTTAGGGCATTCGATATAGATATTCCTTAGATTGATAACATTGCGGTTGAAAAGATATGATATGAATGGTATAGCTTCAAAAGTATTGTATCTTCTATTTTTTCTCCATGTATTTAATACATAAATAAAAGTTGAATGGGAAAAATAGACCCATGTTAAACAAACCAACCACCCCAGTTAGGTGCTCTTCAAAACCTAAAGCAAAACATGGAGAACGACGCATCCTAAGCAGCCTTTTCAGACCTGCCATTTTCCTTGCATAATAATAGAAGAAATTTATTTCAAATCATTGGATTAGGTCATCGGATTAGGCCGCCACATCGTCCAAGGGCAAGGACAAGTCGGATCAGAAGGACCATGAATCGCCACAACAATTTTGGGCTCACCCGCTTGTCACTGCTAAATCTTGGGCTGAGGTGGACAATGAAAAAGATTACTACGCCACATTTTTGTGGAAATGTGTGCCAAGTGTACGGTGGAGGAGTGTCCGTACTTCGTCGACCAACAACAAATGATCATCGATGGTCTGTCGCTTGTCAGGGGGAGGGGGCTTTCTCCCGATGAATATGTCTTTTGGCATAAAATATCAATTCATCTTATTCCATAATTAGTAATTACCATGGATTTTAATCCACTATACTGGCCCAACAAGACTGGGAATTGAGCCTTGTCTAGTACACTGACAAGGAATTGGAAGATATTATGGCCTTAAACAACCAGGGTGTAATCCCCGTTCGACGCACTTTCCTTGCCATGGACGACGAAGCGTGGATTGACTCTTGTGTGCTCTTCTTGGATTTCACCTTAGAATCTATGTATATGTCTAAGCCAAACCCTCACGATGACAAGATTCAATCCTGCGACATAGAAGACAATGAAAACCTTTCTTCTTCTTTAGAGATGGATTCAATTTTTCACGTGAGGGATCCCAACACAAGGAATTTAGAGCTGGAGAACGAATCCTTGGCGAATATTTTGACAACAATCTTGGCACAAATAGACAATTGTCTGTGATATGACGATCTGGAGCTCCTCGACAACTGTTCTTCTTGCACACTAGTTGACACGTTCAAGCTCAAAGATACGAAGTTGACATTGGAATAGCATAATGGTGAGGGCCTAACAATAGTGATGGTCATCTGACATGTGATAGGTAGTCTCCAATCACTGCGCGCCACGTGTACGATCGATAAATGTCAGTGCTTCGTCTATAGAAGAAAATGAATGATAAAATTCATAATGTTTGCAACAACTTACATATACATTATAAAATGTAACTACAAAGAACTTGTAACCCCAGGTTTAAACAAACATAATAAGAAAAAGCAACTCATTACTTACCATAAAAAAAACTCCGAACATGTAATTACAAAGAATATGTAACTGGTGATGATATAAAATTTCGTCAAGGAAATACTAAGCTACCTTACACACCATCAATATAAGTTGTCATGCCTTGCCTTTGACATTGACTGATCCCCGCCATTATTATTGCCCTCTTCATTATTGTTCGGTATCAGTGTCGTATTGCCTTTGTCAGAGTTGCTCCTGGTGGGCTGTGGTACTCCGGCGCTATGAAACCGCAAGGGATATCGAAAAGTGAACCTCCACCCACCGTCCCAGGTGGCTCCGCCAGAAGTGCCATCGGTAGCGCCACCAACTCTTGCATTTGAATTGCGAACCACCGCTAGGGTTTTGAGACTCTTTTGGAGACATTTCATAGCGGTAAACAGGGAAAGCAGAGTGCAGTTCGAACCATGGTAAAATGCAATATGGATGGTATATATGCTTATGAGGTCTTAAATGTTGTGGAAAATAAAGTAAAAAATGAAGGAAAAGTACCCTCCATATATCCAACTTTATGTTTTTCTACCTGTAATGTATCCATTTCACACTTACAATACAATTAAAAACAGGGTAAATTTTAAACTTTTCACCCTCTAACTTTAACAGGCCTTAAATGTTGTGGAAAATGAAGTAAAAACTGAAAGAAACGTACTCTCCATATATATATAGGACCAATTATGCTAAGCTGGCGCCACCATTAAAGTTCAACCACTCATTTACAACCTTGGCCATACAAACAATGTGAAAACAATATCTCTTACATTCCATCATCCAAAATTATACAATAGAAGCTGAGATTTTCCAAGCTATTTGTTTGTAACCATAGATTGGACGGTGGTTGTTTTCCATATTCGTTTGATGTATACGTTGGCTAGAATTCGAAGGCGGCGGAGGTAGGCATTTGAGACTCTCTGTCTTAGAATCCTTTCAGAGAAAGTAGATATCCAATGCATTATGTGTAAGAAAAAGTTGTTTTTTAAAAAAAAAATCTCGCAATAGTGATGATTACATGCACGCTGATAGTCTTTCTACTGTAGTTGGCCTCCATTTCTGCCGGTTTGTGGATACTTATCAACCGCACACAACTTTCCTCTTTTGACGCTTTGACTTCCATCGGAAGAACCAAATTAATCCCCGCGCCAGAATCCTGTCTACTATTTTGGATAACAATTGTGATCGAAAATCTATGAGCCGCCACCTCCTCCATGGTTGAAGACGATTTGAATGTTGCTGCTGGCTAGAATTACCATCTTTGGATCGAAACTCGGGCCGCTACAGAAATTTTCATTTCCTTACGAAAACCTGACAGTGGCAGCAACAAAGAGATTGAACGCGTGCCACGTGCAAGGAAGAAAACAATCCGGACATCGTCGACCAAACAATCGCAGACGTTGATGTCTTGTCGGCTGTCAGAGGGGGCCGGGCTTTCTAACTAAGAACATGCCTTTCAGCGTAAAAATATTACCGTACGTCAAAATAAAAAATAAAATCCCAATAATTCTTATTTACACAAATACACTTAGATTAACGGGACGAAATTAGACAAAATTAAATGCCTATGCAACCTTAACTACAGAGGCTAGAAATGTTAGTGAGTTACTATGGCAATGTTGATAGATAATATTTATATGCAGTAACATAAGCTAGAATGGATTTATGAAACCTAATATTAAATATTCAAACATGTTATCTCGAAATTACTAATCCGGCATGAAATCTCTAAGACCTGAGACAGAGGACACCGTCTTTCCCGTATTCGAGCAAAAGACGTCCATAGTCTGGCAAAAACTCGGGAGATTCTCTGAGAAAGCTAAAATAGAGCTTGTTCAATCTGCTCCATTTATCATCCAAATAAACATCTATTTCCTCCGTCGCCTCATCCATCCCGATTGGCGGAAAAGCAAAAGCAACCCTCTGCAAACACTCTCTAGTCTCACAAATCTTTGCCATGAAATGCTCCTTAATCCTCTTCTGCACGTCACAGATAACCCTCACAATTTCCTCCCCAAATTCATTCATATCCCCATCAATTGGGAAAATGGTAGGAAAATGTATCGCCAAGAACAAAACTTTATCAAGCATATTCCTCCCCCTTTCGCAGAGCACCCAGTCTTTTCCCTGCGGGGGAAGAAGAACAAACATTCGAATATGCCTCTGCGGATTGGCACAGGCATGGTAGAGATGGCGTTTCCACTGCGGCTGCATGAATAGTAAACCCATTCCGAATTCCGCCTTGCGTCCGTGGGTTTTGCAGGCTTCCACCGCGTCTTGTACGAACTGTTTCATCTATTTGAAAATGGGGTTTCTTTTCTTGTATTTGCTGTAATACGTGAGGTCTACCCATCCTTTTTTTGCCAACAGAGTTCTTGCGTCTGTGCGTTGGGGATTTCCCTGAAACAGAATTGTGTTACGGGATTTTTCGTAGGCTTTGTAGACTTCTTCCCAGAATTCTTCGTATTCCAATTCTCTGCCGATGTTGCAGCATTGAATAAATACGTCGAACATTTTTCTTTCTTTCAATCGGGTTTGTTGTTTTCTTTGAATTTATCAGTGTCGATCGAAATAATTGGTGTTACAATCTGTTTTTAATACGCATACAGTGTCTGCTCGTTGGTCGCGCCCTTTGGAATGAAACCACAATTTTATATTGGTTTATCTTGCCATTTCCTTACGAAAACTTGACAATGACAGCAACAAACAGAGCAAACGCGCGCCACGTGTAGGGAAGAAAACAATCCGAACATCGTCGACCAAACGATCTCGGCCATTGTTGTCTTCGTCCGTGTCAAAAACCCTCCGATTTTCTCACAGAGAACATGCCTTTCAGCGTAAATATTGTTTTTATCTAGATATATTAGTGTTGTTATATTGATGTTATTTATCATCACCAAGACATTTTTAGAGTAGGTGTGAATGGGATTATTAATAAATGTGAGATACTTGAATTATAATATGTAAAAATGGTGAGATTGTCTTTTATTGATGAATTTGAAATATAATTAATATCATTGATATGTAGGTAAGTGTATTCATGTCACCAAGTCTATTGTAAACCGATCAAAAAAATATTAGAAATATGGGTATTGCTGCGACCAACCTTATCCAATTTAAGATTAACGATGAAGATTTTTTATTCCATACTTACAGCCATACCTAATCGATTTTAATGGATCGGATTGGCATAGTAATCTATATTGTATCGATGGCTGACAATGGGAGCTATAATAAAGAATGTAAACCTAAAATTTGAAGTCATGTCAAAGCTAAAAGAAGATATTTATGTAAAATCATGTGCACAATAACTCTAAGTGACTAATATTATATCAATTAAATTTATACATAGATTTTTACCACCATAAGCAAAAATAATAAAGTTTATAGTGATAAGAAAGAATCAAAAACAATTTTTTTTATATTGATAAATGAATTATAAGCATATTATATCAAAATACAAGCACCATACGGCGAAAGATACAATAAAGAATCAATAACATCATTTTCAATTTCCGAGAAAAATATTTTTCTATGTATACAGACGTAAGACCATACTACATAATGAAAATGATGCATGGTATGCATCACTATGTTGATATGATGTTGGGTACTCATTAAATCTCTGATATATAGTACCCATGGATTTGCAAAAGCCTTGGTCTTCACCTGTGAGGGATTAACAATTATTAGTCTAATCTCCACCCGAGTGATTAATAATTTAGAAAGCTAATTATTTAATTTTTTTGTCAAATGTTATAGTTGTGACAATTGCAATCGACTTGTATAAAAAAATGTTCCAACAAAAAATAGGTATATTAATTGTTTGATAAAACATGAATCACCTAAATATGGTCCAAAGAATTTCAATGATTGCAAGTATACAATGCACAACAATAATAAGGATTAGATTATTAATTATTGTAGGTTTTTATTAATGTGTTTAGGTCGTGTCAAGATGACTTTTATGAATAGTCATTACTTACATTTTTCTTTGTCTATTTTATAATTAAAAAACACTAGGAAAAGGAGCCCATTTCAGCATGCAGGGTTGCTCGTATATATTTGATGATAATCTTCTTTCAAAAAAATTGACGATAAATTACCATATTCTTAAGTTTTGACTTTATCTAAGTTTGAAGAACTAAAGAACAATAAACAAATTTAGTTTTTTCAAAAATCCCATGTTGTCCATATACAACAAGAATTATTGTCCTTGAAAAGATAGAAGAGTTTTTGGGAATTTTCGGTATAGCCATAAATTACATATCCTCCAAGTTTCCAACCAATGCATTTTATGATGTCCCACACTTTATTCATATATTACATTTCTAGATGGCAAATACAATGTGCTTAAATGATTAAAAAGATATTTGAACCCATTAATTCCTCGTTAAGCAATTGCATTAACCACATATAAACAACCTCCTATCAATTACCTTTGACTAAAATGCATTGGAATTCAACTCCAAATGCGTATTGCTTTACTACTCTAAAATGACACAAATTCACATGGACATATATAATTTGGCAGATGCGATTTAGAACAAATGGACCAATGACCGTGAATGGATAGATTAGACATAAGCAAATGACACTAATTATTCCATACAAAATATTTTCTAGGCCCACTTGTAGATTCGACATCAGCAAAAAAGCACGATAGAAAATGGTGTAACGTAGGTTCAAACAAGGTTAAATAGATGAATTTATCATATCAAAGCGCTGAGTTTATGTTTAGAATCAAACCGCTAAATAAAATACAAAATAACTTTGTCGTCATTACTTCAAATCGCAAGACTATTGAAAACCACAGCCGTAAGTAGCCAGGTAATTTTCGCTGCAAGGAAACAATACTCAAATGTCAAAAGAACTCTCATTTCACACAGAAACAACTTTTGATAAATTGAAATTTGAGTCACCGACATTCAAAACTACGAAGTTTACACCAACAATTCCACCGCCCAAACTCAAATATTAATTAAAAAAATCTCCAGCAAGGTAACTACAGGGAATGAGAGACATGAGTGGTTGATATTAATTTCAGTACGGATAATAAACTTTATTGTCAAATAAATTTATGGCAGTGAGGCGTACAACATCGCAATGAGTGTCAAGCTTTTTAGGGAAGATGAGAGTCATTTTGATCACGATATAGAAAATAAAACCCTAACTAATATGTTGCAGAGTGTACAATGACATCGACGGTTCGAATCTTTTCCACCATTGATTTGATAAGTATCGTTGAATCTCACCTATCCGCGTAAAAAATAGTATAGCCATTTTCAGAAATATAATAAACAAGATACTAATCACATTTATGTTGGATTTATTCCATATTATGTTGATTATAATATTATCATTAATTATATAAATTTCTTACATATTTATAATAAATGGTTTTTATTATTACTATATGGCGTTGGGTTCTAAAATATAATTGAGTAGAAAAGTGGCAAATCAAGTTGTCCTAAAATTGTGTGAAAATTACAACTAGGATGCAAATCTATTTGTACATCAAATTAATTTAAGGGAAAAAATTAGTGGGCAAAATCAGCCTTATTTCTAACATAAATTGTACTTTGTGTAATGATGTAGATTTTAATAGTTCTTTTGTTGTATATTTCTATAGACATTGGATTACTTGCACATATTTCTCATATGTTTGCAAGGGTACAAGTTTTCATGTCCCAGACATGAGCATGGATGCACAATTGTAGAATCTTCTCATCCCTCCACTATGGAGATTAGGGTATCTCGTGGTTATCTCTCTCCTTATAGATTTCAACTCGCTATCATTTTTATCGAGGCTTCAAAAACTCTTAGCGGATTTCCATACGATCGTGAAGTCTTCCCTTTATCCACTTGATTGTATTATTTTCATATACATGCATACACACATCAAAATGAGATATTTTGTACGCACCTAATTTTAATACAAAACTAATTATTTGTTATGACACTAGTGTATTGGTGTGTTTATTTATTATTAGTCCATATTATGCTCTTGTTAATCCATGTTTCTTTTGTTTTGTTAAAATTTTGAAAGTTCAATTTTTCAAATTTCAAGATATTGTCCTTTGATTTATTTATTTCTTTTCTTTTTCTATCTCCTCCATTTCTCTATCTTCCCTATTTTGTTAATCCATGTTTTTCCACACATTTTTCTATAACCATAATAGTATGAAGATGGTTTTTAAAATCCATATGACTATTTTTTTGGTAGCTTTTTTGTGGACCACTATTTTTGGTGCTTCAAATTATCTAGCATGTATTTTCTGATCTTTCTCAATTATTATGTACACCAATAGAATCATAGTTGAGTCATAATTTGAATTCAAAAAGCCTTTAAATACACAATATAATTATAGTGAACTCATTGATAGGAAATTAAGAGTAGTGGAACAACTTCCTACGCTAATCTTTGAGGAGATATTATGCAAACTTTCAACATAGTAAAACAGTTACAGAAATATTAGCAACATATTCATAACAAAACACAAACACCATATATAAGTGGGGAAAATCCTTTCGGATAAAAAACCCCACACTCCAAAAGCCCACTCAATGTATTTCAAATCTAATAACAAGATTACATACACTTGCAGAGCAAGTTTCTTACAAGAGTATCACCAGCAACAATTCTAGGAGGATTAAAACTCACTACTTCAATTGCTTCTCCAAGCCTTCAATTTATAGACCTCTGGTTATACAAGAAACCGTCTATGGTTTACAAAACCATGTGCCAAACCTCTCATGAGGTGGATAGCATTAAAGTGCAAGATTTCGGTCTAAAATTAGGCTCGCACGTCCACAATATTCTCCCCTATTTTTGACCCATACAAATGTCATAAAATTTGTCATAATATCTCTAAAAATATTCCTTCCATGATATACTATCATATGGGAATATTTTGACAACTCCTATTTCTATTTTTAGAGCCTAGATAATGTGAAACGGTTGTAGGAAAATCTTAAATGAATAAACCAAACAAGGTTGAGACACCTCATTTCCAACAATCTCCCACTTGTCGAATACCTTGCAAGGGCCAAGGGAAATATACCATCATGGATCAACTTTAAGGGGTCGAGAGGCCCATAGACTCGGAACACCACCTGAATTTTGTTGTGCTCACGAGCTTAGTTAATGCATCTGCAACATTCGCAACTGTCTCTACCTTTTCCAGCTTCACCCTTCCATCCTCGACCATATCTCTCACGAAGTGATACTGAACATCAATGTGTTTGGTCCTGGCATGAAAAGTCAGGTTCTTTGCAAGGCAGATTGTGCTCTGAATGTCACAATATATTGTAACTACACCCTATTTTAATCCAATATCTGAACACAAACGCTTCAGCCAAATGGCTTCTTTACAAGCATGAGTAGCTGCCATGTACTCTGCCTCAGTAGTGGACAAAGCGACCACAGCCTGTCACTTGCTCATCCAACTAATTGCACCACCATTAAGAGTAAACACATATGCACTGGTGGATCTTCTACTATCGACATCATCGGCCCAATCTGAATCCACAAAACCATGAATACGTAGGGAATGTTGATCTCCTATTCCATGAAAACATATAGAGTACTCTGATGTACCCTGTAAATATCTGAAGACCCTCTTAACTGCATCCCAATGCACTCTTCCAGGTTTAGACATAAAACGAGAAAGAACTCCCACTACTTGGGCAATGTTTGGTCTTGTACACACCATAGCATACATTAAGCTTCCAACTGCACTCTAGTAAGGCACTTTGCTCATTTCTTCCATCTCCGATGGGGGTGATGGACATTGTGAAATGGAGAGCTTCATTCCCAAAGTAACAGGAACACAAAGTGGTTTACAATCCTGCATGTTGAACCTTTACAAAACAGAACAAACATACTTACTCTGGCCAAGCCATAGCTTTCTGTTCTCACGATCTCTTCTAATCTCCATCCCAAGTATGTGTTTTGTTGCACCAAGATCTTTCATTTCAAATTTCGCAGAGAGCTGAGATTCCAATTCTGCAATCAAACCTTTTCCTTTCCCAATAAACAACATGTCATCAACATATAAAGTAATTACCAGGAAACAATCACCATCAGATTTAAAATATACACAGTGATCAGATTTAGACCGCAAAAACCCCAAACTCAACACATATGAATCAAACTTCTGGTACCACATCCTAGGACTTTGTTTAAGGCCATACAGGGATTTCTTTAACTTACAAACCATATTGCTTTTACCTTTCACCATGTAGTGCTCTAGCTGTGTCATATAGATTTGTTCCTCCAAATCACCATGAAGGAAAGCAGTTTTCACATCCATTTGTTCAAACTCTAGGTTATAAGCTGATGCAATAGATAATAAAAACCGAATGGATGTCATTTTAGCAACATCAGAGAATATCTCACCATAATCAATACCCTCAACTTGAGAGTAACCCTTCGCAACCAACCATGCTTTATACTTTTCAAAATTTCCATCTAAACCAATCTTTTTCTTAAACACCCATTAACATCCAACAGGTTTCCGACCTTCAGGAAATTTTACAAGGTCCCATGTATCATTCTTTTTAAGGGCTGCCATCTCTTCATCCATGGCTATTTGCCAGGACTTTGCATCATTCATACCCAAAGCCTCTTGTACAGATCTCAGTTCATCAATGTTAGTAAATGCTTCCGTTCCTGGAATAGAGTTGCTTCTATCCTTTCATTTCTTTGAGAAACAGATAAGGGTTAGGGCTAGGAGGAATACCTGTTGAATGTTGAGAGGGTGTGCGCGTACCGTAGAGAGAGATCAGATCGATTGCAAAGAACTCCTTTTTGTCTGGGAAGGACTACCTGCAAATAAGAATACAAGACCACCAGATTCTAATTAGATAATAAGTGAGGGAACTGCCTTGGGCCCAGGAAATATGAGACTTCCTTTCGAAGGTGGTCAGTTCCCCTGCTAATATGAATTAACACAAATTCTAATAGATAAGCTATTGTCCAATTACAATTTATTTACCTTGTTAAAATAATAGAGAAAAGGCTGGTCTTGGTTTTGAATCACAGTGACCGATGCCGGTCACTGTCACCGGTACCGGTTGCTGATAACCGATATCGGTAGGGGCAGTGATTTAGGGGCTTTGGTGAAGGTTGGCTATAAGATGGCTATATGATAGCTATGGTGTTTATAAGGCTGGTAAATGATTGGGGATAGGTAATGAGGTGATGGAGAAGACTCAGAGAGTATGGGGGCTGTTCTTGGGGCAATGTAGGGGTAGAGGAATGAAAGTTAGATGGAGAGTGTTACCGGGTAGTGGATCTGGGAGTAGACTTGTAATTACTGTGATTCAGAAGTCCAAGAAATATTATTAAAATAACGTACAAGACAGTACTTACTAGTTCCTGATGAAGATGCAGGTTCAAGGACTGTGATGACGAAGGCAGGGTTCAGGCAGGATGATCTGACAATCCAAGATGAGCTATCTTCTCTCCCAATGCTTGGATGAGTGTCACTGGGCTCTGGTTACTCAGTTGCAGTCTTGGGCTTAATGTCCTTCTCTGCAAACTCCTCTCTTTTCTTCACTTGTCTCTGCTTGGCCAAGTGAAATCCTGATTCTTTCAATGACTTCTGATTCAGATCAATGAAAATCCAACCCCCTTGTTTTTGGTTGGGGGAGGTCATTTACAGGGAACCGATGGCGGTTACGTAACCGACGGCGGTCGAGTAGGAACCGATGTCGGTTAAGTCAAAGTGGGCTATTTTTAGTAAAATAGCCAACTTTCCCTCCTTTTCTCCCGAGGGATTAGTTGTGGGCTTGGTCATGTCATTATGAGGTTGGTTTTGGGTGCGGGTGAGGAGTCATTAGTCATGGGTGTGGATGTAGACCAAGTTATAGGTCTTAATTAGGTTAGTTTAGGGTTAGGACTAGGTCATGATGAGGTGGCGAAATGAGGTGGCAGGTTTGGAGATGTGGATTTATTAATTATAAGGTAATTAATAAATAATTGTGTAAGGTTTAGGTAATGAGGCTAGGTTGCGAAATAAGATGCGGGGCACGGGGGGTCGTAAGACACAAATTTGGTGTCTACATTAGCCCCTTGTTGTCGTGTAGCTTGTCTTGTAAAGCTGCACTGACAATAATAAGAAGTGGTTACTCCTGTTAAGGGTATAGGTAATCCCCCTCAAATCTATCACAGATTGAGGTAGACGTGAAATCAGGGATAGGGTTGATAAAGGGTGAATGGTGTTGAGATGATGGTAAGATGGTGGGCTAAGTTCAAGGAAGTAGACGCACGTTGAAATGCAGTAGTGTGATCATGGTACATGATTTGAAGAGCAAACAAGCAATTCATAGGCAAAGGTCGATAGTTTATCCAAACAAGGGTGATATAATCCTGGTATCCAAGGCATAGGAAGTAGCTCCAGGGGATATAACGGGTAAGGTACAGGAACGTTTAGGCATGTTCGGTAGTACCAAATGGTTGGTTTGGTTGAGATAAACGTCACGGTCTTGGTCTAGGCAAAGTTGGTCGACTGATCAAGTCAAGTACCGTAATCATGCTAAAACACGAACAGGTGAGCTCGATTGAACAAAAAGCTACATGATGGGTGGATAAAATTGTAATTTGTTGGTTTTGGTGCGAGGTATTTAATTGGTGCGGCCTTGGGTCGGGCCTTGATTGGTTGCGGCTAGTGAGGGCCATGGGTTGGGCCTGATTGGTTGGTTGCGGCCTTGGGTTGCGGCCAAATTGGTTGGGTGTGGCCTTGGGTCGGGCCAAATGGTTGGTTGCGGCCTTGGGTCGGGCCAAATGGTTGGTTGCGGCCTTGGGTCGGGCCAAATGGTTGGTTGCGGCCTTGGGTCGGGCCAAATTGGTTGGGTGCGGCCTTGGGTCGGGCCAAATGGTTGGTTGCGGGCCTTGGGTTGGGTCGGGCCAAATTGGTTGGTTGCGGCCTTGGTTGGGTGCGGCCTTGGGTCAGGCCAAATGGTTGGTTACGGCCTTGGGTCGGGCCAAATTGGTTGGGTGCGGCCTTGAATTGGGCCAATGGTTGTTATGGCAAAAAAGGCTATTGGAGTAGCTAAAGGAGGGTGTAGGTGATGTGGTGAGAAAGGGAGATTAGTGAATAAGGGAAAAAATTGTGGTTGCGGCCTAGGGATTAAACCAATATCGATTAGCTATGACCGGTATCGGTTAGATGACCGATACCGGTTGTTTAGGGCATAAGATAACCGATATCAGTTATAGGTCAAAAACCTATAAAAAGAAAAAATACGGCCTGTCATTGTCACATTGTCAATTTGAAAACCACATTTAGTTGTCTGAGGTGTTTTAGTGGTATTGTTGAGATTGTCGGCTGAGGTGGCATTATTTGAGTGGAGAAGTGAGTGGTTGGTAGATCCCAGTGAGTATTTGAATTTGTAGAATTTGATTGGTGGAGGACCCAGCATGAGGAGATTTAGGGGGTAGCCATTCTCACAGGCCAGGTTCAGAGTAGGAGGTGCTGGAGGGATTCAGATAGGGTCTAGACAGAACAAGAGGTGGATATCGAGTATTATAGGCAGGTATGGGAGATGGTGATGATTGTGGATATTTTTTGGAGGCCACATAGTTGAGGATTTTAGGGGTGTAGAGTGATTGAGGTGGATCGACCAGGTGAATACGAGAGGATTCAGATCACATATGGTGACAATTTGGATTTGTGCAGGATATACCTAGGTAGCATTCTCACCTCCCCGGCCAACACCTCCAGAAGGGCCAGAGGAGATAGCAGTCGATCGCAGGGTAATGATGCAGGAGTGACATAGGCCTATAGATTATGGTGGGTAGAAGAGCTGTGAGGTGTACGTGATCATCCTGACATAGCTGTGATTACAGCGGAGAGAGATCGTCTGCAGGATTTAGTTCATCAGCTCCAAACGTGGGTGAATGAGACAACGGGATTGTTAGCGGTTGCAGAGTCATGAGTGGAGAGACTAGAGGCAAGATTCCTCCACGCAAGAGGACGTATTCGTATGTTACAGGAGATGTTGGCGGATCAGTGGGAGGAACCAATAGCAGTGGCACCTTTGAGGATGGAGAGGCCAAGTGAGTGGCATCGACGATCACGATCACCACCTGATTCGGGAGGAGGCACAAGGGTCTAAGTGAATTTCATAGGAATATAAGAATAAATAAGGATGTTGACCTATGTGTCGATGATAGAGAAGATGTATGTGTTTAACATCTAAATAAAACTGAATATGTATGTTGATTTGAGTTATGATAATAATAAGAATGGTTGTGTTTTGAATGTCTTGTTTTGAAAAAGGATAAAGATGAATGTGAGCGAATAGAAATACACAAATAGATTTATATATACCACACATGATAGGTTATGGTAGGGGATGGTCGAGCTAACCTTGGGAGACCCCATGTCTCCTAAGTGCTGCCTACATAGCCCATTGCACAAAGCAAGAAGAGGCCTCAGACCGATGTAGTTCTCCCTTAGAACCAGGGAGAGGTGAATTCAGGCAATTTGGTTGTGGTTAGGCAATTTGTTGGTTGGTAAAAAAAAATTGTATGTTGGTAGGGTAATGTTGTTGGTGTTGGTAAGGTATAGGTGAAGCGAAAGTTAGCTTACCCAAGTAGTAGGGAATCGTGTCCTGATTAAGGTCAACACACAATCCTAGAGTCGAGCAAAAGAGGCAAAAGTGTCCCGTAGTTGAGAAGAGCTAAACAAACCACATATTAACATAGGATGAGCTTGAATCCCTAGGTACCTTGCATAGGCGAGAAGTCAATAGGTGAAAAGAGTTGTATAATCACAATATATCAGATATACGTCACGTCCCTTGAGTTTTGTTGTTTTGACGAATGGTGAGGTGAGGTGGCTGATAAAGCTGGGGCGCAGAGAATTTGTTAGAAGGTAATTATGCTGACAAAGAGAACCAAACCTAGATAGACAAGTCCATGACTCAAAAGTGCTTTTGAATACTGCTTTTATTTTGTTCTGGATATAGACTGATCGATGCGGGAAGTCTACATGGGATATGTATTTTGTTGTTCTTGAGGTCTTCACGAAGCTGATCAATGCGAGAAGATTCTGATAAAGGCTGACTTTGTATAGCTGTCCTTCAAGGGAGCAGTCTATTTATAGTAGCAGATGCGGTTTTGTGTATAGCTGTCCTTCGGGGGAGCAGTCTATTTATAATAGGAGATGTGGCTTTACACATAGCTGTCCTTCGAGGGAGCAGTCTATGTATAACTTAGAGGTCTAGATGTCCGTTTGGCATGAAGCATCTAGTTTTGTAGGAAGTTTGACTCAAGAATATCCCATAAGTGTATAATTGAGAACATGTTATTTTGATACTTTTAAGTCATGGACCAGACTAAAAAGGGGAAGGCATCCTTAAGAGGAGGTGATGACCAAACCACGTGAGCTTGATTCTATTTTGAGATGCATGAAACAAAGTGTATGAGGTGGTAAACGAGCTCAAGGGACGAGCGCAAGGTAGATAAGAAGTGATATAACACTAAATTCAACAGTAGAATGGTCAGATATGCAAGGCATTAAGGGGTTCAGGCTCGGGTTTACCATTAAGCGAAGCTAAACGATAAGTGCCTGATCCGTAAGTATGAGTGATAATGTAGGGCCCAATCCAATTAGGAGCAAATTTTCCACGTTTGCTCTTTTCTAGTTTGGTTACATGTTGATTCTCTTTGAGGACAAGATCACCAACCTTAAAGGTACGCTCATGAAGTCACTTATCATAAGCACGCTTGATGCATTTTTGATAGATTTGAAGGTGGTCAAGAGCTGTAAGACGACGCTCGTCAAGAAGCTCTAATTGGGCTAACCGCTCTTGGCGGAAGTCATCATTGGTGAGAATATCCTGAAGAGATATTCTTAGGGAGGGTATTTGTATTTCGAGAGGCAAGACAGCCTCGGTACCATATACCAACAAAAATGGTGTGGCATTAGTGGAGGTACGAATGCTAGTCCGATAAGCCCAAAGGGCAAAGGGGATGTGATCAGGCCAATTGCTTCCAGAATCGTTAACAACTTTCATGAGGATTTTGGTTAGGGTTTTATTAGAAGATTCGGCTTGACCATTGGCTTGTGGATAGTAAGGTGATGAGAAGCTAAGTTTGATACCAAAGTTGTCACAAAGGTCTTGTAACAACTTATTTTTGAAAGATTTACCATTATCTGTTATCAGGCGATGAGGAACGCCAAAACGACAGATAATGTGATGGTTAATGAATTCTACGATTTTTTCTTTTTTGGTTGAAATGAGTGGAATGGCTTCCACCCATTTAGTGTAATATTCAGTTGCTGTGATTATCCAACGGTGACGTTGCGAAGAGGGTGGGTGAATCTCACCAATAAGGTCTAAACCCCATTGTGAGAAAGGCCAAAGATCTCGTGCGACCTGTAGCGGATGGCTAGGAGTATGTTGAAGGTTGGCATGTTGTTGACACATAACACAACGCTTAACATATTCGTAGCAGTCGTTATTAAGAGTAGGCCAATAATAACCTAGGCGAAGGATTCGTTTGGCCATGGCAAGGCCACTAAAATGTCCACCACAAATACCGTCGTGGACTTGTTGGATGGTATAGGTGACCTCCGCGCCGGTTAGACATCGAAGGAGGATGCCATCAAAGCCACGTTTATAAAGGAGTCCCCCCATGACGACATAACGAGAAACAATTTTAAGAAAAGCACGTGTTTGCCGTTACTAGTAAGGTCAGGTGGGAGAACAGAGGTTGTAAGATAGTCGTGAAATTGGTGATACCAGGTATCCTGCGAATTAGCAGACACATTATTTATCATACAAACAACCGGGGCTGAGTAAGATGGGGCAAAGAGTTGTTGGACCAAGACGAAAATGTCAGAGTCAGTTGGTGAGGTAGGAATTTGCGAGGCTAAGCAAGCCATAGTATCCGTAAATTTGTTAGTGGAGCGGGGAATGGTTTGGATAGAATAATGAGTAAATAAGGTCAAAAGTGAATCCACGTAATGTTTGTACTTTTGAAGTTCCTCATTTTTACATTGGTAGATGCCCATAACTTGATTGACTACCAATTGAGAGTCACCGAAAACATTGATAGATTTGACACCTAAGTGTAACGCAACCTGGAGACCCAAAACAAGGGCCTCGTATTCCGCTGTATTATTAGTGCAGGGGAAATCGAGCCGGAATGAAAGAGGCATAGGCTCAGCGTCAAGAGGAATGAGAACAACGTCGGCTCCTCCGCCGCGCTGGCATTTGGATCCATCGAAGAAGAGGGTCATTGGATACGACTCCTCACTGAGTGAAAGAGTGGCGATGAGTTCGTCGGGGAAATTAAAATTGGTAAATTGTTCCCCAGGTAAAGGGGCTTCCGCGAGTTGGTCTGCGATAGTTTGTCCTTTGATTGACTTCTGGTGTATAAATTCAAGGTCGAGGTCAGCGAGGAGCATAAGCCATCGGGCGATGCATTGGTTTAGATGTGGTTTGGCGTACATATAATGAATGGGGTCCGCGTTGGTGATGACAAAAGTTTTGTGATTCAGGAGGTAGTGTCGGAGTTTGGTGGCCACGAATGAAAGGGCTAGGCACAACTTTTCTACATGTGTATACCTAGTCTCGTAATCCACGAGAGTACGACTTATGTAATAAACAGCTTGTTCGCGATGCTCGGAGTCACGATGTGCGAGCATGGCTCCTACCGCATGGTCGGTGGCAGAAAGGTAAAGGTAGAAAGGGTGATCGTCCTGAGGTGGGATAAGCACAGGTGGCTGCAAGAGATAGGCTTTGAGAGCCTCAAAGGCTTGGTGGCACTCTTCGCTCCATTGAAAGGCAATGTCCTTTTTAAGGAGGTGATGGAAAGGTTGACATCGATCCGAGAGTTGGGAGATGAAACGCCGGATAGATTGGAGTTTACCTTGCAAACTACGCAATTGTTTGAGGTTAGTAGGTGGGGGCATTTCTAGGATAGCTTTGACTTTAGATGGATCGACCTCGATGCCACGCAAAGAGATGATAAAACCAAGAAGTTTTCCCGAAAGGACACCAAAGACACATTTCTTTGGTTGAAGATGAACACAATATTGTAACAGGTGATCGAAAATAATGGTTAAAACATCGAGATGTTCACTGCGATGTTTAGATTTGCCAAGAAGATCATCAACATAATCCTCAAGGATAGTGTGCATAATGTCATGAAAAATGTAAGTCATAGCCCGCTGATAGGTCGCACCAGCATTCTTAAGGCCAAACGGCATGACACGATAACAGAAGGTTCCCCACGGAGTTATGAAGGTAGTTTTATGTTGATCGGCCGGGGCTACCAAAATTTGATTGTATCCCGAGAAGCCATCCATGAGAGAAAGCATCTCATGGCCCGCAGTGAGATCAACAAGTTGATCAATACTCGGGAGGGGGAAGTCATCCTTCGGGCAAGCGAGGTTAAGGTCCCGGAAATCCGTACATATCCGAAGTCCCCCTGTCACTTTAGTGACAGGTACAATGTTAGAAATCCATTGAGGATAGTCAATAGGCAAGATGAAGGAAACGGAAAGGAGTCGTTGAAGCTCTTCTTTGACCAAGAGGGCAATGCGTGGATGCATTTTTCTTAGTTTTTGTTTAACTGGTTTGGAATCAGGTTTCAGGGTAATGTTATGGACAGCAATGTCAGGATCAATTCCTGGCATGTCAGCGTAGGACCAAGCGAAAGCTTGGTTGCGGGCACGGAGAAAGGTAGTAAAGGCGGCTTGTTCTGATGCGTTAAGAGATTGTCTGATCTTCACAATGTGAGGATCTTCCTCTGTGTGGATGTTGATTTCTATAGTCGACTCATTCAACATGGTTTGAGTTTCAGATGGTAAGGCGCGTTGAATATAAGAGTCGTCCGCACCAAGGTAAGTGAGGATGGAGTCGTCATCATGGCACTCAACAACATTAATGGAAGGTGAATCCTCTTCGATCATGTCTGGATATAGAAGGGGAAGAGAAGATGGGTCCTCATTATCGCGTTGATAAGTGAGAGGACCCAGGAAGATAGCGTTTATGAAAAAAAAAAGTTAGGAGGGATAGATTCAGGGTCTATCGACTCTGTGGGTGATGATGGCAAAATGGGTGATGATGGTTCGGAAGGGGTGACTTCGTCATCTTCCCGGATACAACTGACATGAGGTTTCTCCAGTGTAAGTGTTTCAGGAAATCCAAGACCACTACGATCTTTGTGTTTGCGTGTAGTCACGGGAATGATTGTATGTCGGCCTTGTTCATAAAGACCAAAACCAAAACCTTTCCAAGCACAACGAGTCAGGAAGGTGAGAGCGAAACGACGATTTGTCAGGTATTGAAAATCAGATTGGAAGGGAACCACACCAAGGGGAGGTTCAGGGGTAACGGAGGATGCGTCGACACCCCCATACGTTAGGTTGGTGCGGCAATTAGGTGGCCCGTAGGAGATTACCTCCCCCACACGACGGTCGTAGGTAGGATGCGCATGTAACTGTCCATACTCCTGTGGAGTATGGAAAGAGCTAACATTATATAGGTGATACTCCCCCAGCGTAAGGCATTGAAAAACATCTACTAAGGGGTCTGAGGTTGGGATGTTGTCTGCGGGAAAGGAAGTGGTATTTGCGATGGTGGTTTCATTGGTTGAAGGTGTAGGTGCGGTTGAGGTGGATGGTTGAGGTGTGGTTGAAGTGGATGGTTGGGTTGGATGAATGGGTGTCTTGACTGGTACAAGCACATCATTAGGGTGATATAACATATTGCAGGTTTTGAAGGGGGGAGGATCAGCTTTTACGGTGTAGGACTTCCCCTCGTACTCAAATTTTATGCATCTATGTAAGGTGGAGGGAACGCATCCCATAGCCCGGATCCAAGGGCGGCCTAACAACATATTGTATTGGAATTCACCCTCAAGGACATAGAAGAGTTCAGGTAAAGTACGTGGCCCTACACGAATGTTAAGGATCACGGTGCCTAAGGTAGAAGTAATAGCATCATTGAATGACCGCAACATGATGGGGTTGGCACACATGCAGCTAGAAGGGATATTCATTTGTTGGAAGGCCTTTGAAGAGATGATGTTTAGGCTAGCACCCCCGTCAATCATAACACGACACACCCGAATGTCCCGGACATAAGCTGAGATGAAAAGAGCGGGGTCAGGATCTTCTGCACCAAAGTCGACAATTTCGTCTTCGGAGAAACTGACAGCAGCGGCTTGCTGTACAGAGACAAAAGTGGTTGGGGAGATAGGTTGTTTGGTGAGCAAAGCAACGTGATTGGGTGTTAAAATGGAGGCAACGGGCAAGGTTTCGTTAGGTAAGACCTCTATCCCTTGAAGAATTTCAACGAGAGCTTGTCGATGAGATTCAGAGGTCTGAATGAGATCATACAGTGTCATTTTTACAGGTGATTGGTGAAGCTGTTTGATCATGGTTCGGTGGGCAACTCCATTAGAGACGGGGTAGGCAGGTCCACGAATAACCACTTTAGGTGGTGGTGCGATCGGGATGGTGGATGGAGAAAGAGAGGCCGCAGGTGTGCTTTCTTTAGCTTTCCCATTGTTTTTCTGCCCTCGAGTAGCAACACTAATCATGTTAATCTCGTGAAAACGAGAGGAGGAAGACGGTAGGGATAAGTCATGGTCTTCGAGCGGTGGGGTTGTAATAATGATAGATCTTGGTGAGGCGGGGATAGGTGGTATAGGAGAGGGGATTGAAGCTAAAGGTCTCTCCCTTCGTAAGTTTTCTTTCTTAACCTTTCTATCTGAGAGAGGTGACTGGCGAAGAATGGCTTTCAAAGCTTTGCATCCCTCTACATCATGTCCTGGTGTGCGGTGGTAAGCGCAGATTTTAGACTCATCATAACCTATAGGTCGAGGTTTAGATGGATCATAGGGTCTAAGTGGGGGTAGGGAAATGGTCGCATTCTCCACCAACATAGCAAGGATTTTGGCGTAAGACCCTTTGAGCGGGTCAAATTCAGAGGAAGATGAGGCTATTGACTGGGTAGGTTTCGGTAATGACTGGGTATGGTTGATTTGTACGGGTGGCGGTTTAGCCAAGGGGTTTTGATAATTGGATTTAACTAAACGTGGCTTCTTCGACGTAGAAGTTATGTTTAGCTGGTTAGATGATGAGGCCACCGATGATGTGGTATCAGGAAACAACCACGGAGAAAGAGGAGTGACAGCAAACAAATCCTTTGATGATGGAGTTTGTTTAGGGTTGATAGGTGGACAGGATACGTGGGGTGACGGTGTTGATACACCCATGGATCTCTGTATGGGTGCAGAAGGCGTAGGTCATTTTAAAGAAAACGCAGGAGGTATGATATATTGATGCAAGGTGGAGGGATGAGGTCCCAATATGGAAGGTAGGTGTGACGGCGATGGTTTTAGTTGTGATAGAGGCATAGGGTGGGCTTGAGGAGATTGGGTCTGTCTCCTAAGTGGATGGATGGCTTTACTTTTGGATAAATCTAACCGTTTAGGTGGGTGTGTTAGACTGGGAATTGGTGAGGTCCCAAGCATAGGGGAAGGTTTGGTTAGGTCAATAGAGGTGGATGAGGTATTTGGTAGAGATGAGGGGGGTGAAGATGAGGACATAGGCATTTTAAGCTTTTGTAAACACTTCGGGTATATGGTAGAGGCGTCTGGATCGGTCATCTGCATTTGAGTAGAATATGGTGTACACAAACGTTCCCATAGGACTCGTCTATCTTCTGAGGGATGACAATCCTCACGTGTGAATAGGAACTTTTGTATGGAAGAAAGGTGGGTTGTGATTCCGGTCCACTGTGGGTGTAATACAGGGGGTAAATGAGGCACTGTATCCATGGGCGTTAAGAGGTCAACCGGTCGCTGAAAAGATTTAGGCGATGAAGAACTAATAGGTAGGAGGGCATGTTTGAGAGGATCCGTCATGATTAAAGAATTTGGTGATGCCGGTTCAAGGGGTTTCTCATCTAAGGATGACAAAAGAAGTGGCGAGCCTTCCTCTTGTGCAGCAAGAGTGGTAGAAGGAGATGTTTGGGAAATAGATAAGTTAGATAACATCCGCTCACAGTCTTGCAAGGATGTGGTGTAAGAAGGCTCATCTGTGAGAAGAGAACTCTGGGCGGTTAATTCCTTTATGGGGAAAGGAACGGCAAGGATTTCATCTTGTCTTGATGGTGGTGAAGGGGGTTCGGGTCCCTGCGTTAGTGAAGGGGCTTGATTCAGAATTTTCTCGATAGAGGCTTTTGGTTGGGAGTCGAAGACTGCATGGATTTCATGAACACTCTCCTCGGCTAAGATATCTTGGTTTATGTTACTGTTAGAAGAGTGATTTGGGAATGGTTTGTTGAAAATTTTCAAATTCCGGTTAGCAGGGGCATTAGGATTATCGAGGGCTATATCCCCTACATCAACCATTTCCTGCACTATGTTTTTCAACATCTTGCAATTTTCATGACTGTGTCCCTTCACGCGGTGGAAGTTACAGAAGTCATTTTCTTTGTACCAAGAAGGTATAGCACGGGTGGAATCAAACCCGGAGTGAGGTTTAACAGGAGGTAAGGTAATAGCTCCTGCTTTAAGCAATTTTTCCAATATCACACCATAAGTTTCTCCCAAGGGAGTGTAATTGATGGGCTCAGCTTTATACTTATAGGTGGTTTTTGGCGGGGTATTAGACGGTGGTTGGGATTTGACCATCACCGCGTGTACAGCTCCTTTTGATTTCGAAGCAGTCGATGTGTGAGGATTGGTGGTGTTAGGTTTGTTGGTGGAGTCTTGGGTTCAGAAATTGGGGTTTTTGTTGCGCAACCGCAATTTCTCTTCCTCTAAGGCTCGAATCTCTAGTTTTCGAGCCATAGTAAAGGCCTCATCGAATGTGCGGAAAGTTTGAATTTGGAGGGTAGGAGAAATGTGCTTAGCGCAGGCCCGCGTAAAGAGTTCGATAAGTTCAGCCTGAGGTAAGGCATACGTAAGTTGGTTGATAAGGCCCCGCCATCGTCCAACGAAATCTGTGATAGATTCATCTTCAAATTGTCGGATAGCATAGAGGTCGGTGATAGATACTTTCTTGGCAATGTTAATGGAGAAATGATCCAAGAAAGATTGGGCTAATTGGTTAAAAGAGAAGATTGAGTGCTGGGTTAAAGCACTGTACCACTCCAAGGTGGGTCCTGATAAGGACATGGGAAAGGTGCGGAGTAGTAAGGCATCGTCATGAGCAATTAGATAGCAGGCATGTCTAAATGATCGCAAGTGTTGTTGAGGATCCTCCTTACTATTAAAACGAGTAAATTTTGGTAATTCCCATTGAGGAGGATATGAATGAAGGGGGACAGAAGGGTGGATAGGCTCCTGACAAACTTGCTCGTATGTCAGGGTGCTACGGCTTCCTGAAACAGAAGCCTCCAGATTTTGCATCTTGTCCATCATTTGTTTGATTAAATCAGTAGTTGGATGAGATGATGGTGCGGTTGCCGTAAATGGAGGAGGATTGGGCCAAGGGCCACCATTAGACAATGGTGGGGTTGAATGTTGATAAGGTATTGAGGATGAATATGTTGAGGCGACCGAATAGGGATGTCCTATATAAGATGTTGAAGTCACCGGGTACGTGTGTGGAAATGAAAAGGTAGGCGGAGCTTGAGAAGGGAAGCTTGTGTGGATAGGTGGCAGAGAGCAAGTTATGAAAGGAGCAGTCTGCGAGAAAGACGAGGTAGGAGCAGTCAGCGGTAATGATATGTTGGGCCCTAGATTAACCAAAGGAAAGCCAATCTGTGCCGTATGAACCCCCGAAACCACTGAGTTTGGAGACGGGGCTAAGGATGCAGAAGGTAAAGCGGAGTTATCAGGTGGAGAAGGAGCTAAATGAGCAGCTATACTAATAGGCATGCCAACAAGGAGTTGACCATCAGGTGTACGGTCAGGGGCATGAGACAAATAGTATTGTACAGTGCTAGGATTAGCGTCCAAAAATTTCACAAATTCCTTATCTCCTACAGGGATTTTGGGAACCTCGCTGGTGTCCGTAGGATTCCCCACAGGATGTGAAGGGGGTGATTCAGGAAAAGGCACGGAGCAGGCATGTGAAACCATGGCTGCAGCTTGTTTCCGAGTGATAACAACCATGGACAAAAGTACACAACAGGGATGCAATCTATCAGGAACAGAAGCAGCAACAAAATGTTGGAATTGGTGGGTTGCTGGTTTTGGGAACTGTGAAAGACAGTAACCGATATCGGTCAGGTAACCGATGTCGGTTATACTATAGCCGACGTCGGTAGGTTAACCGATGTCGGTAGAATAGGACTGGTGTAAGAATCTGTAGGAAGTTGCTGATTTGGGGTTAACAGTGCTTATTATACCTCTCAAGCTGTTCTGAAGTGATCACAGAAAATAGTGTATGACAGAAAAACAGAACCACAAACAAGCAAGATGCACAAGAAAATTAACAGACTAACCCTAGGATTAGTTTTAATCACTTTGGGCTTATGCCTTAGACGCAAGATGATGTCAATCCTAAACAAAAGACTTAGGGGAAATGTCAAGTTTGTTTTGGCTTATAAGGTTACCTCAATCGGGCGGAGGAATACCGCGGAAAAGGGGGGATGTTTTGAGCTGTTGTGTTAATTATGATGTGATTCGGTATGTGTTGTGCAGTGAAAGTAAGATTAATTTCTTGTCAATACCGTGGATATCACCCCCACGTGTACGACCTATTACTTAATCTATGTTCACTAGAATTGAAAACAGCAAGCAAGAATGTGATGCAAGTGTTTTAAACCCAAATCGAAAATGATATTCGATGAAGCAAAGAAGATGACTTTCACTAATGCAAAGATGTGAAAGCAAGACAAATTCTTTTACCACAGATAACAAAATATCTTATGAATATTTAGAAGAAGAAAATAGCAAGTATGCTCCCTATATGAAAGCAAGCAAGAAATGAAAGAAACCCAGAATGGGTCCCACCGGGCGTGCCAAAATGTTTCGCACAGAAATGCTTCCGTTCCTGGAATAGAGTTGCTTCTATCCTTTCATTTCTTTGAGAAACAGATAAGGGTTAGGGCTAGGAGGAATACCTGTTGAATGTTGAGAGGGTGTGCACGTACCGTAGAGAGAGATCAGATCGATTGCGAAGAACTCCTTTTTGTCTGGGAAGGACTACCTGCAAATAAGAATACAAGACCACCAGATTCTAATTAGATAATAAGTGAGGGAACTGCCTTGGGCCCAGGAAATATGAGACTTCCTTTCGAAGGTGGTCAGTTCCCCTGCTAATATGAATTAACACAAATTCTAATAAATAAGCTATTGTCCAATTACAATTTATTTACCTTGTTAGAATAATAGAGAAAAGGCTGGTCTTGGTTTTGAATCACAGTGACCGATGCCGGTCACTATCACCGGTACCGGTTGCTGATAACCGATATCGGTAGGGGCAGTGATTTAGGGGCTTTGGTGAAGGTTGGCTATAAGATGGCTATATGATAGCTATGGTGTTTATAAGGCTGGTAAATGATTGGGGATAGGTAATGAGGTGATGGAGAAGACTCAGAGAGTATGGGGGCTGTTCTTGGGGCAATGTAGGGGTAGAGGAATGAAAGTTAGATGGAGAGTGTTACCTGGTAGTGGATCTGGGAGTAGACTTGTAATTACTGTGATTCAGAAATCCAAGAAATATTATTAAAAGAACATACAAGACAGTACTTACTAGTTCCTGATGAAGATGCAGGTTCAAGGACTGTGATGACAAAGGTAGGGTTCAGGCAGGATGATCTGACAATCCAAGATGAGCTATCTTCTCTCCCAATGCTTGGATGAGTGTCACTGGGCTCTGGTTATTCAGTTGCAGTCTTGGGCTTGATGTCCTTCTCTGCAAACTCCTCTCTTTTCTTCACTTGTCTCTGCTCGGCCAAGTGAAATCCTGATTCTTTCAATGACTTCTGATTCCGATCAATGAAAATCCCTCCTCTTGTTTTTGGTTGGGGGAGGTCATTTACAGGGAACCGATGGCGGTTACGTAACCGACGGCGGTCGAGTAGGAACCGATGTCGGTTAAGTCAAAGTGGGCTATTTTTAGTAAAATAGCCAACTTTCCCTCCTTTTCTCCCGAGGGATTAGTTGTGGGCTTGGTCAAGTCATTATGAGGTTGGTTTTGGGTGTGGGTGAGGAGTCATTAGTCATGGGTGTGGATGTAGACCAAGTTATAGGTCTTAATTAGGTTAGTTTAGGGTTAGGACTAGGTCATGATGAGGTGGCGAAATGAGGTGGCAGGTTTGGAGATGTGGATTTATTAATTATAAGGTAATTAATAAATAATTGTGTAAGGTTTAGGTGATGAGGCTAGGTTGCGAAATAAGATGCGGGGCACGGGGGGTCGTCTCCAATAAGCATGCTCCTAGCCTTCTCCATCAACTTTCTATTCATTCTTTCTGCAACTCCATTCTGCTCCGGAGAATATGAAATTGTCTTTTGTCTTTTAATCCCACAATCTATACAAAATCTGTCAAAGTCTATAGAACAGTACTCACCGCCATTATCAGATCTCAAACACTTAATTTTCTTCCCAGTTTGAGTTTCAACCATAGCCTTAAATTCCTTGAAACAACTAAAAACTTCAATTTTACTTTTAAAAAACTATACCCATGTTCTCCTACTAAAATCACCAATGAAAGTAACATAGTAAATTGATTTAGCAATAGAAGCAACCTTAACAAGACCAAATACATCCGAATGGATTAGATCCAAGATACATGAAGACTTATGAGTAGATAAGTAAAATTGAACGTGGTTTTGTTTGCCACAAATACAATGTTCACAGAAATCAAACTCCAGATTGCAATCATTCAACCCCTCAACGAGGTTCTTATTTTTCAAGGCTTTTAAACCCTTCTCTCCAATGTGGTCAAGCCTTTGGTGCCATAGCATGGTCTTCTCTGTAGGTAACTTTGATTCGGTAGACAGAGCACCCTTGGGTACCCAGAAGCCACGACCATCCGCAGAGGAGGAAACCCTCTCCTTTTTCAGTGAAGTAGTTACTAGTTTAGTTTTATCTGAAGTGCTATTGCACTCAGCCGTGCATGCATCAAGTTGGTACAATGTACCCAATCTACTTCCTCTTGCTATCACCATAGCACCTCTCACCATTTTCACACTTGCTTCAAAAAACTGTACATGCACACCCGCATCTATTAGCTTGCTAACATATAATAAATTTTTTGCTAGTCCTGGGATATACGAGACACCATCAAATCTTCTAATTCTACCATCAAAAAATTTCACCTGAATACTACCACGACCAATAATTTCAAAGAAAGAATTATCACCCAAATACACCTTACCACCATCATAGTTTTCATACTTACTAAACCAATTTTTGTTAGGAGTCATGTGGAAAGATGCACTTGAGTCTACTAACCATGCATTATCACTTGCACGAGTGGCCAAAGCTGCAATAAAGGAATTGTAGACACCAAATTCGTGTCTTACGACCCCTTGTGACCCACATCCCATTTCGCAACCTAATCTCATTACCTAAACCTTACACAATTATTTATTAATTACCTCATAATTGATAAATCCACATCGCCGTACCCGCCACCTCACTTGCCCACCTCACCATGACCTAGCCCTAACCCTAAACTAACCTAATTAGGACCCATGACTTGGTCTAGACTCACATTCATAACTAATGCCTCCTTACTCGCACCAAAAGCCGACCTTCTAGCCACTTGACCAAGCCCGCAACTGATCTCTCGGGAGAAAAACAGGGAAGGTGGGCTATTTTACTAAAAATAGCCTACTTTTCCCTAACCGATGCCGGTTCCTACTCGCCCGCCGTCGGTTACACAACCGCCATCGGTTCACTGTAAATGGGCTCCCCAAACCAAAACAACGGATCGGAATTTCATTTCGGGAGATCAGTCGAAGGATTTCTGGATCAACAAAGGGCATTGCGAGCGAGGAACGGATTCCAGATCTTCACTTGACCAAGCAGAGACGAGTGAAAATACTAGACGTGCTTACAGCAAAGGAGATCAACTTGCACCTTCATCAAAACCAGTAAGTTACCTCTTGCATGTCCTCCATTATAACATTTCTTATGCTTTTGGAATTGCAATCTTCCCAAATCCGTTTCTGAATCCATTACCCAACGTACCATTGCCTCTAACTATCATTCTTTAGCTTCTAACCATCCCATTTCCTAAAACTATCCAAAAACCAGCCATTGCAAACACCACAACCAGCCCAGAAGATCCTAGAACCAACCGGTATCGGTTATCAGTGACCGCCATCAGTTATAGATAACCGGCATCGGTTCCTTTGATCCAAACCAAGAAAAACAGCCTTTCCCCTACCTAGTTCCACGAAACAATTTAATTGGTACTTTACAGTATTTTGTGTTAATTCATATTAGCAGGGAAATTGACCACCTTCGAAAGGAAGTTTTACATTTCCTGGGCCCAAGGCAGTTTCCTCATTTATTGTTTAATCAAATCTTGTGGTCTTGTGTTCTTATTTGCAGTAGTCCTTCCAAGATAAAAAGGAGTTCTTCGCAGTCAGCCTGATCTTTCTCTACGGTGCGCGCACACCATCTCGACATTCTACAGGTATTCCTCCTAACGCTAACCTTATCTGTTTCTAAAAGGAACGAAGCATTTTCCGAGTGAAACAGGAATCTCCATCTTCTTTTTCAGACTCAGAATCAAAATCATGCTTCTTCTTTTTCTTTTTCTTTTCTTCTTTGCATTCCCTTCGGAAGTGTCCAAATTTGGCACAGTTCTAGCATATCGCCTTGGACTTACTAGGGGATTTTGATCTCCCCTTATTCTTGGAATGGCCATGCTTCTTCTCATCTTTGCCTCGTTCTTTTGTTCTTCCTCGAACACTCAAAGCCTCTTTAGCGTTCAGAGAGACCTTCCTTCTCATCTCTTCGGAGAGTAGAGAACCAACAACATCCTCCATCTTCAGATTGACTGAAGTACTCCCAATGGCCATGACTAGGTTGTCCCATGAGTCTGGCAGCGAAACCAACAACATTTGGCACCTTTCTTCTTCATCCATTTTAACCCCAACAGAGCTCAACTGAGTCACCAACATATTGAATGTTTCCAGATGCTCAGATATTTGTCCACCTTCTTCCATTCTCAAGGAAAACAACTTCTTCCTCAAGAAAATCTTATTTAATAAAGACTTAGCTTGGTATATCTCACCGAACTTTTTCCAAAGCTTCTCCGAAGTGGATTCTTAATGGACATTTATCAGGATAGAATCTGCAAGACATAGTCTAATAAGACCTTTAGCTTTTCTATCCATTACATCATATTGTGCAGCCAAAACTGGATCTGTAGGCCTATAGACCTTCTCATCCACCGCATCCCATAGATCTCTATCAACCAACAGATCTTCCATCTTCAGCTTCCACATTTCAAAGTTTGTGCCAGAAAACTTCTCTACGTCAATCCTCCCAGATGTGCTCGCCATTTGAAAAATATCTGTAACCAAATAACAAAGTATTCTCTGCACAAGCTCCCACTCAAACCCGGATTAGCACAAAAAACCCAACAACCCACAATTGAAACCAAAGGTGATCAGGCTCTGATACCACTTGATAGGAAATTAAGAGTAGTGGAACAACTTCCTACGCTAATCTTTGAGGAGAGATATTATGCAAAACTTTCAACATAGTAAAACAGTTACATAAATATCAGCAACATATTCATAACAAAACACAAACACCATATATACGTGGGGAAAATCCTTTCGGATAAAAAACCCCACACTCCAAAATCCCACTCAATGTATTTCAAATCTAATAACAAGATTATATACACTTGCAGAGCAAGTTTCTTACAAGAGTATCACCAGAAACAATTCTAGGAGTATTAAAACTCACTACTTCAATTGCTTCTCCAAGCCTTCAATTTATAGACCTCCGGTTATACAAGAAACCATCTATGGTTTACAAAACCATGTGCCAAACCTCTCATGAGGTGGATAGCATTAAAGAGCAAGATTTCGGTCTAAAATTAGGCTCCCACGTCCATAATATTCTCCCCTATTTTTGACCCTTACATATTTCATAAAATATGTCATAATATCTCTAAAAATAGTCCTTCCATGATATACTATCATATGGGAATCTTTTGACAACTCCTATTTCTATTTTTAGAGCCTAGACAATGTGAAATGGTTGTAGGAAAATATTAAATGAATAAACCAAACAAGGTTGAGACACCTCATTTCCAACACTTGTTTATTTTGAAGCACAACTTCGTGCCAAATGAAAAATTCAAGAATTTACAGAAAATTATCTAGCATTTATTTGGTGTATTGATTACAACATTGAAAAAATAAGGTTTGAGACACTTGTAATACACTAGATTACTAATTGAATTGCATTATACTTGATGTATTATTTTCTAAATTTTTAAAAAATATTCAGACCCATAATAATGGATGGATAATGCATGTCTTAATTAACTCCCTCCAATTTGTATAGTACGGACATGTTAGGATTTCAAGAAGTGGTTTTCTAGCAACTCATAATGAATTTTATGAAAATGTTCAAAAACCCAAAAGTAGACTTAGAAGGCCATCACATTGATTAAAATTTTTTAAATTTGTATTGTTATGGTTCTAAACCCATGACTTAAGAATCCATATAGGGGAAAAGAGTCAATGACCGTGCATGGGCCAATGACTGTGAGTGTATATGTGAAATAAAGTACTATTAGTTAAACTAGCCAATAAAGCAAGTCACATCAAAACATTACCCATTGAAATGGTGACACAATATAGGCAGTCCATAAATGGTGACACAATATAGGCAGTCCATAAATGGTGACTTTATTGGGTCACCTTAAATTTCTTTGTATTAAAAACTACTTAATTTATATCCCTTAAAAATAAGCTTTCTATACAATTTTGATGCTTAAAAGTAAATCTGTATATTACAAAAATCATGATCTATTAAAGGGTATTTAAAAAAATATATGATAATTAAGTGGCTCTAGCAACCCCTGAAAGTAGGGTTCACGATAACTGGCTCCTTTCCCCTAGTTTTGCTCAAAGTTTCCCAATTTTGTTGATTTTTACGTGTCTACTTCACCTCATTTTCTAGACACTTCCCCACATTTTATTTATGGTGACTATTTTATGAATTGCAACATAATGTATATTACTCTAAAACCATCTTCCTCCTATGACATCAACTATTTTATTTTTCTATATTCCAAACACTTCGATTATTCAATATAACACTTATTTCACTAAATTGTGACTTATTCCAGTCCCAACAACAACAAAAATATAGCCAATATTGGACTTATCGGAACTCCAAAATTGCACATATTGGATTCCAACATCACATATATTGGATTCCAATATCGCATAGATTGGAATCCAAAATCACATATATTGGAATTTACTACACTCCAAAGTCCCATATATTAGAATCCAAAATGTCAAATATTGAAATCCATTATACGGGCTAGCGTCCGCTAGGCATTATCTATGCTTTGGAATAAACAAAACATGTATATGTTTTATACGGGCCAACAGCCACTAGACATTATTTATGATTTGTTATGTACAAAACATGTTTTTGTTTTGTAAGGGCTAGCAGCTGCTAGCCATTATTTATGATATGTTATATACATAAAATGATTATGTTTTAAACGGGCTAGCAACCGCTAAGCATTATTTATGCTTTATCATAGTGAAGCTCCAAAAAATAAGTTTCCTCAAATTTGGTTTTTGATCAAATATCATCCCGAACATCTTCTCTTGTCCTTCAATGGTTACAACAAAGACCACAATGTGGTGTTAAATTTTTCACTCGTGTAGACGGTTTTTATCCATAAAATAGTTACAAATATTTGAAATAACCCTCACATATGACTTGCATATTTTAGATATGACCGTCAATTTTTATAGATTATTTATATATTAATTATATTAAAAATTATTAAAAAAACAATTAAGTATATATAGTATAATTTTATATTTATTTTATGAACAGTGTAAAAAAAAAACTATTTTACAAATTTTCAAGGGCAAGTTTTTATGATAATTCGCCACAAAGGTTATTCAATCATATCGTCGTCTTATAATTAGTGAAAATATAAATCCACCCAGCTTATATTTCGACAATCTCATCATAATATAATAGAGTTACACAATACTTTCATAATAACATATGTATGTATATATATTATTGACAATGTTAAGCAGTACCATCATAACAACATTCTGAAAAAGATAAATAGTTATTTAGCATTTTCTTGCTCCAAGTATTTGATGCCCTCTACCACATTTAATTCGTGAGACACTATTTGTAATATTTTTTTGTACAAATCAGCCATCAACCATTTATCTTTTGTACAATATTTGCGTCTGATTTTCATACCCACCATAAAAATTTTAGGAGGGTTTCCCTTTGCACCTAATGTAGTACACAAAGTGTTTTTCAAACTGTATGAAAAATTGTTTCTACTCCAAACCTTTTCTAGGTCTCTTATTGTTATTCCCTCGACTATATTGCAATGGTCCTTTCCCCAAGTGAGTCGTGGATTCAATACGGTCGATATTTTTTTATTGAATCCCGTTGATATATTTTTAACATCAGCAGAAATGAGAATGTTGGACCAAAATCCTAGTTCATAGTATGGTGATAATAATTTTATAAATTCTGACAGGCCACCTCGCAGGTTACCAACTTTCATACCGAACTTGAATGGCATCTTCCTATTGTATGTTTTGTTTATCCCATATAGAAATTTATCCATATCCAAAATAAGTAAATAACTCTTATCACTATTTGCAAGAAAGTAAACAAATTTTATTTTCGTCGGCCGCATATCAATTACAACAAATTGAAATAAAAAATATTTTATCTTATGGCTAACAATTACCGATTGAGATTGTGGCTTGGATTACACTGCCTTTACACACTGTTGGATCTATTGATGCAAGAGTTATTTCAAATAAACAATCATCAATTCATAATCTATTTATTCCTATTGAAAATGCGAGCATAATGTATTTGAAATAAATATTAATCAATTTATAATCAATTTCATGTTGTGGCAAACTTAAATGGATAAACATAGTGTTTTCTAAGGTGATATGGTCCCATGATCTTTTATTAGTTTCCCCAACAGTACCCGCTGAGATATTATAGGATCCCATTATATATTTATGGTTATTTATAGGAAAATAAAATGATATTTCTCTCTAAAATCACCAAAAAAATAATGGCGGGAATGCACATTAGCTTATATCAACCCTAAAGTGTAGGGGGAACTCCCAGCGCCCCCTCTCCAGCCACCTCTCAAGTTTGGAACGTCTGATCTTGCCGGTACGTTCAAGTTTTAGCTGACTTATCCTGCGGGTCCCACAAAGCGGTCAACAGATTTCTGTTACCTTTTTCCCTTAACGTCTTCGTTTACATTTTCGTTGCATAAGTTGCATTTGGCACTGCGTCTGCCGGAAAGGAAATAAAAACCAAAAAAAAAAATTAGCGGGAGGTACACGTGGGATAAAATGCATGTTTTCAGGTTTTAATTTCAGGGTGGTTTTTAATTGTATTTAAAAACTACGTCATTTCTCATTAATTGCCTTGCTGGATACAAAAATTTGAAAAGGATTCTAATTTCTAACCCGCTCTCTTGATAACATTTTTATCAAAGTGAAAATTATATTTTTTTATCCCATAGACTATTATACTAATTATTTTAAATAATGATATTGATTTTATGTGTAAGGTTTGTATATCATCTTTTCATTAATACATTAAATATATTCACATTGATCGTAAGAAATATTTTAATAAATAGAATTATCATAATTTTGATAGTATTTGAAATTGACACGAGCTATTTTTGTGATTTTAACCATCTATTACCAGTAAAAAATAGATAGCCACAAATACTGATATGGTGAAAATTTAGAAAATTAAATAATTCTCTATAAATGTGTGCATGTGTGCAGGAAAGAAAATATACAACTTATTCATATTTATGTGTAGAAATCATACAAATAAATATATAAAAATAAAATTTATAACCACCTGAAATAGCTAGGTCATCAACAAATTATGATTTGACTGAGACAGATAATTCAACATTTCACACCTATCTCTTATTATAATTTTGAATGAAGTAAATTTGAAGTTAACATACATATATTAAGGTATTATATTTACCGGAACATAGCTATTAGATTTAATCATGATTACAATTCTTTTGGCAAGACTTTAGTTGGACACTTGGAGTGCAAAAAATAAAATCTACTTATCATTCATATGTGCACTGGTTAGACGAGGCTGATTATTTTTGTATCGCTTGTTTTCTTGTAATACTAAATCTTGCAACTGTAAATAGGTGTCAAAAGTGTTAAAACAAGTCAGTATTGTGGTTGGGGTTCAAACTTGGAACCTATTAAATTTTTTATTTTTTATTTCAGCCCCTTTAAGTATAAATTGCAGTCGTGTGAACCATATGAATGAGATCACAACGATAAAGTGGCACACCTATATAGCATATATTATTTGGGTAGGAAGACTTTGAATTGTGGAATAGGTGTGGAACATGGAGATATTTAATTCCCACCTTTTTATTTTCAAATTTCCATTCATGTCTTCGTCTTATCAAACAAATAAAACATCTTCCAATTGAAAACCGTAATATCGTACAAAATAAAATTTAAAAAAAAAATGTATCGTCTTTCTCAAAAAGAAAATTGTTTCTTTTAGTTATATAATGGACAGGACCAATTGTTGGCACCTTACAATAAAAAAACAAGTTCACGATGTTGATTGAGTGAACGCCCCATATTACTTTAAAAAACTATAGTACAACACTATTTTTATGATCGATACTATTTTTTATTAAGTGAACTCATGTTGTTCAATACTTATTTCATTCGATTATATTCACCCCCTACAAGATTCTCCCCTTTTTTTCTCTTTACTACGGAAAATATTTGAATCAAACCTATATATATATATATATATATACCATTCAAAAAATAGAAAATTTATAATATATATAGAAAATTTATAATATATATATATATCTCAAAATACCTTCCTTAATTTGTTACCATTCAAAAATAGAAAATTTATAAAATTAAACTAGCCCATCTATGTTAGAATATTAAATGTGTCATTGGTCTACCTACATTGGAAATAACTAAACATTTGTAAACAATGGAGAGGCCATCCTATCCATCTACATATAAATAATTTTTTCTTTTGAAAAAAAAAATAAAAAATTTTTGTAGCTTTTGGTATTCATTTTCAATTAAGAAAATGAACATTTATGTTGTCCTAAGCTTACTCAACAAAGGATTTCATGCCAAGCAGACATGTTTAACTCCAATGTAAAAAAATGGTGAGCACAAATGAATACATAGTACAATAATTATAATTTTTGACCCATATTCTAAGAGTCGTGTATCAAAATTGCCTCTATGTTTCGTGTATTAGGAAAAGTTACTAGAAAGAAAAATATGCTAAGCCACTTCCTTGTTGACAAAAGATTGTAAACAAGGTACTCAAAATGAAAAAGCTTCTTCACAAGGTTGAACCTTAGAGTTTCCAACACACGTTGGGATATCCTTATCATACTTTCATGTGAAAAACATTGGGTGGTAAGTGGTGCAATGAGGAAAACAATAGAGATGGGTTTTTACTTCAACATGTGAAAGTTGAAATTAGGGACCATTTCATGATATGATTTGTTGTATCTCCCACTTTTTGGTGGTTGGGTTCTTACTTATGCATTCTAGTGGGAATTTTAGTGATTGATTCAAAGTAGTTTTGCCCAAATCTCTCATTTTTTTAGGAACATTGACTCAAGGGCATGTACATCCAGCTCCATCGACAATCAGATATGATTTTGTCGATGCTCTCAAGATAAGTTGGATGAAAAAGATAAGCTAGAGGGCATGACTCAAGAAAGGAAAAAAGTGTACATCCTCAGCTCCAACGGACAATGTTGATTGATTTTGTTGATGCTTTATTATATCTTAATGGAGAAGATAATGTGGATAATCTAGATTATAGGTTCAATGTCTTGAGTCTTTCCCCCTTATGTATGGGTCAAAACGGTCCCTTGATAGCCTACAAAGAGCTTAGATTTAGAATCGGGTAAGTCATTTCGATTGTCTTGCCTCCTCTACTAGGCATGTGCATTGTGTGAATAATTATGCTTTCCAATGGGAATGTTTGAGATCCCACTCAAAACATCCCAAGGATTTATTTGAGGTCATCTAGTTATCTTATGACATAACATTCCTCTTTTTTATATCGTTCTTGCAAAAGAGAATTTTCATTAATATCCCTACACTACCCATGTTGAAAACCACGTCAAAATATTCAGGAATGAAAGTGTCAAGGTTCCCAAGGTTACACTTCCACATATATTCCGGGTAGGCTAGAGTGCATGCTATAATTATGCCTTGCATTGCACCATCGTCGATGTTGAGAGTGCATGCTTTAGCCATCTTGCTTGAACAATACTATGTATCCACATGGGATTTTTCCATGAGCTCCTATAACAATACATGCTCTCTCATCTAAAATATGTGAAGCAATTTAATTATTTATTCTATTTTAATAGCAAGTTGTGGAAGAAATTTTTGAATTCCAGATCAAGAAAATTTACAATAACACTTGTCAAAAAGATTCAAAAAAATGGAAATCTACAATATTTCCTATCTACAGGGAGTGGTGAAGGAATTTCTATGATTGCATCCATTTGGTCCCCTTATGTCGTGAGCTTGCCTCTCCACCCAAGAAACTAATGTGGCTAATGGAATGGTCTTGGTCTCTCCGTCATTCACATTTGGGTTTTACTTCATTATATGCATGTGTTTTCCTTCTAAATATTTTTGTGATGTTGAATATTTAATTTTGTAATTATTACTTTCGGATTCTATCTTCCTTAATAGCTAGAGAATATTTTTTTATTAATGGTGTGTCAAGAGTTAATGTTCCCTACATTCCAAGGTACAAAGGTGGTATAATATTAGTAATATTTTAATTTAGATCAAATTTATGCTTGAATATGATGATTAATGGTGGTCCATATGGACACAAAAAATACATCAAATGGTTGATTTGTAGAAGGTGGTAGGTATAATACCTTCTTGATGAAAGAAGAGGAAATTAAACTCTAATTCTCATCAGTAAGGTCTCACATAGGGGAGAACTTCCCTGCTCCTTCATTTGTGCTCCCAATGTTTAGTTCTCATTGTGTCAACAAATACCTCACCCTATTTTACTTTTAAGTTTGTTAAGAAGGTGTCCCAGGGGCAAGAACTCCCCCACTACCTCCTTTATGAAACTCTTCAATTCTTGCATAAGAAAACAAATTTACACATCATATTTACCTCCTATGAGATCTCACTTTAACAAAAAAATCCATCTTTCCTTTCCTCTGCTTGCGGGTCTCCTGGCCTCATAGAAGTGAGATCTCCCCCATACCCCCCTTGATTCCTTTTAAGAAGGTTGCATCCAAAATAGACTAAACCAAACCTACAAGTGATTATAGTGGCTTCATGTTATTGTTTTTTAATCTTATCTTGACTTTTTGGGTGACGATGAAAATCGAAAAAATAAAAACTATGGTCAATTATAGTGTTTGCATTTGATTCATCTTTTTTTATGATAATAAAACCTATTGTGTTTATCTTTTTGAAGGAATTCTCTTTATCACCCTCTAATCTACAAATACTTATTATAAGGATTTGCAGAACTAATGAAATTGGAGATGAAGAATGACATATGTCTTACATTGAAAATTTTCTCAAGAGTATGAAGTCACAATCATCTATATATATCATCAAATTGCTCATTGAAAAGGTAGTCCAAGATGTCTCACATGGCCTCCTTCCACCTTCAGAAAAATAGGAGCAATCACCTCCTCGGGTCTGCATCCCTTTTGTGCTTCTCCAATATTTTATGAATCCAAGTTGTTGCTTCCTTCTTTTACCTTCACATAATAGAAATTTATCTTTTTCATGTACTTCAACAATTGCCTCTTTCTCTAAGTTTAACAATTAATATTCCCTCATTTTCAAAATAATGTTACATTGTACTCCCGAGTCCCTTCTATATATTCACCTTTCTACGCGAAAGGTTCCATTCACATCAAACATTTGGCTATAATATCCTTATGTGCAGAGAAAACAATTAGTTTTTTTATATCTATAAGAATTTACATTGCACCCCTTTGGTGCGATTGCTAGTTATGTAATTGAGAAAATAATTAATTAGGCTATTGTTGTGATTATTTTTCTGGTTTATGTTATTTGGGGGACATCTTATGTTATTTGGTGGAAAAGGTTCTATTGAAACCTACAAATGAGGAAAATAATCCACCGTAGAGGAATAACATGTTTCGAGTGATTTGTAAGCCAAGAGGCATGATTCTTGTAAGTTAATCATAGATAGAAATTTTGGAAAAAATGAGTTTTAGGAGAATAATGCATATTGATCCATATAAGTTATCTTGGTTGCTAAAGGGTCATTAGATTTTGGGGAATGAACAATTTTTATATAATTTCTGAATTGATGTGTATAGATATGAAGTTATGTGTGATATTAATCGTTCAATCTTTACAAGATGAGTACATGTGCTTGTTTCCTTAGCATTACATTCTCCTCCTATGCACTTTCATAATAAAACAAATTTTGTTCAAATGTCTCTAACTACAAGTCTCACTAGTCTAAATGACTAGATATTCTTTTTAGTGCATCTTGGAGTTTCTTCTACAACTCTAATATTGTCATTCATTGAAAGACTTAATCACATGTTGACAAGTAGGCTTAATCTATATTAATATATAAACCTAATATACCATTATATGTTAATGGAGGTGATGCATAAGTGTCACTAGGACTATCATTGTGTGAATAACTATAAGGATCACATTTAAAATTTCCTTTAGAATTCTCCAATCTTCATTTATTTAGAAATTAAATACACCATTCATTAGTAGTCTTGGTATGTGGCTATATATTAACCCTATATTATACCACTACAATTGAAATCATCATTCAAGATCATGTCCATGGAGGTGATGCTTGCAAATTTTGTGTATCTTTTGTATCGCTCTTAAATGAGGTTAAGATAATGATAGAACCAATTGTATGCAAGTAGAGATGGCAGTGTCATTTTTTTGTATCCTACTCTTAAATGAGGCTAAATTTATGATTCAACCATTGAAATATTGAGCACTAAATTCATGGTGAAGCATTGAGACAAGCTTCAACATAACACATTTCATTAAAATTCATGTAGTGTCGACCAAACTTTAAGTTTGATGGATTCTTACACATTTTGTTTGTTTTTTATACATAAAATATTTGTATAAAATTTAGATAACCATCTCTTTCATCTTGCAAACTTAACATATGCCATTCACTTTCATACACATGCATATAAATATTATATT
Source organism: Taxus chinensis (assembly GCA_019776745.2). NCBI lineage: Eukaryota > Viridiplantae > Streptophyta > Pinopsida > Cupressales > Taxaceae > Taxus > Taxus chinensis. Next base: position 585,046,072 of record CM034156.1, on the reverse strand, counting down.
GATATATAAATAATACTAACCTTTTATTTTATATACAATACTACAATTATACACAATTTGAAGACCAATAGTACAAAATTGACATCACTTAATTCTTTTTCAGAGGCCATCAAATTTAAACCTCAAAATGTTGGCCTTAAATATAAAAAACTAATCTGATAAACACAAAGAAAAGCTCTCTACATCAAGAAACTATGAAATTATTAAATACTCATAATCAATAAATTAATATGGATTGAATTTACAACCTCTTTTCAGGAAAATTAATAATTGTTTTTCCAAAATACTAATCTAGATTGATAAACTATAGAAATAAATTATTTTCAATAAACGATTCTATAGTTTTTTATATATCATAATAAACAACGCAAAACCAAAATGCCACATTTATTTATTTATGTAATCAAGAGATGAAAAATGCACCTACAATGATCAAGGTGCTAGAGTGACATTAATAACTAAAATTTGGAAAATTCTGAAAGCTTGATCCGTGAAGGGCAAGAAGTGGTGTGTTCCATTAGGACTAAGTAGGTAAAGAGGTATCCTTTTCCAGCCATTTCCACGAGGGGTAAGAAGAAATACCTTTGCAAATTGATGTCCTTTCCCTTGTTTTTTCTTTGCCAAATACTTTATTATGGCTTACGACTCTTTCCCCATTGAAAAACCCATTCAAACTACATTGAAATACATTCGAATGAGCAAAATATTACACTCAAACCAGCAGGGTACGGTTGTTTTTGTACCAAATGAGTTGATATCGCCATCCTGGATGACTGGTAAATCCCCAATGGCTGCATCAACAATAATATTTCAAATACTAAAAGAAATAGACAAACATTCATAAAGCAATTACTGGAAGAGGATATGGTCGGGGTTACTTACATTGAGAGCGAGGAAAGATGCAGGTTTTTACTAAGAGCCATTGGTAGTTTGTGCAGACGATAAAAGAATATAAAGGAAAATAAAAGAGCATCTATAGAGGAACGTCCAAAGAGGGAAGTGTGTATTGATGGAAGAGATTAAAAGAGTCTTATCTAATATCTTAATCTCTATTTCGTTTCCCATTTGTGCTCAAGAATGTCTCCCATGTCAGCGGCTCTTGAGAAGCTCCAATACCATTTGCACACTACTTTTAGCAAATGTTCTTCATCCTTTTGCATTTCTCTTTCAAAAGAGTCTTTAACAGATTTTGTATGTTGTCTGTAGTGCCAATGCCACCTGCAGAGGCTCACAACAAAACTAACCGCTGGTCCGCTTCTGCAGTTCTCTAAGAATGTTGGGCACGTCGCTAATGCTGCCTTTGGTTCTACATCTCCGTTCCGTCTAGACGCCGAGCATTATGTGTACTTGAAATAATATCCCATGTCTCTGAGAATAGTCATGTCTGTTTTCTCATAGATTTGATTGATTACACAGAGCCATGAATGTGCACTTCCAGAACAGAGCCATCACCAAAACATACAGACACAAAGGAGGCATTCAAAAGTGGGCCGTAATCTTGCCAAGTCCTTGGTGCTGCCAACTTTGCCGCTGCCATTGCCGCTCCTGCCATTCAAAAAACTATGAAAATACAGTTAAAAAAAGTTTAATATTTGAAGTGACAGCAATCTTTTAGAGTGTGCGGGATTGTAGTTATATTTGAATTTTGAATTTCCAATATATGCCGCCCATTTTTTTGAATTTTGAAGTCAGTGAGCACCATCGGAAAAAACTTTCTGGAAAAGGAACGGCGGGCTGTGGCATTATAGATTGAATCTTAACGGAAGAGGTTTGAGAGACGGAAGTTAGAGGGCCATGCTGGTGGTCAACCCGGTACGTACCGGGAAGATACGCTCAGCACTCAAGTTTAGGGGGCTAAAAAGGGGGTGATCCTATTTTTTAAGCCTAGATTCTACTATTCCCTGTAGTTGGCTTTAAAAATAAGCATAGGACCTGCGGCTGCACGAAAATAGGAGCCCAAGCCCCTCCATGGAACCATGCCCTAACAATTCATGGCTTCCAGACAATCAATCAACCTTTGCCTGTCGCCGCCGTTCTCTTCAACACTGCGTATGAGTCCACAGGAACCCACAATATCTATTCTTGTACTTTTCTTCAGCGTTTCCACTACCTTGGGGAGGTATCTCCCTCCTTACCAAATTCCGCTTTCGATCTCCAACAGGCGCAAAAGAGGCAGAGTCCAGCCATTTCCACTAAGTCCCCTGTCTGAGAGGAAAAGAGCAAGAAGTAGGTTGATCCAGGGAAAATCATAAAAATGACTAAGTCCTAGGGGTACCGAGCTGAGAGGGACGCAAGTCAAAGGCTGAGCCTAACGCATGCCATGTGTCACGGGGGAAAAAGTCTCTCACGCACGTTGCCGGAAGGGTTGGAAAACCCAACAAAGGAAGAAATGTGTCGGAGGGGTTGGAAAGCCCGACACAAAGGAAATCGGGTCTTGGAATGCAGAGTTTTGTGATGCATATGTCCATCCTTACTCGTTTTTGCTTGTCCTCTTCTTGCCTCTCTTCATTGATAGGCGGACTCGAACATGTGACCTGCAAAATACAAGGCAGGAGCCCCACCACTCTGCCACAGCATTGGTTGTTAGGAATTTTGACTCTTTTTAATTAAATATTCCAGCTCTTTACACTCGAACAGGTTCAGTGATTTGAGCCTGTGGAAACGGGTGACGGCTAACGGCAAGCATTAGAGCTTAGCCCGCGAGAGATTAAGATATTCCAGTCTCTTCAGGCGTCCCAGAGTGACCGGCAGGGATTCGATCCCCGTCATACTCAGGTCAAGTGTTTTCAATTTAGTTATGTTACAGTCATCACAGTTTCCCATATATTTGACCCTCATATGTAATTGCCCACCAATTATGCAGAGGATTGTTCACCACATATTTGAGGTCCATATTGTTGAAATAGAAAATAAAAAACCAAATAAAAATAGTGTAAAAAGTAATAATAAATTATGATCCAATAAACGATATACTGTGAGAGGAAACTGAAAATGAGACTAAAGAATTTTGCAAAAAGAATTGACAATAAGAAGCTATTCAGAAAAAGAATTTTGGTATGTGTTTCTGACACAATATCTATGTCAATAACAAGAACAATCCTACAAGTGAGAAAAAGTGGAAATGGAAAAATATTAGTAATACTACAGAGGGAGAAAAACACATTAGTAATGGAAAAAGCTGAGAGACGTACAATTCAGTTTGAACATTTTGTAGAGGGTTTTTCACAAACGGACAATGGTGCCTTCTTTTAACATTTTGTCTAAATCTTGGCTTGCAGACTTTGAGAGTCGTAATGCTATTTGAAAGTGCATTACATGTGGAAGGTCCACACGATGTTGGATCTTAGTGTTCGACATAGATTGAAGGCAATAAAAATTTAGAAGTTACACTGTTGGTTTAGTATGGGAATAACCTTCAATCATGTGAGTGATGCCCCCAAATGTCAAAGTTGTGTCCATGAAAGGACTAAAACGCGAAAAACCTTGGAGTTTTGCACAATAACATCAATCACATATTTATGAAGCAATTGCAAACAAGAAAAGAAAAATGAATGCCAAGCTACGTTCACAATTATCTAGGGGGGAACTATAACTACAACGTTAAGTTGCATTTTTTGTTGTCGCAACAAAGTAAATCATGTAAAGAAATTCATCACAAGCACAATTTTGACCAAATAGTTTTCTTTAGACGTATATAAACACAAAGGCATAAACAACCAAAGCACAAAAGAACCGAAATATTCCAAGGGAATAAAGCAGCTATAAAATACACAAGTATATGCCCAAGCGAAATAATTTATAAGCACCTAAATTATTTTTTATATTATGAGGCACCTAATGTTTTATTTCATGACAATGTAAGTAAAGCATTCAAATTAAGGCTTTGCGTGTGAAAGAACAAAATAATTAAGAGGGTCATCTTTGTTTTAGTAATGCCATGTCTAGATAAATACTTGTGCATCACTTATACAAAAAGGGAAACAAAAATAGATTTTTACGGTCTTGGAAACACCCAAAATAACTTGTTTCGATCTATAACCACAATAATCTGTTAAACAATTAAAACCATTTTTTTCAAATTAAGAGGTGTTAAACATTAACTTTAGACGAAAAACGTGTTCAAAAGCTTTCACGCTTTTTTATTATTCTGTAGTAGTCTTCACTATGCAAACTAGGCACAATAAAACAGGGCTTATACAAATCATACTAAGAAAACTACCTAATTTGAGCACTTTTTCTTGTTGAAAGTTCAAACTAAACGTTTCTTGATTTAGTATACTTTGATAGTATTTTATCACAATAGTTTTTTTAAGTATGAACTCATAAGTAAATAGTTTTTTGTAAATTTTCTTTTTCTAAATTTAGATGCACAAAACAACAATAACAAAATATGAACATTGAGTCACTAATTTTTTTTCAAAATATGTCATATTTCCTGTAACCACATAAAGAGGAATGTACAAAAAAAAAAGTTTCATAATTCAATCTAAATACAACATTCAAAAATATTGTGGTTGAGAAACATTTCACAACTTCATACTTTACACCATTGTATAACTACACATTTGTGTGCAAAATAGATAAGTAATAAAAACCAACACATTATTTGAGTCTATTGTAAAAATACTTAGAATGGTCGATGGTGACATCCCTTACATGAGAGATATTAATGAAGCAATGGAGACATCAAAAGAGGCAATCGAAGAATCATTTGGTGGAGATACTTGTATATTGGAATGGAATTATTTACGAGATATGATAGATGAGAGGTGTTATATGTTAAACTCTCCCTTATGTTCAGCAACATGTTACTTGAATCCCCGCTTATTTGAGATGAAGAATGAAACTGATGAGGAGACTATGGATGGTGTGTATGAGTATCAATGCATGGGCAAAATGTTCTTACATCTTGATATACAAAGCAAGTTGATAGCAAAAAAAAGGATTTATGAAATTACGAATAATTCGGATATCACTTCGGTGCAATGGGTATACCATTTGACCATCCTAAGTATTGAGTTGACCATTCGACCATGCCAATATTTATGAGGTTTCATATCTTTTTTACGCGGAAAGGCATGTTCTCTAGTAGGAACTTGCCCCTCCTCTGACAACTGTTAGACAAATCAACGCACACTATGAATTGGTCGACGATGTACGCCCGGTTATCAACCGTTCACATGGCGGGAAAGAAATATGAAATGTGCGCTGGACCAATGTACAGGTGCCCTCTCTTCCATCGACCATCATGCAAGACAGGAAAATGTATGGTCGCCCCTGCTCTGTATGGTCGCCTCTGCTTTGTGAATGGTACACGACATTTTGATTTGATCTGCGAAATGACACTATCCGATCTTTGATCAAAGTAGGTCGACGTCTTTAATATCTGTGTTGGAGCGGATCATGGATGAGCCCATTATTTCAAACAGACCGAAGATGTAAACCTTGTGGAATGTTATCTATGCTGGAGCAGATGAGCGCGTGAGCCCATGAGTAGATCTGTCATGATGTTTCCAGTTAGTAATGCGACTCTAAATTTCATTGAGATTTTGATCTTGGTTGAGGATGAACGTGCAAAGTGTGCAAATCAGATTGGAAGTGATGTTTCCAGTTGCAAATGTAAGAATTTTCCCTTGGAAGTGAAAATAATCACCGGAATTGGTTGCCTAAACCCCATTAGGTGAATACCTCAAGGAGGTACGCTGAGTAGCAAAGGGGAGGAATCTGCCCAAAGGGGGGGGATCACCTTTGATTAAGTAGTTGGTCAAGCTATGGTTAATCCAACTTAAGAAATGAAAAAGCTAGCATTTCACAAGTGTAGAGTAGATGGATTCAACTGAAAGGACCGATGAACCGATTTATGTTAATGCCAACTTCAAATGCACATTTTTCATTGGAAATGTAATAATTTTAACGATACAGTGGTTTGAGATGTACTTTAAATTGTTGTTGTTGCATACTTCTTTTTATCATAGAAGGATGGGGGCTCCAATTTTCTTTGAGTGGCTGGTATACAAGTTCACTTTAGTAGAAAATATTTCATGAAATGACACAGTAGGATAACTTGTTATCGAGCTTTATGTCATTAACGGTGCTAGTAATTCCTACAAGTATAGATCAAATCTGCACCACATTGATGTGACATAAAATGGCATCCTATTTGCTACTTCAAACATTATATGAATGTGCTTGTACCACAGAGCATTATAAAACCTGGAAAAATATGTTTGGCATATAGATGGTGGTCTAACGCAGAATTCATTACAAAACCAATAGAGTTACTTGGAATATTCTTGCCATCCTTATTTGCTGTAGATTGTTGGTTTCCTTCATTGTTTGCATTGAACTTCATTTCTATTCTCTATCACTTTCTAGACCAGTTCAGATGTCATGTTAGCTAATTTCCATTGGTTTTTAGCTCTGTACATGCGTCAGTAATACTAGCTTTACTAATATACACGTGAACAGGTTGGAAGTTAATAAAAATTGTTAAGTGTTTTACTTATTCCCTTCCAAACAACCAAAGGGCACATCCCCTCAATAAATGTCAGAAGGTGATTGTGATATGAGGTGGAATGATTTCCAAAGTTTCCATGCATATACAGGCTATGAAAAGCCAAGGTTTTTTCGTTAATCCTCACTACGAAGAAATGAATCTAATCTGCTAGCTGAAGTGCATATCTAGCCTAGTATGACATATCTCTTATCCTTCGTGGAACTTATTTGAATTTGTTCTTGAGTCATTTATTTATTCCTCAGCATTTGTCCTGATTTGTTAAGGTAGGACTAATCCATCTTTTTTTATGAGAAATATGTCTAGTTTTTCAACAACTTATCAAGCTCCTTTACTTATTACATCGTGTGTAGAACACCTGCATTAACTCAAGATCCACTAAATCATTATCCTCGATAAGGTTATTGAAATGAATTGTTATTCTCTTAACGATTTGGGTATCTTGTTTTTTCCTTTGGTAGTTCTGACTTAGATTGAGTATTCCCTCATAATCAAGAGTTTGTACATGAATAATGCTTCTTTGTTAATTATTTTAGGGCCTGTGCACATTTGGATCAAAAAGGAAAATTCTATGAGTTCCAATTTGCCTCCAGGTTCCAAGGGATGGCCTATAATAGGTCACACTATCGGATGGTATATAAGTGTATCAGGCTCACACCCTCCATCATTTGTTGAAAACTCTATGAAAATGTTGGATATAATTCAAACTGCAATGAAGAGTTTCATATTTAGCATATCATGTTCTCAGCGCTTTCTAGTGTTGGGCACTTTCATATATGTCTTAAATTTTGCAGGTATGGAAAGATCTTCTCCTGCAGGCTATTTGGAAGGCCTACTGTCATGTCTGCAAATCCAAGCTTCAATAGATATATCTTACAAAATGAAGGAGACTTGGTAGGGAAGAAAGGTTTGATTGCCATTCATGGAGACCTTCACAGGAAACTTCATGGTATTGTTGTAAATCTAATGACTTCAGAGAAGGTGAAAAACAATTTCATCATAGATATTCAGATCACTCTACAAAAGACAATGAGTATATGGAAAGATAGGCAGATGCTCTTTGAGGTTGAGTGTAGAAAGCCAAGAAAACTACATCAAATTTTCCTTCTTCCCATTTTATGGACATAAGAATAGGAAGGGAATCATAATAAGTGTGCATGTATACTTTGCTTAATGCTAAATCAAATGAAGCAAGAACTACCACCTAAAATAGTTCTACAATTTAGCTAAAACAAAGCATAAACACCATCATGATAAGAATTAAACAAGGGTTAGATGCTAGCATTCATCAATACAAACTTTGAAACTAACAATGCTAAATATCTAAACTCCTCTATTCTCTAACAACAAATAAATGAATGGACCTAAGTAAGCTCCATGGCTATCAAAATAGTTGTCCTTAATGCTCCAAGAACCTAGGAATGGGGGCTAATCAAAGTTGGGCTACAAGACCCTTTTGACACCTCCCATATGACCCAAGCACTTTAAGAAAGAGGCTTAACTCTTCAAGATGATGAACTCTCAAAAGGGCAAGGTGCAAGCTCTTAGTCTCTTTGCTATATGCTTTGCATTTACTCTCTTAGAAAGTTTAGGTGTAAGTAAAAAGGTAGGTGGAGGGCTCTTTATATAGCCCAAAGGATAAAGGATTCAACACATTCTCATGAATGTGGGATAAAGGTAAAACATGATTAGGAATGGATAAGGTTGCTTTATTAAAGGTAACCTTACTTTAGAAGGGTTTAATACATGTTTAGCAAGTCATGGGAGTTGGGGGGTATTTTAATTAATCAAAGGTGATTAATTAATAGGTAGGTGTAAGCTTATAGAAGCCAATTAGAGGAATATTAGTGTGATTTAGGCTATTAGAAGGGGATTAAATCAATTAAATATTGATTTATTGGTTAAATGGACGGGAAAGCTAATTAATTAATAATAATTAATTAGTCTAGGTAGAAGGGGTGATTTATTAACGGAAGGTCGTTAATTAGGGTATTTGTTGGATAGGCAACTTAATTAATTAGCTTAGTGTAATTAATTAATGATGATATGAGGGAAAATGAGTGCCTTTGACGATATGTCGTTGATTTGCGAGAAAGGGGATAATTAGCACAATTTAAGTATTTAAATTGCTTGGGCATAATTATAGGTGTCTACATTTGCCCCTCTTTGGGGTGGCATAAGTGATGCCACTTCAAAGATAGTAGACAAAAGAGATTTTGAAGAGATGGAAGAAAAATTAGTAGGAGGGAGAGATGCCCCCTCGAGTGTCGATGGGGTGATAGAAGAACTCGATCGACGATCGAAAAAGGTGAGAAGTAGGCAGAAGAATGGGGACGAGGCAGGATGCCCCGAGGAGAGGGAGAATTAGGGGTGAAAGGGAAGTGGTGTAGAAGAAATATGGATGAGGGGAGAGAAGAGCTTAACCTCTAGCCGCTTATTTGTTTGGAACAAATTGGATGTCATCATATAGCCATAGGAACTACATCATCGGTCCTTATGAAAAATATAAGCATACGACAAAGGTAGAATGACATGAAAAGCCATACTATGAACAATTGTCCATTGCTGAAAATACCAACTCCACGCAACATACAATAATGCAATGCAATACGAGAAGGAAACAAGCTCATATAACAGGGAAAACAAGTACGAACGCACATATCTAACCCAACAACGGTCAAGACAGTTGTACAAATGTTTTGTTATCAGTGCTGAAGAGATCCACAAGTTCGTGATTGACGACAAGGGTTAAAAATGATGCCCCAAGCAAGGATACATGCAAGGGGAAATGAAAATGGACACGGGGTCCATGAAAAGCATTTGTGCGCAACGAAACAGCACCAGGCAACCAAAAGTGCCCCCGAGTACAGACGAAGCAAGCAGCTAGCTTTTGTGAATGGTTGTGAATCCAGTGATCCGCGAGTCGTATTAATCGGGGAAGATGTGAGACAAACCAACAGGATATGGAGAAAATACCATGCGCAAGACACAAGTTTCAGCCGTAAGAAGCAAGTTACCATTGTGTAGGGTGTTTTACTTTTTAGGAATTTTTTGAAAATTTTTTGCCTTGTTTTTTTTAGATTTTTTTGATATATATATATATATTGTTTTTGTTGTTTTCTCGAAACAATTTCTATTGTTTTTGTTTTTTCTCGAAACAATGTTCTATTTTTTTGATTCTATTGTTTTTATTGTTTTTCTCGAAACAATGTTCTAAAACAATTTTCTATTGTTTTTGTGTTTGGTGAAACAATTTTCTATTGTTTTTATGTTTTCTCAAACAATTTTCTATTGTTTTTGTGTTTGGTGAAACAATTTTCTATTGTTTTTGTGTTTTCTCAAAACAATGTTCTATTGTTTTTGTGTTTTGTGAAACAATTTTCTATTGTTTTTGTGTTTTGTGAAACAATTTTCTATTGTTTTTGTGTTTTCAACAGTTTTCCAAAGCTATGTGCAGGTAACCAAGAAAGCATGGATGCCCCCAGCGTTAGGTGGGGAATATACAAGGGCAGAAGCCATGCGCTTATGAACAAGAAGGTGAATTCGTTGAGTTGCCCCCAGCGTAAGATGGGAAATAATGAAAGACCACGTCCCTTACAGACGAATAGAAGAAGGGAAAGCCGGATCAAGGCTGGACTAGATGGTGTGCACAAGGAAACTCGAAGGTAGAACCAGGTCCAGGACAAAGACAACTACCCTTCTGATACAGAATGCTTGTGAACAACGAATCCTCCCGAGGCACCGGAAACCGGTTTTCACCCAAGGACTTGTCCAAAGTGCCACAATTGCGTGGTTTTCACTAGTGGACGACCTGTTTTCTCTTCTTTTTTTTTTATATATATTTTTATTTTATTTTTATGACTTTCTTGTGCCATGTTTAGGCATAAAACTTCTTAAGATGCATGGAATTCATGGGCTCCCGGAGCTCATCGCCATTGGGGTGAGCCAACTTGTATGCCCCTGTGCCATACTTGGCAACTATGACATAGGGTCCTAACCAGTGTGGTTCGAACTTCCCTTTCTTTTCTCGCTCTGCTCTAGTGTTGAACTGGTTCTCCTTCATAACTAAATCACCCACCTCAAACTGGCGAGGGATGATTCTCTTGTTGTAGTTGCGGGAGATTCTGTGTTGATATACTTTCAGGTGATTAAGAGCGCGAATGCGCCTCTCATCCAGGAGCTCTAACTCAGCCAATCTTGCCACTCGGTAATCTTCATCCTTATTCAAATAGTCCCGAAGAGAAATTCGCAGGGATGGGATTTCAATCTCTAAAGGGATGATAGATTCTGTCCCGAACACGAGGGAATATGGCGTCGCACCCGTAGGAGTGCGAATTGATGTTCGGTAGGCCCAGAGGGCTGGGTGGATTTGTAGGTGCCAGTTTCGACCAGTTTTGCTAACCATCTTCTCCATTATCCTTACCAAAGTCTTGTTTGTTGCCTCAGCTTGTCCATTACCCTGAGGGTAATATGGCGTGGACCATTTCAATCTGATTTGGAACCGTTGGCAAAGACCTTTCACAGTTTTGTTCTTAAATGACTTCCCATTATCTGTGACAATGGCTGCAGGGATACCATATCGGCAAATAATGTGATTCATGATGAATTTAGAAATCTGTGCTCCTGTGACATAGGTTAAAGGGACAGCCTCCACCCATTTTGTGAAGTATTCTGTAGCTGTGATGATATGTGTATGACCATCAGATGAGGTAGGAGTAAGCTTCCCTATTAGATCAAGTCCCCACTTGGAGAATGGCCACGGGGTAGTGATTGGTTGCAATGGTTGCGATGGAGCATGGATGAAATTTCCATACTTTTGGCATAGCACACATTTTCTAACATAATTACAACAATCAGTTTCCATGGTGGGCCAATAGTAACCTACTCTTAACAGTTTCTTAGCCAAGACCATTCCGTTTGTATGTGCTCCGCATACTCCTTCGTGTACTTCTTTAATTGCCTGGATTGACTCCGGCACATCCAGACAACGTAACAGATTCCCATCGTAGCCACGACGATAAAGTGTACCTCCTAACAGGGTGTAACGGGCTATCTGGCGAATTAGGCTCTGCTTTTCAGAGCGGGAGATTTCGGGAGGGAATGTACTGTCCTTAAGATAGGTGAAAATGGGTTCATACCATGGTGAATGGGGACCAACAACCTCACAAGCCAAGCAAGATTCTGGCATGTCATACGCGGGCTGGCGTAGATTTTCTACGAAGAATGGCATATCATTGTTCCCTGGCGGAATACGAAGCATAGATCCCACCGTTGCCATAGCATCTGCCGATCTATTCTGCGCTCTTGGGATTTGCTCAAAGGTAATGCGCACAAAATACTCCTTCAGAGTTTCCACCAACTTCTTATAAGGTATGAGCTTGTCATCCTTAACTTTATACTCATCATTAACCTGTTTGATGATTAGCTGTGAATCACCTACAACCTTCACATGTTGAATATTCCACTTGATGGCTAGCTTCATCCCTACAATGAGTGCTTCATATTCCGCAATGTTGTTTGTGCAAGGGAAGGCCAGGCGGAAAGCCTGTGGTATAGGATCACCTGAAGGAGTAATAAGGACCACTCCTGCACCTGAACCATGAAACGTAAAAGATCCATCAAAATGTATCTGCCATACGATAGATTCTTCAATGTAGAGCAAAGATGCATCTGGCAGATCCAGACTCAAAGGTTCTATGCTTTGCAAAGGTGCTTCCGCTAGCTGGTCAGCAAGTACTTGTCCTTTAATTGATTTTTGATGCACAAATTCTATATCAAACTCACTGAGTAGAATGATCCAATTAGCCATTCTACCTGTGAGGGCAGGTTTGGACAACAAATACTTGAGTGGGTCGACCTTGGATATGAGCTTGGTCTTAGTATTTAGCAGGTAATGGTGAAGTTTCTGAAAGGTAAAAACAACAGCCAAGCAAGCCTTCTCAATCTGAGGATAATTACATTCATAGGCGATGAGGGTGCGACTCAGATAGTACACTGCTTTCTCTTTATGGCTAAGGTCATATTGGGCGAGCAGTGCACCAATAGCATATTGCGTAGCGGAAATATAGAGCAAAAGTGGTTCTCCCGGAGTGGGAGGCATGAGGACAGGTGGATTAGCCAGGTACTGTTTAAGCAAAGCAAAGGCTTGTTGTTGCTCAGGTCCCCAAATGAAAGTGATGTCCTTCTTAAGCAAATGAGTGAATGAGTGACATTTATCTGCAAGCTGGGAGATAAAGCGGCGAATGGCTTGAATTTTCCCTTGCAAGCTACGCAGTTGCTTGATATTCTCAGGTGGAGGCATTTCTGTGATGGCAGATACTTTAGCAGGGTCTACCTCAATACCTCGTCTTGACACAATGAAGCCTAATAGTTTCCCAGATAGCACACCAAAGACACACTTCTTTGGATTTAGCCTGACTTTGTATTCACGTAGGCATTCAAAGATACGCCGCAAAATGATAGGATGTTCCTCTCTTGTTTTGGACTTTCCCAGGATGTCGTCTACATAGTCTTCCATGATGTCATGAATCATATCGTGAAATATTACTGTCATGGCCCGCTGATAAGTTGCTCCCCGCATTCTTAAGGCCGAATGGCATCACCTGATAACAGAAGGTGCCCCAAGGAGTTATGAAAGCTGTTTTGTGTTGGTCTTCCTCAGCGATCTTAATTTGATTATAACCCGAAAAGCCATCCATAAGTGATAGCATTTCATACCCTGCGGTTGAGTCAACAATCATGTCAATGTTGGGCAACGGAAAGTCATCTTTAGGGCAAGCTTTATTGATGTCCCTAAAATCTGTGCAAATTCGGATACCAATAGGTTTCTTCTGGACAGGAACAATGTTCGATATCCATTCAGAATAATCAATTGGCCTGATGAATCCTGCTGCAAGCAACCTTTCCAACTCTTCTTTAACTAACAAGGCCACTCTTGGGTGCATCTTTCGAAGCTTCTGTTTGATAGGCTTAGCGTCTGCGTGCACAACCAAGTTATGCACGACCAAAGTTGGATCTAAGCTGGGCATGTCTTTGTAAGACCATGCGAACACATCAATAAACTCTCGCAGTAGCATAGTGAACGTCTTTTGTTCTCTGGCTGAGAGTGATGCTCCCAATTTTTACTATCTTGGGATCTTCTTCAGTACCAATATTGACATTAATGGTTTCTTCAACTAACAATTTTGATAAATCCTCCATACGTGTGGGATCGGGAGGTAGGTTGAGATCTTCATCCAAGGATGTCTCTACGAGATTTTCATCCCTGGTGTGGTCACTTTGTTTTTCCTTTGATTTTCTTATTTTGTTTGTCAGTCAATGCCTCAAAGAGGTTTTCATTGTGTGACTTGGACTTTGATTTTTTTCCGAGGCTTTTTCTTTAGAACTCTTGCCCTCAATTTTCTTTAAATTTTGCTAACCACGAAGTTCAGCCTCCTCGCCGAAGTAGGCGCAGGTGTCTAAGTCGATAAAAAAACCCTTCTTGTGATCTCCAATCGGAATTGTATCCCTTATGCCCATGAACTCTGCAATAGCCTCGTCATTCTCGAATAAATCTAGTGGCACGTGACGTTGTTGGTCCCATTCAACAAGGGAGGGGTATACAAGGTCAAGGGTTGGTTCATTGGGGGGTGATGGTTAGGACAGCATTATTCATGAAAAGGTTCGTGGAGGCCAGATCCTCATATTGGCTACAACAGGAATCCGTATCGCTGTCTAGATAATCGGAGCTATCCTCATGCTCAGAACAAGTCGCATCTTGATCGTTGGGGTGTGCTCCATAAGGGCGAATCCCAATGCCATATCTTTCTGTTTTGAAATGTGGAAGAGGGACTGGTTCTCTTTGTCCTTGTTCATTCCTCCCACATCCTAGGCCTTTGTAGCCCATGGAGTACATCATTCTGCTAGATTTTTCATATTCTGGGGTTTGATAACAAGATGGCTGAGTGTCCTCAGGGACCCAAGTAGTAGGTGGATCAAGTAATTTTTCCTCAGCTAACAAGCCTCCAGGTAGGAACGACCCAATAGTATGTTCCTCTCTAGGTCTCCTGAAGCATAGTTGGGTCGACCTCTAGTCTTGGGCGACAAGGAGAGGTCTGAAACCAAGAGCGCTTGTTGTACATTATACTCCCCACAGCCATAGTCCCAGATTTTCATCTCCCATGAATTAAATGGAGATGTTGAAGTAGATGCCCCATGAGTGCAAGAACGAAGAGAATTTGAATCTACTCGAGATTCCATGGCCTCAGAATGAAGAGGGACAGCTATATCTGTGGAGGGACATGCATATGTACCCTTTCGTGCAAAGCTATTAAGAGCTCTACAATGAGCAAAGGGCTCTGAGTCTCCTGGTATTGTTATTGTATGTCCTCATGCTTCAGCTTGATGCATTGATGAAATGTTGATGGCACTGCTTGCATGGCATGGATCCATGGTTGGCCTAGAAGCATATTATATGAAGTTCCAAGTGTCTAAGACGTGAAACTTTGTCTATGGCAAGTGGGGCCCCCTCCTTGGCAGCGTAATGGTGCTGCTGACTCTCTTTCCTGCACGTTGTCCTATGCGGTGATAGTGATGATATGGGACTCAAGATCTACCTCGTATGTCCAATTGTTTTCTTTTTGACCAACTTAAGCGTGCAGATATTCAATCCTGATCCATTGTCCACAAGCACCCGTTTTGATTTTCCTGGGGGTGGACAAACTACCTCAATGTATAAGGGAAGATTATGTGTAGGATTCTCAGTAGGGACTCCCTATGGTTGAAAGTGAGATGCTCACTGAGGTGCAAATATTTGCCACCGCGGCTTGAAGGTGCAGGTTGGCAGGATCAACTTCTAAAGGCACTCTCGACCCTGAAGAGTTTGATACAAAATTTCCTTATGCACATTGGATATCTTGAGAAGATCTAAGATCGAGATCTTTCGCAGGTTGTCTTCTCAAGTTGTTCTAAAAGGTTCTATTTACCAGTTTGCGGGGTCAACAGAGAGGGTTCTGGAATCACGAGGCGGGCACGCCTTGTTACCGCAGCGCAGTCCTTTCCCTTGATCGGATGGTATTGACACGGTCAGTAGGGGGCGAGAATACATCTGATAAGTGAATCGTAATGATTGTTATCTTCTTGGTATACAAGTAATTCGTGGCTTTATAGAGGTTTGGGATGACTCTCCTCGATCCGGGTTTTTCCTTTTCCGACTTATCATGCTTGGGGAATGGTTCCTTATAAATCCCCTTTTCTTGTTAGGTGTTTGCATGTGGCCCTAGGGTTATCCCACCTCTATCTCCCCGTTGTCAATGAGGTCTTGAATATAGTGGCGAAGTCGTAGTCGCAAACATTGTCTGTTTTATGACCTTTAACGCGATGCATTTCGTAGTATTCATGCTCCTTATACCATGAAGGTTTAGGAGCGTTTGTCATCAAACGGTTGTGTTGTGGATAGGTCATCATGTGGGCCGCATCCAACTGTTTTAGTATGACAGACAATGGTTCATTGAGGGAGGTGAATGTTTTCGCTTTGGTGGTGGTTTTGAATTGGGCCCTTGGTCAGTTTAAAAGGTTGACTGGTTTGGACCGTTTGAACACGTTTGGAATCAGTGATTCCGTCTCCCCACACGTTTTTTGTTTTTGTTAAAGATCTTTGGCTTTTCAGGGGTTTGACACTTTGGTTGTCTTTAGATTGGGTTTTGAGGGTGCCTTTGGCAATGAGAGCCTTTTCTATTTGAATCCCTTTCTCGATACCTCCTCCTCAAAAGGTGCGGACACAATGCATTTGGAGGTGGAAAGCTATATCTGGGTTGAGATTAGGGACGAAAAATACTGACTAGCTGCTTTCAGGGAAAGCGCAAGGGAAGCGACTAGCTATCCCTCTCCATCGTTGGAGGAAAAGCTGGCGAAGGTCTCATTTGGGCGTTTGTTTTGTGCTGCACAAGTCTGCCATGGTGACGTCACTCTCTATGTTATATGAGAAATGACGCACGAATCTTTCCGCCAATTCTGCCAGGTGAAAATTGATCCTCGTGGCAAGCGCGTAAACCATTCCAATGCTTGACCTCCGAGACTCTTAGGAAAAAGTCTGATGAGGTAATTATCACTATAAGACACCTCTTGACATGCCATGTAGAAATCTTTAACATGATCCCTTGGGTCTCCCTTTCCTTTGTATTTGTCGAACTTTGGCATATCAAATTTCTTTGGAAAGGGGTTGAAGGGTCATTGTCTTGTCAAAAGGATAGGGGCATAGTTCTTCGTATTGGTATTTCCTAATACTCCCATATTGCTTTCTTGTATGCTCGCAAGCGTTGCTTTCATAGATTGTACTTCTTGTGCGAGCAATTGTTCTTTAGTGGGAGAAGGGGATGTGTGTACATGATGATACCCTGTGTCTTCTTCTCCTTGGTTTTCTCGATGGAGTTCGTGGATCCTAAACTTAGGCTTTGACTTTTGAACGTTCTTGTTTGTGTCTTTCTGTACATGGAAAAGTAAGCAAAGCTAGTTGTCGGCTTAAGTTACTGAGTTGTTGTTGGATTGTGACTTGGTTTGTGTCTTCTTCTTCTAAAGGTTCTCCTCTTCGTATTGTGGAGGTTCTTCCCCTGTCTCATGTTCTATCTTGTTTCTTCGTGGCACTTTGATGAGGGGTATTCTATGCCCTACCACTTTATCATTTTCTACATAAGAAGTGGAAGCATGTCCGCCTGTTAAAATATCTTCCATATTGATAAGGGGGTGTTCTTCCTTAGTAGTGTCATTTTGTTGTAGTATTGGTTCACTTCTCAATGGGCAATTTGGCCCCTAATTCCATGACCCGTGCCAAAACTCTATCTTTGTTTCTAAGGAGAAACTCATCTAGTAGAGTGGGGTCAAAATCAAAGTTGCGTGGTGGTGATTCTAATTCATTTCCACTATGATCGAACCATCTCTTCGTTTCCTTTTCTGCAGAAAATAGTGGTCCTAGATCGTGTCCGATAAATGGGTTTGACCCTTGTCTGTTAGAGGTTTCCCAAGCTTGCGCTGTTGTTCCTCATATGTTTGTTTCTTTAACCCTAGACGCGTCTTTGGGAGCCATGTTTTCGTGATAAGTTTCACTAAGGTAAGTTGTAGATTTGTTCAAAATTCAATGACTACCCCTAAGTGAAACACAAGATGTACGTGTTAAGAGTAAATTAACAGTGTGAGAATACCAATGTGATAGAATGATAGAAAAGTCACACCAATGAAACAATCGTTTGGTATCAAAACTTAATCAAATGAAGTACCTCCTAGACTACGTTTTCAAAGTAATTTACGACGCCAGATGATTAACAAGATGTCTCCACTTATGCCAAGTTCAAAGGAATGAACAAGACGTAAGTAAATACATGAAGTTAAATGCGATCTCCCAATCAAGATATACGATGAGCAAGCTCAAGTCTGATAAGACCTATATCTCAAAAAGTGCCAATTACGATTTGCGAATGACACAACAATATCACCAAGATATGTTAACCCACTTTGCAAGAAAGTGAAGTATTGATATCGATCGACGGGTGTTATTGATATAACACGCACAAATGGTAGTGTCCTAACACCTTTTGAAATCGAGGTAATAATAAAACTGAACAAAAAAAAGCTCAAAGTATAGCTAGGAATAGTTAAGAATGTGTGCAGCGTAACCGTACAATATAGGTATTTATGTCGAGTTTACAAGAAACAAGACGTAAATATCGAAATTGTAATGATACGAGACAAACAAGCTAACTCCTCTATGGAAGTCCGCAGTGATGAACCACGCCTAACTACAATGACGATCTTGACGTGGGTATCAAGATCACAATGGCTACCAAATGACGTGAAAACGCCTCCACTCACTTTAGACGTTTAACTAACCCAGCCGCAAACATGGATGGGTGTAAACGACATAAAAGTGAGAGAAACAGTCGAATGGCAACACAAAGGTAATCACACCTCTTTTTGATCAACAAAGTGTCAAAAGAATATGAAGGAAATAAATCAAAAAAATGACAAAAAATGCTAGTCTTACTTCGGCAGAGTTTGCCTCGCCCTAAGGCAAGTAAAAACTAGGCGAAAGTAATACGTCACACGTTTCTCAAAAAGAAGGTTCACAACTCAACACTGTTTTTTTAAAGTGGTCAAAGTGGGCTCCTGGCCAAAGTATATTCTCCTAGGTGGTTCTCTCGCCCTAGGTGTTACAAAGTTGCCACGAGCGAGTGCGATTTACCCAAAAAGTCACACTGACTAGTTTGGGAGTATCTCGGCTTTACTTTACCCCCTTCAAGAACAGTAGGCAACTAGTGCGTCTACGTGTACTATCACTGGGGTCGCCACAACGGACAACCTGTAACTCTATCTCACAAAGGAATCACTAGTCAAGTAGGTAGTGCGGAGCACTTCCCGTTTCGTCCACAAGGTTCCCTCTTGTGTGGACTACTTTGGGGTTCCTGGAACCACCCCCATTGTTGTAGCTTAAGGCGTTATGCCAAAGGGGTTATGTTCCAGTTGAGCGGAGAGGGACGTACCCTTTTCCGAAACCTGCAATACAGTGTTTTGAATATGTTGTTCTTTTTATCTTGTTTAATTAGGTGTGGTTTGCTTGAACACCTTTTGGCAACCTGTATAACAACTGTATTAGTAGTTTTTTTTTGATTTCGTTTTGATTCCTCTTTCTTTGACAAGCGTTTTTAGGTCCTGCACTCAAGCGTTAGTAGTTCTCCAAGAAAATCACATTATTTAAAAGAGGATTAAGAGTTGCTTTTGATTCTCAAGATCATCCAAGGATGCAAGAGAAGAGCATACACAACAAATAATCCAACTAAAAAGTAAATAAAATCTTTTCAATCAATGAACCATACAAAATTTTTGATAAATGTTCATTCCCTTAAACCAAAAGTGAAAGATGAAGTTTCCAATTTACCAAATGTTATAAAATGAAGACTAAAGTTGCTTTTGATTCTCAAGATCACCCTAAGGTGCAAGAGAAGAGCATACACAAACTTTAGCCCAACTATATAGAAATGGAAAACTTCAAATCAAAGGACCGTTGAAAAATGCTTTGTAAAAGGTTCATTCCCTTTAAGCAAAATGAATATCACCCTAAGGTGCAAGAGAAACAATACACAATTTATCCCAACCTATAGAAATGAAAAACTTCAAATCAAAGGACTCCATGAAAAATGCTTTGTAAATAAGTTCATTCCCTTAAGCAAAATTAAATTTCCAAGTTTAATCCCAATGTTAAAAGATATAGATCAAAGTTGTTTTTGATTCTCAAGATCACCAAAAGGTGCAAGAGAAGAGCATACACACGCTTTGATCTAAATCGAGTAAGCATGGAAATACAACATTCATCAAAACATTAGACATGTTAGAAAATGACCAGTTTTAAAATAACAGAAAAACCTGGTAAACTTTTGTAAGTGTAAATCCCAAATTTTATGGTTTTCATTGCATAGTTAACTTCAATACCTTTTCAACGCAAAAAATGGAGTCATTTCGAGGTCGGGAGCAAAATTTATGGCCTTCGGAAGATGGTTACGCATATGCTCTTATGCTCATGGGTATGCACTTGACATGCACTTAAAAAATGTCAAAAAAAACGTCCCTTAATATGCAAAATGGGCAAATTTTTCCAACCAAGATTCAATTTTGACAACAACCCATCACATTAATATATGAATAGAAGACTCAACGCTATCAAACATTAACATACATGCTCAAGAATTTAAGATTTTCAAGAAATTGACAAAAACTAGCATGTAGAATGATGAAAAAGTAAGCTCTAAAAATGAAAACATGATGAAATCTTGAAATTTTCTCACCAACATTAAATTTTGACAGCAACCCACCACATTAATATGTAAATATAAGACTCAGCACTATCAAACACTAACCTACATGCTCAAGAATTGAAAAATTTTCAAGAAATTGACAAAACTAGCATGTAAAAATGTTGAAAAAGTAAGCTTAAAAAATGAAAACATGATGAAATCTTGAAATTTTCTCACCAAGATTAAATTTTGACAGCAACCCACCACATTAATATGTAAATAGAAGACTCAACACTATCAAACACTAACCTACATGCTCAAGAATTTAAAATCTTCAAGAAATTGACAAAACTAGCATGTAGAATGTTTGAAAAAAGTAAGCTCTAAAAATGAAAACATGGAGAAATCTTGAAATTTTTCCCCTTAATTCCAAATTTTGACAGCACTTCACCTCCTTCATACCTACAAGGAAGACCCAACACATGCAAACTCACAAAACATGTTAAAAAAACAAGTTAGATCAACATGTGTAAAAGAGGGTTAGTAACCAAAAATAAAACTTAACTACAAAAACTTGAAATTAAGTGCAAAGGACAATGGAGTAAGTCCCACCGGGCGTGCCAAATGTGTGCATGTATACTTTGCTTAATGCTAAATCAAATGAACAAGAACTACCACCTAAAATAGTTCTACAATTTAGCTAAAACAAAGCATAAACACCATCATGATAAGAATTAAACAAGGGTTAGATGCTAGCATTCATCAATACAAACTTTGAAACTAACAATGCTAAATATCTAAACTCCTCTATTCTCTAACAACAAATAAATGAATGGACCTAAGTAAGCTCCATGGCTATCAAAATAGTTGTCCTTAATGCTCCAAGAACCTAGGAATGGGGGCTAATCAAAGTTGGGCTACAAGACCCTTTTGACACCTCCCATATGACCCAAGCACTTTAAGAAAGAGGCTTAACTCTTCAAGATGATGAACTCTCAAAAGGGCAAGGTGCAAGCTCTTAGTCTCTTTGCTCTATATGCTTTGCATTTGCTCTCTTAGAAAGTTTAGGTGTAAGTAAAAAGGTAGGTGGAGGGCTCTTTATATAGCCCAAAGGATAAAGGATTCAACACATTCTCATGAATGTGGGATAAAGGTAAAACATGATTAGGAATGGATAAGGTTGCTTTATTAAAGGTAACCTTACTTTAGAAGGGTTTAATACATGTTTAGCAAGTCATGGGAGTTGGGGGGTATTTTAATTAATCAAAGGTGATTAATTAATAGGTAGGTGTAAGCTTATAGAAGCCAATTAGAGGAATATTAGTGTGATTTAGGCTATTAGAAGGGGATTAAATCAATTAAATATTGATTTATTGGTTAAATGGAGGGAAAGCTAATTAATTAATAATAATTAATTAGTCTAGGTAGAAGGGGTGATTTATTAACGGAAGATCGTTAATTAGGGTATTTGTTGGATAGGCAACTTAATTAATTAGCTTAGTGAGGGTAAGCAACCAATTTTCCTTCTCAGAGTATTCAGTCAAGTCACTACAAATGATAGACAATGATATTACATAAACCTTCACTAGCAGGTATATTCATTTGAATGGGCCTTGGCTATTGCACTCTAGGAGCGAACTCATGAGCTTGCGCATTAAGCTTGATGAATGATGAGTTCTTTTCACACAAACATGAGGATGACAATGCCTCTCCTTTTACTACTATGCATCATCACCAAGCATGCAAGCATTGAAGTCTTCATATGATCCTGCGACACATATATGCATTGGACCAACATCGGTGTTTGCATTTTCATTATATGGACGCATCCAAGCTATCATTGGTTTCCTTACCTATCACCTCGAATTCTGTGTAAAATCAATTCATGTCCTTGCCAACATGTCCCACATAAATCTTGATTCAAATCTATTATTTCTCATATTAGGTTAGTGCCTCCATATAAGCTATAATAGTTGGAGCCATATTTTGTTGGTACCGTTCTTGGATTTTCTATTTCTATACACTTACATTGTATGTGCTCATCTCAACATCAATTAATCAACCCATGTAAGAGGTCATAGTTGTAATATTACAAGTCCATTCATTGTGATTCATTTTCATTCTAAATCTTTGTCAAAACATTATTTGTGATTTTTAATATGTTTTAGTTTCACGTAAATTGGTGGTCGAATTAGAGTTTAGTTTTAGTCTTATTTTTATAGCTTGATAAACTCAAATAGGCGATCTTAGTTTTATTGATATTTTATCATCTTCTTAGTGTAAAAAATATATATTTGTGTGTCAAATTTATTATTTAATAATAAGTTATAGTTATATTAGATAAGTTTCTCACATTTGTTATTGATTCAAAGTCAATGCATGTCTTATAAAGTTTAAATGTTAAATATAGAGTCGTCAATGTTGATATTTCGTCAACCAGCAAGTCATGCATTCCGTAAATTTGTGGCTTGAAAGATGTCTTGTAACTAGTGTTATTTTCTCTATCCTCAACATTGTTGACAACAATTGTTATGTCTACCTAGTTTGCCTTTATTTATCATTGTCAAATTTGAGCAGTACATGGGGCACCCATTCGGATTCCAACAACCCTTCTTGTGTTCCAATTACACCAAATTCTAGAGGGAGAGTTCTCTTCTTTTCTGCCCTTTAGATTTCACCCCTTTTTTCATTCACCTACTATGCAAAGAAGTCCTCAACACCTCTTCTGCAATTACGCATACAAGAGAAATCCAAACTTCATTCCCTATCCTTAACACTCCCCCCCAGTCCCCAATGACCCTTCCCTTTCAAACTAATACACTTCTTCTACATTCCAGATATTTTCTACTGCTCCAGTTTTCAACATTTCATAGTTTTTCTTTTTCTTGCTTGAAATATCATAATGCTTTGTTGTCTTTTTCAATTTCCTTTTCCGCTCTCCAACATTTCGTTTTCGGCGTTAACATCGCACACCTCACGTGCGATTGCTAGTAGTTTTTTTTTTAATTTTGATTTGACGTGTGTAACCTCTCGTCCTTCGAAAACCATCAAAAACTTTCTGTAAAATACGTTCTGTCGACTCTCTAACCGAGCAGTGCAAAAAAGAATCGTATGGGTAAACATTAGTTATGTGATATGTCAATGTGACGGTCGATTCGAAACACATCCAAATTCCAATTAATTCCTGGTGACTCGAACTAAATCATCATCTTATGAGTGCCACAGGCGTTCCAACTTCTTATTCCTCTTGTAACTTTGTAAGTTGTCACTGGCACTTCCAATTAAATTCAACATCCATAAGTAGTCAATTACTTATCTCGAATTGTAAGTTTGCAAAGATCTGAATTAATATTCTTAAAACTCTAACAATAAGATCTTCATCTACCTAACTTTTCATTTACTTTTCTTCTTTGTCGAAGTTATATTATTTCACATTTGACTGTTTCCCGAAAAGATGGAGTGTTTCTCAATTCATCTACAATCAAATTTGATTCAAAACTGCATTTTATTTCTTCCATGCATTCAGATCATGTAAATATTTCAATAACCTGTTTTCAGTGCAAATTTAAAATAACGATCAACGAACAAAACCATCACTAACAAAAAAAACTTAGTGTAAAATTCTTTCATAGAATTAAGCTTACTCCGATTCAAATCTGCACATAACTTCTTCGAATAAAATAACATTTGATTCATATATGCACATTATTTCTGTAAAATAGACTACTAGATGAATTCCAATCATTAAGTATTTCCATACCCTATGTAAATTAACAATGGTGGTGAATGTACAAAACCATCATCACTAATAGTAATTGATGCTGCAACATTGATCTCAATAATTACTGTGAGAATCCATACATATATAGCAGTTTTATAATAGAAAGGTAGCCATAATTAGTGTAGTCTTATACTAAGGTCAACAAACAACATCAGAAAACACATTTAAAACCAAATTTATGAACAGAAAGATATAACGTTAATAGATTCTCTTACCAATACGAATCTATAAAAGGTAAAGCTTAACAATATTTACTGAAGTGGAAGATCTACAAAAACCCATACGTTTAAAATTTTAATGCCCAAACCAAGAACTGGCATAAGCCTAACTAAGAGTATGATATACTTGTACATGAATAAGGATTCACCATCAATGCTATACTAAGGTCTGGAACAGAACAAATTACTAAATTTGACAACCCTGAGTAAGTAAAAGTGAATATAAGCCCTCAAACATGTACATGAAGAAGCATCTAAACTTTGAGCAATTTTATAATGCCAATAACACCATTTGCCCGGTGCATACATTAATAAAATAATACAGAGAAATGGCTTTAAAATTGGTTCAATTATATCGAGGTAGATATAAAAATAGATTTCAAAACCAGCAAAAGACTTAATCTCTGCAAAAATGAGGAGAAATTATGACGCTGACATTTAGATTTGAACTCACATGCTCTGCTCTTAGGTTCCCAGTGTTTTCCTTCAGGCTCTTAGAATGACTTAATTCCACAATTTAAGAGAGAGAAAAAAAACCAGAACAATAAAGATGTGAAACAGAGTAACAAACAAAAAAAGAATAAAAAACAGAGGCATAGCCATGCTCCACAGAAATCAAACCACCACAACTCAGACATGAAATGAACATAAAGAAACAGTTAAAATACAAATAGCAGTGATGATCACAAGCTGTACAGACAAAATTGGAAAAGCATAGTAAACAAATATCTAAACCATACAGGGAAACAACCACCCATGTGTCAGAACATTAACCCTGCCCGGTCATTTAGTACTTTAAAAACATCTTATGTTAACTGTAAATAACTATTTAAACATTAAATGTAGTGTAAAAACCTTCATCTATAAAGATCGTACAAATCACTCTTTACTATGTGCATTTATTTCAAGGGTCTATATAAAAGTAGATAACAGATAAACAACATATATGCACATTATTTCTTCAAATTAAATAATCGGTGGATGCATATCTGCACATCATTTCTTCAAATAAACTAATAGATGGATTAAGACCATCAAGTATTTCAATACTCTGTTTTCAATGTAAATTAACTATAGTGATCAATGACAAAATATTTGTTGCAAATTCTTTTATACAATAGCTTCACTTTTACTGGTAGTAATTCTTGTACAAGCGTTAACCTCACTAGTTAATACAAGAATATATACTTGTATATTAAGGTCTACAAACAACATTAGATAACACATTTAAACCCAATATCTCAAACAGAAAATGTATGTTTGCAATGCTGCCCATTTTCATCTGCCCCGCGCCGCAAACATTCCTGCTAGAACACAAACCATTAACTTGAACCCAAATATGAGATTTTAAACATGGCGGGCATTACACAAGCACATTTAAAATATATGCATAACTTTTAAAAATTTACCCAAGGAATATCTAGACTGCTCTGCTTCTTGGTTGATCTGATCTGATATGCTCCTCTCCTTCTTCTTTTTTTCCATCAGGGGAGAAAAAAAAAATACAAATCTCAAAAACAGAAAGAGAACCAATCAAAAGCACATACATACAAACCCAGGTGAGTTGAAGTAGACAGTGATTATAAAGTCAAAAAAATCCACTAATTTCCTTTAAAATACTTGCAGGGGATTGTGAGAGTTAGAGGGTAGTTACCTGATTTGGTGGGTTGATGCATAACAACTGTTGTTCTATTGGATGGGTTTGCCACTGTTGGCAAATAACATAATGGCCTGTATCTAAAAACCAAATTAGATTATTAAAAAACTAATTCCAGTAGCATTAAACAAATTAGGTTGCAAGGCATACCTTAACTGCAGAAATGTCATAATAGATGTTCACCATTACCCCATAGAAAATCGTCAGCTGGGCACTCCTGGATTTCTTCTCTGTAATGGAATAGCCATATGGCTGTCAAAAAATACAAACAATAATACCAATTAATCCTTAAATTCCAACTAAACAACCCAAAAAATTATTTTTAACTGGGTTTTTTTTGTTCTGTTTTCATTGAAAAAATTGCGCCTTAATAAAAAAGGTATACCACTTTAATTCATGGGGGAAGATGAAGAAAAGAGATGGAGGTAGACTAATTATAGTTAAGTGTTAACTTTGCCGCTGGAAGGCTTCCTCCAATCAGGTAGGCTCCGCCTTCAACAAAAATGAACTATCTTTGCAGATTTAATTGTGAAGAAAAATTAGTTATTTAAAGAATTTTACTTTATTTGAAAAGAATTTAAATGGTGAAACAGAGGAACTGGAACTCTTGGCATTAATAGTAAACTTTTCATTTGGTCCATGTAGATCATTTGATTTTTTTCACAAAGTAAAAAAAACCAAACAAAGCACAACGAACAGAAAATTACACCAAACTAAACAGGCCATGTTAGCCCTCCATGCCCGGCTGCGTTCTTCAACAAAACCCATTTATAAAGTGAAAATAGCACTAAAAATAGATCTATTTATGACAACCATGGCTGGGTTTATTCACATAAATCCAAGTGTAAAATCAATGTGAAAGCCTCTCATGATCTCTACAGAGAACTCGAAAACCAAAGCTCATACTTAAAAATGAACAAACGATGCTTAGGAACCAACGAGCTCATGGTTTGTAACGGCAGCCGGGCACCAAAATCACAAAAAGAAAGCAACAATGGCACATAATATAGGAAAAGTGGCTAAAGGCAAATGTCAATAAAAGAATTTGTAAAAATTATTATCAAGGAGGATGCAAAAAAATTTACCCTTTTCTTTAAATGTCAACTGCATTGTTGGATGGCTTTGCTCCAGTAACACAGTCTCCAATTTCAACAACAGTCACCAGGAAAATAGGAAGAGGGACTTCTCTGCTAGAATGATCAAGAGCCACAGGCAAGAACAAAGATTAGGGGATGTAACAACACTACACATTATAATGTGTAACCCTTTTCGAGGCCCTAAATGTAACACAAAATGACACATAAGACAAACTTAATTGAAAAAATGGAAACAAGAGGGCATCCATGTAACCACAAAGAATCCTACTTGTAGATGGGGTTTCTGGGATTATTTTTCATGTCCTTCATAATGGCGATGGAAGAGATTGGGTTGCTTTTACCAGGGACTATCAGACACATCATTTTGTTTCTCCATTCCGCGGCCTTCCCACCATTTCTGTCCAACAAAATCTTATTTAATGCCTTTATTATTTTCTTATGGAAGAAAAATCCTCCCTAATACTGTTCATAACAAAGTGTGTCATGTGTGGTCACGAGGTCAAAAGAGCTCTTAACTTAGGTAGAAGAACTCTTCCACGCCTGTTTATTATAACCCCCTATTTCAGTAGCACACAATGTGACCGTTCGCCCGCCGCCTCCAACACCTGGTCACTTGAACGGGTTCCTCTCTTCACCGCTACATCTACCAATTTCTACGGTAACTTAGCCGAGCTGAAGAGGGTTCTCGTGGAAGAACCGCTTGCTTATCCGGATTTTGTTGAAGGCAATCAAACTGCAGATCTTATTTGAAAATAGTCATGTATGCGGCATCCATTTTGGGGATAGACAAGGATATTTCAGATCATGCGATACAGCTATTTGGAGACTGTGATCATGACATATCTGCAGGAATCGAGATCTGTTAGTCTGTACCTTCTATCTTATTTGAACTGTTTAGATGGTCAACGATGCAAAGTATGTGCACCGTTGGATGTTGTCAGAGCCCCCTGCGCTTTCTAACATAGAACACGCCTTTCGGCGTAATTGCACAAACATGAATAGTGAGATCAAGACCAAGACTATTCAATGAAATGTGTATAGCATATATTATTTAGATAGGAACACTTTGAGTGAAAAATGTGTGGGAAATGTAGGTATTTATTTTCCACCTTATTATTTGTAACATTTCATTCATGTCTTCGTTTTACCTACCACAAATTTACAAATGAAAAGGAAGGCTACAATGTGCCATAAGAAGAAAGCATTGTGATTGGGTTTCAAACTTGGAACTTATTATATTTTTCGCATTTTAAATTTTGGCCCCTTTTAAAACAAATTGTACACACATGAATAATATTAGTGAGATCAAGACTACAAAATGGAGCACATATAGAAAATGTTAAACTTGGGTAAGAACAATTTGATTTGTGGAATAGAATCGAGACCAAGACTATAAAACGGAGTGCATATTACATATATTATTTGGAAAAGAACAATCTGAGCCATGGAAAATTTATGGGAAATGCAAGTATTTATTTTCCACATTTTTATTTCCAACTTTCCATTCATGTCTTCATCTTATCTACCATGAACCTATAATTGAAAAGGAAGGTTACAAAGTGCCACAAGAAGAAAACATTCTGGTTGGGTTTCGAAACTGGAACCTATTAGACTTTTCCCCATTTTTAATTTAGGCCCCTTTTAGCACAAATTGCACACACGTGAATAGTGTGATCGAAATCGAGACTAGAACGTGGCGCACACACAGCAAAATTTTGTTTGGGTAGAAATAATCTGAGTTGTGGAATAGGTGTGGGACATGCAAATATTTAATTTCCACCTTCTTGTTTCCAACTTCTCATTCATGCCTTCATCTTATCTAACAAATTAACCATTGTCCCAATCAATAACATTGATGCCAAAATAAAATAAAATAAAAAATAGCAAAACCTATTTTACGTTGGTTTCACAAACCTTAACATCATAATATAATATAAAATAACAATAGCAAAGCCAATTTTAAGTTGGTGGTCATTGACGGACGACGCCATTAAAACTATTGACAAAGAAATCCTAATTGTTACATTGATAGCTAGAGGGAAACCTTCATCGCAAATGTGCATGTAATCACTACCCTAGGATGCCAAGTCCACTCCAGACATCCTTGTCTCTTAAGTGTCTCGTGAGATGTGAAAGTGAATTCTCCTTACATTTACCTATGATCTAACTATTGTAAATCAATCATAAGGGCTGAAATTGCAAAAAAACAACTATTAGCATTGGCAGTATTAATCAATCATTTCTTTTCATTTTGAGATATCTCCAAAATATGTTCCTTAAAGACTATGCACATGCCACACCCCCTTTCACCTTCAAACAATTGACAAAAAAAGGTGTGTGGTTGTAGGAAAGTAGATTTTTGCATTGGTTCTCTACAATATTTTCCCCACCCTTCAAATTCTCCTCCTTCAAACCCCATATTCATTGTCCATCTTCCTCTCTTGCTACTTTTCTTCTTCCATTTAACTTTCTTTGATGCATCTCTATCAATATTTCCATCAGATATTTCGTGTGTGGTTGTTAGTGTTTGGCCAAGTAATTCATAGTTTTATTAAAAACCGCCTTTTTTATCGTCATTATCACCTCCAATATTTTATTTTATTAAAATTTGATAATATCAAAGGTATACTAGTTGATGTATAAGGAATGAAATTCAACTACTTCATCTCCTGCAGCCTTTCTCCTCATTAGACATAAAAAAAATAAAAAAAAAAGATTTAATCGGTATTTGTTATTCCTCTGCCTCTGCTTGGGATTATAAGCCTTGTCCATGACATGCTTTACATGATTAAAAGAACTCTCATTAGCTATCCACAAATTGACTACATCTTCTCTTGGCATTTGTACATTGTACAAAATTGTCTCGTACTTTTGGAAAATCTCCATCTTCAGATGCATAGTTGTGCAACTTTGTGTTAGCATTATAGAGGCGGTGTATAAACTTGTTATCCAATGCAAAACCATGCCTATCCCCACCAAAATTCGCCATAACTATTAGGAAAATACTAGATAGGTGTGTGAGGTGCATTAATCATGTTATCTAACTCTATGTTTTATCAATTGGCATCGATTCTTTGAATAAATAAAAATGAAAAATCATTTTGAACTAAATCTAGAAATTAAATAGGAATCCATCCAACTAGAACGAAAATGAATTGAAACACAAACAAGAAGAATCATCATTTCAATAGAAAATTTAGACATGATCTTGACAATGAAAAATATTACACAAAATGTGACCACGGCTGCCACTCTTGCATTGAACGGTGTCCTCGTTAACATGTATTTAGCCCAGAAAACCGTGAGCCACATTACATGATTTCATTAAATCTCTCTCAATCCCATGTATGGCATTTATTTTTAGAGTTGTTATTCTTAGAAAGGATTATAGGAATCTGGTGACTCAGACTATTCTGATAGAATTTTCCATTGAAAAAGAGCTCAATGTAAAAGGAGCTCGAAATCCAAAATTGATAATAACAAAACTAGCCTCAACATAGTCAACCACAACCAACTTGGCTTTTTAAGGCCGGAAATCCCATGCAGGGGGCAAGTCAATGGATGTTTAGCAAGTGTTGTAGAGTATTTTTAAGGAAAATTTGTTATGATTGTGGAGCTGAAATGCTTCACAAATAGCATGATTTACACCTTGCTAGTTTATACAGTAATTAGCACCAGTCAGGGGTAACCGACATTGGTTACCTATGCGTGAAAGTTTATATTTAACTCACCGGAATTAGATATAACTTTGTTATAAAGGTTATTTAAAGGATGTAATCGCATGGGTATTGTGCCCTAAGTTTGTATAGGCTTATATAAGGGTAAGTGCACTAAGTTGGGGGGGCAAAAGGGGGTTTTAAGTGGACACATTTTTTTGAAAAATAAAAAACTTTAAGTTATACAAGATTTTTGAAATAGTTACACTCAAAATTGGAAGATGTTGTAGACATATGAATTGTATAATTTTGAGTCTAGTTTCTAAGATACTAAATTTTATTGAAAACAGATAAGTTTAAGTGGGTCAAATAACTAAAATACCAACAAGTGCTCTTGTTTTTGTTAAAAAACATAATAGAGTGACTTTCGTGCCCCCACCATTTTTTTAGCACAATTTAGTATTTTTGAAAACCCTTTAGTAGAAGAATAGCTAGGAGCATCTAGTTTGTGTTAGATTTTTTTAGATTTTATTAGGGAGTATTTTTTTTATGATTTTTTTTAGTACATCAATTTTATGTTTTGAAAAATAACAGAGCTCTGACCGTGCCCCCCCTAACTACCTTTAAAAATATCAAAAATTAGTTTTTTTTAGTATGTATAGAATTACTCCTAGTTTGTGCCTAAATTTTTTTTTATTCGATTTCGATGAGTCAAAAAAAGATACATGACAAAAGATAGACATGTTTAAACTTCAAAAAATAGCTATAAAAAGGCATAGTTAGAAAAAAAAATTGGAAACCTTATATTTGTTAGAAAATTTGGAAAATAATATTTATACAAAGAAGAAACTTTGTTTTACATCGTGGTATAATTTTTTTTAAACGAATCGATCATTTGATGTTGATTTATCATGGCAGAAGTTGGATTTTTGCATTTTTCTACAAAATCACGTGGTTTGTTGTGTTTGTGTAGGTCCATGCCTCGGGCTTGGGGATCCAAATCGGATCTCAAGCCTTGAGGCATGTGCTGTAAAAGGGAAAAATCATAACGCATACGCGTTATGCTTTGTTTATATATTGTGGTCCCCCAACGTTCCTTTCATCTCTTTCACGGGATTTCTTCATACATTATGTTTGGTCTACAATTTTATGTACATTCTTGCATGAGTTTTTAGTAGTTCATTTGTCTCATACCCCACTAGTTGATTTTTTCTAATCATGGGCGATAAAATTCAAGCTAAGGACAAGAGGAAAGTCAATAATAAGACACCGGAGCAATTGGAAGAGATGATAATAAAGAAATTAAAGAGAATGCAAAACTTCATGCAGGGTAAGGTACATCTGCTATATCAAATGTAGTTAATGTATTAGAAAATGGGGATGAAATACATAATAAAAATGTAGAGAATAATGATTTTGCAATGAATAATGATATTGAATTGAATATTATTGTTGGTATGGATGACGAAATTGATATGAATCCAATTGTTGAACCTTTACATGAAAATACAAAATGTTAACCCCGAAATTTGTATGAAAACACTGAATGAAGAAAGTAACATTGTAAACAAATATTCACCTCTAAGAACACCTCCTTGCATTTTGCGAAGAAAAACAATTCACTTAATTGAAATTGATGAAAACATTATAAAACCAATGCCTAACGAAATGTCTAAAAGAAATGCGAGAAAAAAAGCTAGTGGAATTTGAGATAATTACTTTGAGAATTTGAATGACACACAAAGATGTCAATTATTTGTTACATTGATTAAATTAATTAAGATGAGACCTATAATGAAGACCTTGGTGTAACGTTTGCTAAAACGCCCACATGAGACCCAAGAACAAACTAGGGTTAACTAGAAAGAAAATTATGGAATACTTTTTTTTAAAAGCATGCCCAAAAAAAGTTTTCAAAAGTGACAATTGCCACAATGAGGTCTCTAAGGTGATGACCAAAATAAAAATGATATTCCATGATAACACAGTATTTAAAATCCACATTAAACTTTAATACACTGATTTGATTAGGCATGTTAAATCTCCCTAAGGATTATTTAAATAATAAACTAATTCCTACTAAAGTTGAACACTCCCCCATGGGGTGTCAAGGGTAAAAGTGGCCAATGAAATTAAATACTAAGGTTATTTAATTTCTACCATGTTGAAACAATTAGCAAGGTCCTATATTAAAATATTGGGTGAGGATAATGAGCACTCCCCTACCCCACAAAGTAACCCCTTAAAAGTCAACCCATAATTTGGAATTAAAACATTTAAATTAAAAGGGCAATTTCTATTCACCCACTCCCCACCTACTTTTTGTAGGGATGAATCCCATCCCTTGGATGGATTCAATTTGGTCCCTTGATGTGGAAAAAGGGTAACCAACCCTAAAACATCCTTTAGAAGTCTCTTTTCTCATTTCATTTGTCTCATTGTTTCTATTTTGTTTTGCAGGTTAGAGGAGAAGGAAGAGAAGCCATTAGAGGCCATTACAAGCTTTTGGAGGGATTAACATGTCCCATTATTTTCATTTTATTTATACCCTCCTTAGGATTTTTAAATGTATTTGTATATTTTATTAGCTTATTCACCTTGTATTTTCCCAAATTGGCTTGTGGGTTTTTTCCCATTTCATATTGTAAAACTATATTTAGTATGCATTTTCATTTTGTTTAAGGTATATATACAACCTATGTGTATATATACATTTAATCCATTTTGTATTTAATTTAATGGAAATGTATATGTATGTATTTACTTATTTATTTTTCCTTTTTTTTATTTTCCCTTTTTTTTTAACTACCATGAAATTTGAACCCGAAATATTCATTTTAAGACACCTCTAGAAAATTGGAGGTGGAAAATACCTGGCGAATATCCCTGGAACCGGTTTCAGCGAAAGGTGAATTTGACAGTTTTCCAGAACCAAATTTTTGCCAGGTTTTTTGAGCCAGAGAGACTACAGATTTTCAGACACTGACGCCTCATTGACGCACGTCAACAAGAGACTCAGATGTCATTGTTGATTGACATGCATCAACAAGGGCTTCACTGACGTGCATCAATGTTGTTGACGCGTGTCAATGACCCTTGTTGACATGTGTCAACAAGGGCCAACGCGGGAAATTGACATGTCAATGGGCCTTGTTGATTGCATGTCAATGGCCCTTGTTGACACGTCAACAAGGAGTCATTGATACATCAACAAGGGCCATTGACAACAAGCATTGACGTGTCAACAAGGGTCATTGACGCGCATCAACAAGGGTCCTTGTTGACACACGTCAACAAAGCCCTTGTTGATGCGCATCAACAAGGCCCTTGTTGACGCACGTCAATGGCCCTTGTTGACACACGTCGATAAATGTCATTGACCCTGGATTTTTCCTATAAATACCCTCCCATCGGTCATTTTCATGTTTACACTTTCTGGCTCTCAATTTTTTTTGTATACAGGAATCCATCATTCTCAAAGACTCAAGCACAACTACAATGGCGACTACAAGTGCATCCCAACTGCAAGCTCAAGACAAAAATCAAGAGGAAAATCCAGTCCTATCCACGGGCAAGATCATCTACAGGAATCCTTTGTGCCCCCACATCCAGACTGTTTTACAGATGACTTCCGAATACAAGGATTTGATCGATGCATGTGAGTTTAGTGGGCTCGTTAAGATGCCCCATTTTGAAACAGACCAAGATATTTTGAACTACCTTCTCTCATCTTACAATACAGAGGATGGCCTGTTTTATGTTACTATGAATGACGGCCGATTGTTTCAATTCGGTATCGACCCAACTGACATTCATCAGTTTACAGGCCTTCCATTCAGAAATTTACCCTTTGTTACAATGAAGGCAACACTCATCGAAGATGATAAGAAATATCTCGAATCGACGTTCAGTTTCCATGTTGATTGTAAGTATAATTCATTTTCATTCATCATTTTTTATTCAGTTTTTGATTGTGATACAATTTAATGTTATATTAATTCCCACTATTTTTTGGCATTTGCAGCTCATGTCAATAAATCCAGGCATGGTGTGGATACGCAAGCAATTGCACACCACTTTCTTACTGCAATGATTTCCTTTTTTCAATCTAGAATAGTTTTGCAGGGTCGGCAAATAGATATACCAAACTGGGCCATTGCATACATTGTTGCAACTATCGCAAAACAAAAATTTGATTGGTGCACCTTTTTATCAAAAAAATAAGAACTGACATAACAAATGCAAAGCTTTCAGAAAAACCTGTCATTTACTCCACAAACTATCTCCTTGGCCTTTATTACGAGGCTCTTTTAAATTTAAAAGACAAACCAATTCCCACTTGCACTGACGAGGCGTTGATGAAGTTGTCAATTCCATTTGAAGAACAACAGGTATAAACTATTAAGTTTGTATTTCGACATTACACTGTGCACAAGTATTAACAATTTACTATTTGCAGAGAAGATTTATGGAAGCCCTTCCCCAAAAAAAGGTGTTATCAAGAGGAAGAGGCCAACAACACGCTGAGGCTTCGGGAGATTCCCAATCTGAAATGGAAGCTCACTCCTCTCCGAACCCCCAACAGTTTGAATTCGTTAAACGCCAGAGAAGTAATACCTTTTCATGTATTATTTACAAATTCCAAATTTGTATTTTCATTTTCCAATTTAAATTTTACCCAATTGAATTGACATACAATTCAATGTTGATGACATTGCAGGGACTTTGGACCATACGCGTGTTTCGGAAACTCAACCATCTTCCCCAACTCACTCAGTACAGTCACATGCATTTGTATCTTCTCAACAACCACCAATTACTACTCCAACACAGCCACCCTTAGCACCGCGACAAGCTACCCCTCAACAACAAGGTACAAGTTTTGAATACTACTTCGTTTAATTTCATAGTTTTTGCATTGTTTTCTAGTTTTTCATATGTTTTTTCTTGAACTTTTCAGCACATTGCAGTCCTCCTTCTGTTCAAACAGTGGCACCGACCCCCCCCTCAACCAATAATATTTAAAATGCCAACCAGAGGATCAGGAAAAAAGAACATTGGTAAACGCATGCCAATTGCTCCGGCCCCTAGCGGGACACTAAACATTGCCTCCTCCTTTCGAATTCCAACCCTCTCACTTGGTGGCTTGCCCAGTGCAACGGCATATCGGTTTTGAATAATATAAATTTAGATGAAGATTACTTGGGCATTGATAGCAATGACCCAACTAGATTTTTCAATACCCGTGAGATGATTCAAGGCCAGCAGGTATACTTCAATTTCAACATACTTTACCATATTGAATTACATTTCGCTTTAGATTTATTTGTCTGAATCTTGATTAATTTTATCACAAACAGGATCAGGCCACCCAAAGGCAGAAACAAGTAGCAGTTGATCAACCCGAAATCCCCCATACCTCTCCAGCGAGATCATCTTCATCAGATACAGATGGTGAACAGTTGCTACCTTTTCCTTTGGAGAACTTAATTGGTTATGATTGTCAATCCCATGTCAGTGAGTTTATTCTACCTCATATCAGTCAGCTCATAGAATGGGAGAGAAGGGCTAAAGTACTTATCAATGAGATTATTAGTCATTATGAAAATTATTGGCAAAGGGATAGTTTATACGCTGCAGTCCAGAATCAACCTGCGAAGATGGATTCCTTACTTACCCAAGTAAGAAGTGGGACTGTCACGTATAACAACAACTATAAAGATGACATTTTGGATAAGACATTAAACAAATTGGAAAATATTAGTGCTGAGGCCCAGGCATATTTTAACAAATGGTCTAAGGACAAGGATCTGGTAGCAGTTGCAAATGCCGAGAGAGATAGAGCGGTCGTAAGTATTATCACTTTCAAACAATAATTTTTGTTAATTTAAAGTTTTCTTATTTTAGTAATATGTTGAATTGACATTACTTTTTTTGTGCAGTTGAAATATGAAAATTTGAAGAGTCAAGCAAAGGTTTTCCAAGTTCACTTGGAAACAACGAAGAACAGTTTATCCGCAGCAAAGAATTTGAAGGAAAATATTGTTTTGGTTAACAAACAAAACAATACACTGAAGCGGATAATTAAAGAGCACGGCTTCGACCCTGAAATATTATTCAAAGCTAAGGCAGCAGCTGATCCAAATTTGTTGTCCCATGGAGATGCGACAAAGCAAGAAGAAAGAATTTTAAAAAATCTAGACAGTGTTGCGGAAGATCTCATAAGTTCTGGGGTTATTTCTGCCATTGGGGAAAGGGGTACAACCACAGGTGAAGAAACCATTGGGGAAAGGAGCACAGGAGTTGAAATGGATACAGAAAAAGAGGGTTGAAAATTTTTATTATTGAGTGTGGAAACTTGAAATATTGAGTCTATATTTGAAAATTTGAAACATTGAATGTTGTGGTCATGGCATTTGAATTTTATTATCTGGATTTGATAGCCTTTGAAAATTTGAAATACTATATAATCTTTAATTTTATAACTTCCTATATATTATGTATAGAATTTCTAGATTGTATATGGAGTTTATGTTTTTTGGTTTACTTGTAATGATGATTGCATTAGATAGGGATGATGACGTATGTTTCTTGTTTACTTGGATTATCATGAATTGTATGTGGACGTAGATTTAGCTTCAAGCACGATAATTCTTCTTCTCTAGACATTTAAACTTGTTTTAAGATAATTCTTCTTCTCTATACTTGTAATGACATTGACATTAGAATTATAGATGATGATGAATGATGATAATGGATAATTGTTTTAAAAAAATGGAATGTGTTAGGACAGAGACATTTCTTTAAATTTAAAATAATGATATGATATGATGAGGATTATGATAATGATATATGATGGATATAGATGATGATGAATTTTATGTTTTTTAAAAAATGGACAGAGACATAGATTTAGCTTCAAGCAAAATAATTCTTCTTCTCTAGACATTTAAACTTGTTTTAAGATAATTCTTCTTCTCTATACTTGTAATGATATGATCATGATGACATTAGAATGGATATAAATGGAATGATGATGATGAATGATATACTTGTAATATGATCATGAATTGTTTTTAAAAAAATGGAATGTGTTAGGACAGAGACATTTCTTTAAATTTAAAATAGATAAATAATTGTTTTAATAATAATTGTAGTGTCAGGATTATGATAATGATATGATGATGATATGATATATATGGATGATGATGAATTTTATGTGGACGTAGATTTAGCTTCTAGCACGATCGTGGATGACGAATTGTATAATGGATCGTGGATTATGAATTGTATAATATGGAAAAATCTTCCTCTGTAAAATTTGATTGTGTCATTTTATCCCACAAAGTTTAAAAAATATATCAAAGCATTTTGCAAATATAAAAAATAAATTAAACATAATTGTAAGAAATCAAGAAAGATGATATGATAGGGTTTAACTTACCTCTAGTGTTTTAGATGGCTGTGAAATCATCACTGTAATGTGCTAGATCTTTGTTTTAAGAAAACTCAACACGAGAAATGGATTAGTAGATAGATGGGTGAGTTGCCTGACATTGTCAGTCCCGAGAAGTACCAGCTTCCTCGGATGGATGTCAACCCACGTTTTCAAAAAAAATAAAAAAATTGTATTTAAATAAATGTAAATATATATACCTGTAACATCTTTAATGATAACAAGAGCTGAAAAAAATTTAAAGTGACAAACAATAAGATTAAGGTGAAGAAGATACCTATTTAAAGTTGAAACAATCCATTATCAATAGCTTCTTCAAACTCGATGTTCTCTTCTGTAGAGTGTGACGATGCGCCAATTCCACTCTCAACGTTGGGAACAGTTGTACTTGTAGCTGTATTATTCACACCTCTTCTTTCGCAAAGGGAATTCCAATGCACAATTTCTCTGTCGAAAGGAAAGGTTTCCATGGAGTATCGAGATACATAACACCTCATGCAACTTTCCAGATTTTTATCCAACTTGTTTCTCAGTTTTGATTTTATAAATGATAATGCACTGAAAACCCTTTCATCCTCCACAGACCCCAAAATCATTGTTTGGCATAACTCATATAATCTGAAATATTCACTGATATCTTCTTGTAAGATAGAACTTTGATAGATTCCTCGCCACAGCCTTGTAATAGCACCACTTTCAGAAGGTTCGTCTAAATTTTTATATTGGTTCCTCATTGTTGTTGCAAAATTTGTTGATTGAAATTTTAATAAATCAGCATTCAGTATACCTTTGATTTCCATACCCTTGAACTCTGAAGTCTTTGCGAAATGTTCCATTATTGTACCCATGGATTTATGGAAATGCTTTCTTACAAAGTCAGCATGACCACCTTCAGTATTCCAAAAATTAGGATTCATCACACCCATGGCTTCAAGAATTTTATCTTTGGAGAAACGTTCTCTAATTTCTGATGATAAGGATTCTGAAATTTTTTAAGCTTTATTCTTGTTTCAACTATAACAGACTCAAAGAGATTACGTGTCACGGGAACATCTTCTCATTCCGATCCTGTAATATCTTGACATTTTTGCAAAATGTGCAGTGGTATGTCCCTCCCATTAACAGTGATGCAGAGGTGATCGTGGATATTAAATCTCAAATAGTTACTGGGATTTTTAAGATCTAATAAAGCTTTCCAATTCTCAAAAACAGGTGTATCAAAACTATCTTGGGAATAGTACAAGATATCAAGACTTTGACATACCATTTTTCTCATCCGTATAAAATCCACAATATAGATTAATCTCCCCTGTGCATGCTTCATCAGTGTATTGATCTCCTGCAACATTGGAAGAATACCAACCAATGTAAGCAATGTCTCCAAATCAGTTAAACGGAACAACAAGTCCCTCGCCCTATCAACTTCATGACGATATTTGTGCATGAAACCAACCAACGAAGGATACTCCTCACGAACTCTGCATGCAGGTTCATACAAAGAGATCCATCTAGTCTCAACATCTTTCAGAAGTTTTTTGCCATCTGTAATTCCAATTGCAAATTTCTGGAACTCAAGAAATCACTTTGGGCTGCTTGCCATATAGGCATGAAGTTCTCTTATAAGGTCTTCTAATTTAGCAACATTTTCGTGGTTGCTTACCATTTTATACGCTAAATTCATTCTGTGAGCCATACAGTGAATTGGTAGCATATATGGGGCCACTGTTGTTTGTAATCTAACACACAACCCTGTTCGGTGACCCTGCATGACAGATGCACCATCTACTCCGACGCATACCAACTTCGTAGCAATTTCATAATCAGTCATTCCAGCAATATCTTTCAAATGAGAAACAACTATTTTATGTAGGTTTTCGGCATTACAGTTTTCAACCATTTTCATAACACCCAACAGATGAGGTGTCCTTATATGATTTTCTAAAGTATAGACATGGATACATACCCATGCAGTGTTGTCGACTGTTGTCACTTCATCAATTGAAAGAGAGATAAACTTTGATTTTTTTACATTCTCTTTCAAATCTTCCTTCTCTATCATCGAAAGGCATTTTTCCATTTCCCATCCACTACTTTCAGACCAATGAGACTGAGGTACATTCAACATTCCATTATATTGATACAAAACTTTGAAATCGAGGAAATCTGAAATCGGTCTTCCTTTCTTTAGTATGTGAAATAAAGTAGAGAATTGTATGAGTTTTGCATGTAGATTTGTTTGATTCATCTTACCAATTTGCGATGTGATCGTTCCTCCCTTTTCCATGAGATGTCTGCATTTTTTCTACTCTGCCTCATAATCCACTGCGTATCTAACATGCATGCATTCTTTTTCAGTTTTCCACCTGTGTGTTTTGATTTTCTGGCCATCTGCCCCCGTTACAGTCAAATATTGTTTTCCACAATGTTTTTCTATAGTGTCCAGCTTCATTTGCATTTTTTGTTGCTTTCCCAATTTCCACGTACATATTGTACATGTACATTCAGATGGGATCTCTTCAGAATTAGATGATTGTACAGGTTCGATAAATGGAAATTTAGCTACCCAATCAAACTTGTATGACCTGCCAATGGTCCACATATTCTTGTTCATTTTCAATGTTTTACTTTTTTGAGTAGAATTTTGAGCAATATCACAATCACCTGGTTTCCTCTTTCATGAACCAGAATTTGAATTTGATTTTTGTGTTCCATTTTGCTGAGTATTTGTATGTGTGATATCTTGATGCACTTCTGGTTGCACCCCAACAGGAAGAATATCTTCAAGATCTGGCATATTATCGTAGGTGTCATTTGTTTGATACTGTGCAGAATGCATGTCCACCTCAATAATACCTTCCACACAGTCAGTATTCTGATTCTTTCTGGTGGCATCTATATGGTTGTTGGTATTTTCAATATCTGTATCAGCAGAGTTTCCAAAATACTTGAACAGTGATTTCTGAGATTTCTTAGTTACTTTTAGGGTCTTCGCATTCTTAGGACTAGCACCTTCCATTATTCTGAACAGAGTCCTGCATCAGCAAAAGAACCAAGTAGCGACTCAGCGAGTCAGAGTCAAAATTACTATCACGTGTCAACTATGGTAATCCCTGTCGCACGTCAACAACTAACCCTTTGTCAACAAACAACACGTCAACTATCCTTCACGCATCAACAAGGTGTCAACTGTCTCTGTCACACATCACCAAGGCATCAACTGGCTCTTGTCATGCGTCAACTCTATCCCTGTCACATGCGTCAACTACTTATCCCTTGTCACACGTCAACTCTCTCTCTGTCACACATCAACAAGGCATCACTGTCTCTATCACGCATCAACTCTATTCCTCTCACATGTCAACTGCTTACCCCCTTGTCACGTCTACAATATCTCCTTGTCACGCGTCTGCAATACCTCTTTGTCACGTGTCAACTATATCCCTGTCGCGCATCAACAACTAACCCTAACAGGCTAACAACAATCTCTGGTGCTTAAGAGTATGTGAGTTCAAACTTCACGGTATTGGTAATTTGGTAAGCTACTTGTGGTAGTACCGTAGTATACTACCCGGTGAATCACCTAGGTTTTTATAGGAGATGTTTTCAAATGAAGGTGAAGCCGACCCCAAAAAAAATATACTGTAAATTTTAGGTGAACAGGACACCGACCCGCTCCGAAAAAATCACCTTTTCAAATTTTCCTAAAATGAAATTTTCACCATATTACGAATATTCACCACTAAAATTATCGATCCGAGGTCCCTGGTAAAGTTCCAAACTACAGCACTTTTAAAAGTATAGGGAAGTCTATAGAAATCTGTGGCTCCGATCTCAATGTCCCAACTACAACAGTGTACCTATATGTTACCACCTATCTTCAATAAATGGTGCTTCTCTACAAGCAACCTAGTCAAGAGAGCGTTGGTGAGATCCCAGAATTTTCCCACCCGACAAAAGAGTCACTTTTAATCACCTTTTCTTGATTTTGAATTGTCTCTGTCGTCTCTTTTTCTAGTGGTTCTTAATTATGGGTCATGGCTTCGTCCCATAAGACAAAGGAGTCATCTGAGATATTTACCTCTTGTTAGGGGAGTTTGGGTCTACTCTTACTGGTATTTGACTGAGAAAAATTCCCAGTCCTCACTAGTGGGATGCATAATCTGTCTATGTTATGGATCCTGCAACCTAGAAATGGTCACACTGATGATATCCATCCTAACTAATTCTCCTTGGGAGAAAATTCCTGATGGGACCCACACACATACTCCGAAACCTATACTTTGTGAATATCTATATACACACACACAAGAACTTACATGCTACTGATATTATAGTGGCAACTGACTCAGTGACAGATCTATCACTATATGCCACGAGGTCATTCTGAATCAAACATATGCTCGATATTTGCTAATGTGGCTTTGAGACTCTCTCTGTATGCTATTTCCCCCATGTCAGGTACATGTGACAATATAGGAACTCTTCTCCAGACCTATGCTAGTTAAGCTAATGTATCAAACCCTGCAACCACCCAAATCCAAATTGCAGGGACCTAACCTAGATCAGCACACTTGTAACTATGTGCGTGCATCTTAAAATCGATTCTTAACCCTTTTATCGGTAATAGTTGCCTGGCGTAGATGCATGAAACTCGTTCTATCCATGGCATAGCACTAATACCCTTACCACACCATCTATACTTGCTCATAAAACACTCCTACAATATAGCTCCCAGGTAACTTCTTATGGACTATAGTACTATGGATATAGTACCCATAGATAGGCTTGAAGCTCAACTAATGCTCATATGCTTATTGAGGCCAATCTTACCTCACTTTCCACACCTTCCTAAAATATAGAGAATAATATGATGACTGTAGCTTCAGGACATCTCCCTGATATGGTCTATAGCTATGCACTCTGATCAACTAATCCTCTTTGCATGCTTCTTAATGATAAGTAGCCAAACATACAAAATTCACACAAAATGAAAACATCCACCATGACCTAGGTTGACTACATGCCTTTCTGTATACTCAGATGCTACCCCCATGCTCCTCAGTCAAATGCAATGGCTCCGAGTTCCATGCCTTTCATCCTCACTAGGGCTTGGTGTGATTACACGCCAATTTATTTACATTGACATCCTCCAAGCTAGATGTAAAATTTGTGGTCAAGTAATGAATAGCTTCAATTCTGGAGGTGTCATACCGACCCACAATTAATCTGTATCCGTTTTC
Source organism: Taxus chinensis (assembly GCA_019776745.2). Classification (NCBI taxonomy): domain Eukaryota; kingdom Viridiplantae; phylum Streptophyta; class Pinopsida; order Cupressales; family Taxaceae; genus Taxus; species Taxus chinensis. The sequence continues at coordinate 585,002,696 of CM034156.1, read as the reverse complement.
ATTTCACATAGACACTTCCTGAGTGGAGAATAGAAATATGCAGATAGTGTAGTTTTCTAGATTTAGTAATCTCTTTTGCACTAGGTTAAATTTCATGTCTCATGTTCACCTAGAAATAATTATTGACCAAATGAAACTCCATCATCCCTAGCATTACACAAATTTTCCTCAAAATTCCCAAAATTTGAGTCTTCCCTTAATCTTTTGCACTCTCAAAGATTAAGGACATATATCAAGACTTTACACAGGGTTAATCTTCCCTAGGGTACAACATACTTTACATCCATCGAAACTCAACCCTATGGTTCAAGATGCCAGCCTCTAATCAACCAATTATTAACATCACTATTTCACAACACTTCACTAGGAAGGATGGCTTTCCATTAAATGTTATTCTTCTACCATCTATAATAATATATCCTAATATTATTTAACCTCTTACAATATAACATCATTATCAATAATTATCCTTATCTATTTTAAATAAATTTTGTACAGACTACAGATAAAAACTCTTCCTTTTCCATTCCCACAACCTTATTCCTTTTTTTAAAATCAACTATTAAAAAAAATCTCTAGTTTTTCACTCTATATATTCAACCACTACTTATTTTACTATTCTACTCATTTAGCCCCCTCTAATTTTTCCTTTTTGAAAATGCATGAGCAGAGGAGAAGGCCATACTGAACCCTATTATTGTATTTCCTATACTTGTTTTATGGACAAGGTCAATAAGAAGTTCAATATTTTAGGTTTCTTATTGTTTTCAATTTCATTCAGGTTTCATTGGGAGGGATCTTTTCCAATAATACATTTGGGTTTTAAATTTGGGGAAAACCCTACCCCCATGAATAGAAAGACTATTTTTATACATCCACCCTTTGACAATTGCTCAATTGTGAACCTGGTTAGATTGCTAGTTTCCTTCATTCTAGTAATTAATACATACATTTGTCATCAAAACTTAAATCTCAAGGAACTCCTAAAAATTGATGCACTTCAAAGTCCACAGGAAAGAAATATTTGACAAACACACGAATAATCTAACATAACTAACACCTAGTTTCATATCGAACCGTTACATTAAACTTTCTCCAGCAGCAGTTAATAGAACCACCAGCTACATGCACGATATTGCTATCAAAGCAAAGGAATTTTAGCTACTAATATCGATTTAATTACATGCAAAAATCATTTTTTTATCTTAATATTTTGATAAATAATGTAGAAGGTAAGAGGGAGTACATTTTCCTTTCCATTAGCAATTTGTAATAGGTTGCAAAAATTTTCCAGAATTACATTCTAGAATACAACAATTACTACTAGTTCATTGACCAAATGAAAGACAACTTTTATTATAAGCTCTTTTTTTATCAACAATACAAGAGTAAATATAATTAGCGTAACTTTTCCATACATGGTCTTTCAAGTAACACAATGAAATGTATCATTTCTTAATATAAATTTCTTAACAATCCACAAGAGATTTTACAACAACATTTCTGTTAATAAATTTTTAAACAAGACAAGAACAACACACTTAATGAAGGTTGTCATAACTAAAAGAGTAATGAAAACCTTATAGATTCCAATTCACAGCATATTACATCAACTTTCAAACAAATCTAACCTTCTTTCTCATTTCACAATTTACATTACAACAAGGTTCTAATAACCATACAAAGAAAAATCCTTCCTTCCCTTTTCAATACAATACAACTCTTCTCAATGTCCAAGAATAACACACCAACTTTCCTTTACAATGATTATTACAATGTTCTCCACTTAAAGTGGGAATATTATACAAGGATGTAAATATAAAAGGAAATACAATATTACAATTTCTCCACTCTAAGTGGGTAAAAAGTACAAGGTAGTTTCACAAGGTCTCCAACAAGACTCCAAGCTCCACAACTCCAACAAGGTAGCTCCTTCAAGATTGTTTTGATTCACAACAAAATGGGGGGAGAGGCAACGCTCTCCACCCAACCAAGATATCCAATGGAGAGGAGAAGCCATCCTCTCCATTGGCCCCCGAGCCCCAACCACATTACAATGGGAGAAAATTTCAACTCATGGCAACTACATAGCTTCCACAATACTTAACAAAATAGTTTCACATTCATTCCATTTACATACAAACACAACAACAACTCAACAAGAAGAAATCAACAAAACAAAAATATAACAAGGCTTATCAAGAAAGCCAAAAGAGTAAGACCTATGGGGAGGCCACTTATGCCTCCCAATGGGAATGGGTGCCCACCTAAAAGCCTCCAATGTAAAACACAATTTCCCCTACCAACTTTTATGCCTCCCTCAAGTACCCCTTATACCTCCATACACTCTTATGCCTCCCTCAAAACTCTTATGTCTCCCTCATAATAAGAACAAGAAGAAATGCAAGCATTCCTCATACATAGGTGGGGCACCCAACCCAAACTCCCTCCACAAGAAAGTGATCTCTTATGCCTCCCTACAAGAAAAACTCCCCATAGTCTCCTCCCACTCCCAACTTAGGCAATCTACCCACACCCAACAAGCATTCCAAAGAAAACAACACTCAACACAACATAAAAACACATACAATAAAACAAATAACATAATTTAAACTAAGGTGAAGCTCCTACCTCTCCATGGTAGAGCTTGTTCCTAAGTATGAAGTTCCAAGCTTCTCCAAAGACCAAGCAAGCATCCACAAAGCTCCAAAAATCCACAACTCTCTCAAAATCCTCTCACTCTCCAAAATTTCAAGAGACTAAAGAATGATCATCCAACCCCAAAACAAGCAACAAGAATTCAATAAATAGAGAAAGGAGAGGGAGGGATGATGTGGCTCCAAGTAGGATGCCACCTCATTTCCTCTCCACTCCACATCACTTGGTCAACCTCATATTCCAATGCACAATTAATAAGTGGTTGGAGGAATGACAAGAACCTTACACACTTCATCTAAGCCCACTCCCCCAAAGGACAAAATTAAATATTTGAAAGAAAGTGCAATTAACATTTCACTTTTTTAACTTCCCAAAACACCTAAAAGAGCCTAAATTTGACCCCCCAACCCATAGGTAGGGTTGGCATGGGAATTTAAGAGGTGTGGGACAAGTTTGACTTGTCCCACAAGCTTCCAAATTTGGCCTCTAAGGCCAAATTCGAGTTTCCCATGAGGGGTAGAGTGTGCTACACTCAAAACTCAAACACACATCACTCAACACAAAATTCCAAGAGTAAATCAAGTCTAATAAATGAACTCTTTTTTTGTCACATAGCTTTAATTAGTTTAGGACAAATTTAAATTAGCTTAATTACGACACTACAACCCATGAATAATAAAGGGGGTAAACACAAATCCAAAAATCTAAATAATAAAACAAGTAGAATTTCATTACTAAAAGAAAAACACATACTAACATACTAAAAGGGGAAAAAAATTAAAACAAAACAACACATGACCCCTAGGTCACAATTTTCTCCTAACCAAATAATTCTAACACACACACAATTACATTGTTGCCATGGTGACCCTAGTTGAATTCTTCTTGAATTCTGATGTGGTTGGTCTACAATCCCCCGATGTTGTTGTGAATATAATATACCTGTAAAACAGAGAATACCTTCTTTCGGCCTCGTGGCCGCATTAAAACATTCATGCCAAAATATGCGATAAAATATAAAATGAACTATATGCAAATTAATATCATCTATGCAAATAAAATATCACTTACAATTTCTATCACATTTCTATTCCACATTTCATCCATGTCAAAACGATCACAACATTAATCCAATTATCAAAGGTCTACTCAATATGACTAAATATATCACATGTCAGAAATACAGATAAATAACCATGTCAACAATATATCAATATCAACATCAAATGTCTCTAATGGTCCATATGCATCATATACAAATAAAATCAATAACAGTTTAGTATCTCTGATATCTACTAACATGCTAAATCAAAAAGTTATAATATATCCATAAGTGCAGTCGAATAGTATCAAAACCAATAAGTAAAAAAGGTGTTAAAGGGAAGTGGGCACTACATCCCCCTCCCCTTAGACTCAACTTACTCCTAGAAGTCACTGGAACATGTGTGGAAACTACACTCATAGCAAAGTAGCATCCTCCTTAGTAGCTGCAGTCTCATCATATCTGTCCCACTAGACCCAAACCTAGTCAATATCTCTGTCCGCAAAGGCCCAGGGTCCTGCACTCTATAATAGCATATGGGCTCCACCATCACCTTCCCCTGATCCTGCACCTATAATGCGGTCCAATCTAGTACGTGAGAAGGATCATAAATATATCTCCTAAGCACAGAAACATGAAACACATCATGGATGCGAGACAAGCTAGGTGGAAATGCTAGACGATAGGCCAAGGGACCGATGCACTCCAAGATCTCAAAGGGACCCACAAACCTAGGAGCAAGCTTAGAACCTTTTCCGTAACAGATAAGGCTCTTATGCGATCTAACACGAAGAAACACCTTCGTGCCCACCTCAAAACTATGATCTGTCCTATGCTGGTCCGCATATTTTTTTGTTTATCTTACACCTCCTGTAATCTCTGTCTGATCAAGTAACCTGCTGCTCCATATCCTGCAATAATGCTGGCCCTAAGTGAAACCCTATCCTCTAACCTATCCCAACTAAGAGGTGTCCTGAACTCTCTGCCATATAATGCCTGAAAAGGAGCCATGCCTATCAAACTCTGAAAACTATTATTGTAGGAAAACTCCACCAAATACAGATACTCCTCCCATCTCGACTGGTGATCCATAACATACATCCTAAGCATGTCCTCTAAAGATCTGATTTACCCACTTAGTCTATCCATTTGTCTCAGGGTGATATGTTGTGCTGAAATTGATCCTCATCCCGAGAGCATGATGCATGGTGGTCTAGAAATGGGAAGTGTACAAAGGATCGCGGTCGCAAATGATCTTCTGTGGAATTCCTATGTTATCTGACAATCTCATCAAGATATACCCGTGCCACAACACTAGTTGTATAGGTGGTCTTCACCGGAGAAAAATGAGCTCCTTTCGTCAATTTATCCACCATGACCATGATGGCATCGTGGTGGTATCTCGACGTCGGTAACCCAACGATGAAGTCCATGGAAATGGTGTCCCACTTCCACTACAGTATGGCGTGAGGAAAGAGAAGGCCAGCTAGATGTTGATGCTTAGACCTTCACCCTCTGGCACTCTAAGCAGTGTGACACAAACAAGGCCACATCTCTCCGAAGTCCTCTCAAAAAATACAACTGTCTCAAGGTGGCGTGCATCTTCTTCACCCCAGGATGGGCTGAATAAGGTGCACGATGAGCCTCTGTCAAAATGTCTTGTCTCAAGCCTCCATCTCTAGGAACATATATATGACCTCTGTGTCTGAGAAGGCCATCTTCCTCTAAATAAAATCCATCAAAACTTCCCCTCAAGGGGTCTCTGAGACTCAATCTCTACTTTTGCTGCAAGGTAGAAATTGTCCTGAGGAAGTTGCTGCAAAATCCTGCTCCATAAATCTGTGCCCACTAAAGTGGCCATAACCACATGTATCCATCTACTCAAGGCGTCTGCAACCACATTCTCCTTCCCCTTCACATGCTCTATCTCCATGTCATACTCACAAAGAAACTCCATCCAATGCCACTGACGAGCATTGAGATTGGGCTAGCGTGAAGAGGTGGCGAAGACTCAAGTGATCATTCCTAAGTGTGAATCTTCTGACCAAGAAGAAAATGTCTCCACCACACTAAGGCATGCACAACTGCTGCAAGCTCAAGATCATGAGTCGGATAATTGAGCTCATAATCTTTGAGTTTGCGAGACTCAAAAGTAACTACTCTTCCCTCCTGCATCAACACACCTCCAAGTCTTGCCAAAGAAGCATCTGTGTAAACGTAGAACTCACCCTGAGGATCTGGTACTTCAAGAATAGGTGAATTGTTGTGAGACATTCCTTCAGTGTACTAAAGGCCTGCTCACATCTTTCTGACCAAACAAACTTCTTCCCTTTCCACTGAAGGGAAGTGATGGGGTGCCATAATCCGAGAAAAGTCCTGAAAAAATATCCTATAATATCCTGCTAAACCCATGAAGCTACGCACCTCGGTCACACTAGTGGGTGCTGGTCAATCCATGATGGCTCAAATCTTGGAAGGATCGACTGCAATACCTTCCCTAGAAATGATGTGGCCCAAATACTGCACCTCTGTCTGAAAGAATGCACACTTCTCCAAGTTCCCATAAAGATGCTGCTCATGAAGACACTGAAGAACCTGATGAAGGTGCTCTTTGTGCTCCTCACGCGTACTTGAGTAAATCAAAATGTCATCAAGGAAGATGAGCACAAAGTGATCTAAGAAAGGTCCTGAACACCCCATTCATCAAACTCATAAAAACTGCGGGGGCATTCATCAAACCAAAAGGTACCACTGTGAACTCGTAGTGGCCATATCTCATACGAATGGTGGTCTTATGAATATCTACCTCTGTAATCCTGAGCTGATGGTAACCTGACTTAAGATCTATCTTTGGAGAAAACTGTAGCCCCCTTCATCTGATCAAATAAATCATCAATGCGTGGAAGGGGGGTAACGATTCTTGATCGTTACTTTGTTTAGCTGATGGTAATCAATACACAACCATAGAGATCCATCCTTCTTCTTTACAAAGATCACTGGTGCACCCCAAGGGGATACAATAGGATGGATTAGGCCCTTCTCCAGAAGGCCCTCTAGCTATAACTTGAGCTCACATAGCTCAGGAGTAGTCATCCGATAAGGTGCTCGTGAGATAGGATCTGCTCCTAGAACAAGATCTATATGGAAATCTATCTCACATGGGGGAGGTAACCCCGGTAGCTCCCATGGAAACACATCCAAAAACTCTCTCAAGATGGGATGGGAATCAAGTGATGGTTCCACTAGACTCATCCTCTGATCTGTCACTAATCGTCACATAACATACAACTGACAACCCCGTCGTGACACACCACTTAAGCTACATGGCAGATATGGTGTGAATGGAAACGAGTCTCCTAACCCCTGACTAAAACTGACTCAACTCCAAGATCATCATGCACAGTCATATAATATTATGGTGCCAATCCACTCTGGCTCCTGTGTGTAGACAACTAGTCCATGCCCAAGAGGACTCCATACAAACCCAACGGAAGGATATGAAGATCCAAGGTAGTGGTGAAAGGTCCCAAATCCACTACACACTCCTTAACTAAGGAGTCTACAAAGATCTTGGCTCCATAAGACATCTTGACATCCCAACTAAGACCCTGTCTAACTGCTACTAGCCTGCATCACTCTACTAAAGATGGTGCAATAAAAGAATCATAATAACAATAAACAAATACAATGGAGGCAGGAACACCACCATTGCTACCTATCATCTAAATCATGGTACTCTAGTACTTAGCCTGACAATTCTCAACCGCTGCATAGATCCAATGACCACGCCCCATGTCACCAATAGTAGGCTCTGAGATCTATGTCCTACCCTTGTTATTAGGATTCTATGGGCACTCTCTCAAAAAATGTCCAGTAGCAGGGTAAGTGCACTAAGCTGGGGGGCTAAAAGGGGGTCTTAAGTGGATGCATTTTTATAAAAAAAAAACTTCAACTTGTACGAGCTTTTTGAAATAGTACACTCAAAATTGGAAGATGTTGTAGAAATATGAATCGTAGAATTTTGAGTCTAGTTTCTAAGCTATTACATTTTATTGAAAATGGATAAGTTTAAGTGGGTCAAACAACTAAAATACCAACAAATGCTCCATTTTTTGTTAAAAAATATAATAGAGTGACTTTCGTGCCCCCCACCATTTTTTGAGCACCATATAATATTTTCGAAAAAACTTTGGTAGAAAGATAGGTAGGAGCATCAAGTTTGGGCTCCATTTTTAAAAAGATTTTTTTAGTGAATATTTTTTATTTATGATTTTTCTAGTACAAAAATTTTTATGTTTTGAAAAATAATAGAGCTCCAACCATGCCCCCCCCTCCCCCAACTACCTCAAAAAATATTGATATTTTGTTTTATTTTGAATATGTATAGAACTATGCCTAGTTTGGGTTAGTATTTTTTTTTAAAATTTCAATCACCCAAAAAAATATAAAAAATGAAAGATAGACATATTTACACTTCAAAAAATAGCTATAAAAAGGCATAGTTAGAAAATAAATAATATGGAAACATTATATTAGTAAGAAAATTTGAAAAATTATATTTTTAGAAAGAAGAAACTCTGCTCTAGTCATGGTATAATTTTTAAAAAACAGATCGATTGTTTTATTTTGATTTATCATAGAGGAAGTGTCATTTTTACATTTTATTGTAAAATCATGTTGTTTGATGTGTTTGTACAGGTCCATGCCTCAGGCTTGGGGATCAAAAATCGGATCCCAAGCCCTTGAGGCATGGCTTGAGAAAAGAGAAAATGAAAAACGCATATGCGTTACATAACGCTTACGAATTTTTCTTTTTTTTTATATATTTTACCCCACCAACGTCCCTTCATCTCTTTGATGGGAATTCTGTAAACATTTTGTTTTGTCTACAATTTTCTCTACATTCTTGCACGATTTTTTAGTAGTTCATTTTTTCCCCTATCCCACTAGTTGTTTTTTTCTAATAGTGTGTGATAAATGTCGAGCTAAGGACAAGAGGAAAGTCAAGAATAAAGACACCAGAGAAATTGAAAGAGAAGAGAATAAAGAAATTGAAGAGAATAAAAAAACTTCGAGCAGGGCATGGTACACCCGCTATATAGCTAATGTATTATAAAATGGGGATGCAATACATAATGAAAATGTAGAGAACAATGATTTTGTAATGAATAATCATTTTTCAATGAATAATGATATTGAATTGAATGATAATGTTGGTATGGATGAAGAAATTGATATGAATCCAATTGTTGAACCCTTACCTTAGAATGCGAATGTTAACCCAAAAATTTGTATGAAAACACTGAATGAAGAAAGTGAACTTATAAATGAATCTTCACCTCTAAGAACACCTCCTTCCATTTTGTGAAGAAAACCAATTCACTTAATTGAAATTGATGAAAACATTATAAAACCAATGTATAACAAAATGTCTGAAAGAAATGTGAGAAGAAAAACTAGTGAAATTTGGGATAATTACTTTGATAATTTAAATGATACAAAAAGATGTAAATTATTTGTTTCATTAATGAAATTAATTAAGATGATACCTATATATGAAGACCCTGGGGTTAAGAAACATCTAATAATGTTGTCGATCAAAATGCGTCAATTGTTGAAAACATACATAAATCATACCAAACTGTAGGTGGCAAAAGATGCACCAAAGATAGTAATTGCTACATGGTGTGCACTTACTAATTGTATAGTAAGTGATAAAAAAGTTAATAAATGCTTGATTAGAAAAAGAAGTAGTGCTTTGAAGCTAAACAGAAAAACACTAATGAAATCAATAGAGAGACGTAAACGTCTTGAGTTAGTCAATAACACTGATTATTGGGATTTCTCTAAAAGACTTCCACAAAAAAACAAGAATACATCTGATATTCGAAAAGAATTAATTGTAAAATTTTGGAATGAGAAACACATGGGTGTCACCGAATAGAAGAGATACAATAAAAATAAGAATAGGTTCTCGTAATTGTGAATCGTGTGTAAAGAATTTGTAAGATATGAATCAAACAGAATTTTTCTCTAAGTTTAAGAATGAAAATCCAAAAATTAACATTAGCCAAAGATTCTTTCAAATGAGAAAACCCTTTTATGTGAAAATCAATCACTCACGTGTCACTTGTTGTTGCAGGCATCATGTTGAATTTTTAATGCATTATGATGTTTTTTGTCAAATATGTCATGTTTTTGCATACTAACATCATGTTGTAGGAGTGTGGAATAGATGTCCCACAAAAATCTTCAAGGGAATTTATTCCGGCAATATTTTGTGAAAAATGAACTAGACAATTTTTTTTTATAACAAAGCATGTTTGGATGGAACGTGCAATGTATGCGGTGGCTTGCCAAATATAAAAATTTGTATCCATGAGGAGAGTACATATTCAATAAGAAAAGAATTAGTTGATTTAACCAAACATAAATCGGTGGCATATCAATTAAAATATGGAAAATAATCTAAGAGGTGTGAGCTTGTTAGAAAACAATTACCTGTGTAGAATATATGGTCAAATTTTGAGAAGAAATTTTTTTATGAGTATGCATGGCACACACATAGAGCTCGATGGTTGAATTAACAATTCTAAAGTTAAGAAAGGAAAAATTCCCACTTGGTACTATTTTTTCAATAGTTGACTTTGTAGAGAATTACACATTGTAGCCACAAATGGATGTTCAGTCTCAATATTATAACTCACTGCAAGTTTCTATTTTCATGCATATGCCATTCATTGCAATCTATTGAAAGCACTACGCAAGATCGAAAAATATTAAGAGAGTATCATTTCTACATCAGTGATGATCGGACACATTCTACAGAATATGTACAAGGGTGTTTCTAGGTGTTTTATGTGAACTTGAATGAGAGGAACATTAGTTTCGATCAACATTACATTTGGTTAGACAACTACACATCACAATTCAAGAATGCACAGATGTTTTATTGGCTAGGAAATATGCACAAAGAAAAAAATGTACAACATATCTGGAGTTTTACTGAGGTAGGGCATGGAAAAGGAGAGCATGATGGTGCAAGAGCATGCATGAAAAGAGCACTTGTAAGAGAAGAGTTAAAGTTCAAGGATGGTGCTAAAATTTACAGATGCATAAAACATTGTTCATTGGTGTGTTAAGAATATGGGGCATGAATCTCAAGAGAGATCAATAGTTCATAGATATTTTTGGTTGATAGAGGAACAACATTTGACAAACTTTGAAGATTGTATGAGAGTTGTAGGATCAAGTGATATGCACTCATTTAGTAGTTTAGTTGTAAATGCTTGGACTATTTATATTAGGTGCATGACATTTTTTTGTATATTATGCATTGATTTTGGATGGAATGAATGTGAGTCACAACAGTGGGTGGATGGATGGACTTATAGACCTCTAATTCCACTCGACACACATCAAGTTCCACGAGCATTACAACATGCATGGTCTTCAAATCAAATGACAACATCACCTAACTTTGACTAAGTCTCTGATTTAGTGTAACAAGGTACATACATATATGTACATGTCATGTTTTAGATTTATAAATTAATAAATGGTAAACTCTTAATGGTATTTATAAATTACTAAAAAAATTTACTTTGTGATACATAGGGCACGTTTTTGCAGTTATTGTGATGGAATTTAACAAAGAAGGAACAAACTACTTCTTGTCTTGTTGTGTAGAGGGAAAAAAAATCAACTTCCATAGTCATTGATGGTGAAGACCTTGAGTATCCCACTAGATCAGTGATAGTCACTGGAACTTGGCTTCAACAATATCCTATCAAAAAATCAAACATTTGGTTGTTTGAAGACTATGAAGTACATTAGAAGATACTTCACTATTCACATTTGGTCTTTGCAACAAATATTAAACTAATCAAATATTGAGGTCGACCATCAAACAAAAATCCATGAAAGGTTCGTGAATACATCATGAAGCAATTCTTGCTACTTTCAAGAATAGAGTTGATCCTTGCGGTTCATTAGATTAAATTTACAAAGGCATGTTCTTCATGAATTTAATTTGAATATTTACTTAAATGATTTTGTTTAAATTTTTTATGATTTAAAATTCTATTTAATTGCTTACTTAACATGTTTATGTAGGTTAGTGGTGCTAAAAATATTTCACCTTCACGTGGTTGGCACTATCAGTAGAAAATTTATTATTCTCAAAGCCAAGTGAAGCTAAGAGAAATTAAATATTAGAAAGGAACAACAAACAGAAATTCTCATTTCACCACCTATATTGTAAAAATATCTTGTTGGTACTTAGATTTAACCTCCTTCAGAGACCGAGCAACATCATGGATTTGACAGGACACTCAGAGGCTGATAGATAATCATGCATGTCGTTTGGTAGCCAGAGAAGCAATCTATTTGACTTGTTAGCATTCAGGCTCTGAAGGGAGTGGGTAGCACATGCAAAAGGATGTGATTTGATCATCACTATTTTGGGTTGTGCATTTCAACCAAGGTAAGAGAACCTATTTTGTAACCTCTGTTATTTGAAAAGAGATACATATACCTTTATTTTTCATATATTTTATAGACAAGGCCTTGGGGAAAATATGATCAACACACTAGATCTGACTCTCACGTGAGCTCTCACTTCCATATCATGGAGATATCTTCACAAGGAAAGGTAAGGGTTACTAAAGACATTATGAGACCCTGCTTGCTCTTATGCATATTTTAGGTGATGAGGATTTTGGTGTCAGTTTGGCATATACGGATGTAAAAACAGGGGTAGTATGGGTAGGATTATTTGTTTGTTCAAATAGATTTTTTGGTGGTAGGGGAGACACGATAAACTTAGATTCACCAAATCCTTGACGAACCTATGCAAAATGGAAAGATTCAGATCTAACAGGATGCTACAGAATAGTAAAAAAGTTCCCTTCAACTACAATACGTGCTTCAATGGAGGCCCAAATTAGAACTCTTTCACACAACGCTGTGTGATTATGTGACGAAAGCTAGAGTTAGAGGACCCAATAAAGCATCAATATTTAGATCACGTCACGCCTGAGGTACAACTTAGAGTTTTAAAGACAATCTCTATCAACAAAATGAGATAAAAGTGATTTTAAACTGTTTATCCCATTCCCAGATGAAGGTTCTTATGAGAAATGAAATTGCAAATGCCACTAAACTATCACAAGGATTGAGCCCTATGTGATTGGACTATATTTTGGTACAAGATTGCACCAGAAAGAAGAATAACTATTTGCATTGACATTTATAAATAAAATAGACACATTTTTCTCTAGACAAAACAAAGAACAACTCGAAGTTTGATTAAATCTATTTGTAGGGGAAAGTTTCACAGAACAATCTCAGAGCTCATCAATGGCTATACACTTGTAACCACCTTTACATGATAAAAAATAATACAAAAAGAGATATACCTAGTTTCTCAAGATGACTTCTCAAATGGACAAGCTCAAGTCAAGATTTTCCTCTTAGAGAACTTTCTTCGACCTCTAACACTTTGACCTCCAACTTCTAACTTCATTTGCATGATAAATTCGTGTGCCCTTTATAGTATTTCCAATAGAGCCCCTTCCTCCCAAAAGACAAAAACTTTAAATGCACCAGTGCTTGCCATGATTCTTTCGTGATTCAGTAGAATCAGATCTGTAAAAGTCTCCAGGTGCTCGAGGGAAAATATCTTCTGATTTCCCCCGACATTCAACTCCTTTCTCGTGGAAGAACACACCTCCATCCATTTTCCAACCACTTCCACCCCATATCTATCAAATCTGGCCCCTTGCGTGCTTAGGAGAAAAAAAATTGAAAACCAGATCAGGCCCGAGAGTCAAACTATTTTAATGGCGAAAGACATCTCCAGATCTCTCCCACCAAACTCTAGATATCAAAATTAACTTGCTCCTCTCTTTGGCATGTAGAAAATAACAAGAAATCATGAAGACTCGCACACCTTATGTGTTTTACAGAAAAAATGGGGGGAAAATCAGATTTTCAGACACTTAATAGTCGTTTGATCCTTCATTTGAATGTACGGGTCATCCACGTGGAAGATGCAAAAATAGGCTCGGGGGCTTCCTTTGACCTTTTCTGACCCTTTTGAAAAAATGGAAAAATTTCACATTTTGCTCCTACACCTCCTGCTTCTGAAAGATGGGCCTGACAGGTGTCCTGAGGTGGGCCCCAAAGGAAACAGTGGAGAAATTCTGCCATTTGACTCTCTTTTGGAAAAAGGAAATTTTTCCAAGTTTCCCCTGCAGCTCCGCCCTTCTGCTTCAACCCGTTTCTAATGTGGGTCCAAGTAGAACCTATGCTTCCCCTTTTACTCTTTAAATCCTTTTTCTCAAAAGGAAATTTTTCGAATTTTCCTCCACGGGTCTCGCACCTCCATCGTTGACCGGGGAAAAACATTGACTATTTCCCATCGGGCTCGCGGGCCATTTTTGTTAGTTTTAACCTTTATGAAGAAAAGAGGTGAAAATTTTGAAGTTGCCTCTGATGGTCCGCCTCCCCACCCCTATGAATTTTCAAACTGCCACGTGTCACCATGGCAGCACCTTGAGGTGGTCCCAAAAATTTGATATCTTGAATGAGCGGGCTCACCACGTGTCTTACTCCTGACAAAATTTGTTTGAAGGCTTGAAGCTCAGTGGAAGGAACCACTTGTCAAGCTCCGAGGTAGTCTCCCTTGCCTATTGAAAATTCCAAGCAAATATGCAAAGTGAGTGGAGTGCCCCACGTGTCATCACTGGTGCTTCTTTAAGATGGTGCCCAACATGCACGGAAGACTCCATGGTGCAACTTCAAGAGGTTCCCAATGAAGAGCTCTGAATGAGCACGTGTCCCTGTTGTGCCACCAAATGTATCCAATTGCATAAAATTTTCCTAAGTATCGGGCCAAGCAGCGGAATCCTCCACGTGTCCTCCCGGTGCTACTCCAAGGCAAAGCCCAAAAGTAGATCTTCAAATGAGTGTTCGTTCCTCCACGTGTCCTGGAATTTCCCAAAAACCTTTTGAAATTTGTCTAAGTATGGGAAACCCAGTGGAAGCCTCCATGTGTCTCTTTCCTGCCAACCCTCCAAGTGTCATCCCGACGCTATTTCAAAGCCAAACCAAAAAGTTGATTCTCAAACGAGCACCGTTCCTCCACATGGACACATTTTTAAAATGAGGATTTTCATGGAATATTTGAAAGTATTTAGCTGATCCGCATCCAACCAAGAGGTGCCACATTTCCCTGTCGATTGCAATGATGCAAATTTGACTAGAAGAAATGCCCGTCAAACCATAAAACACAGAGAAACATCCATTCGAACCAGAAAATGAAATTTTCTTCAAGGACAGATAATTTAGAAATGTTGCAAGGCTCAAACACGATCCTTAGGGACACATCAACTCATTTCTCCTCGAGTATTTAGGTTAAAAATGGCAAGGACAATAGATCTTGACTGTGGAAAATGGAGAAAATGGGAAAATGCATGAGTTTTGAAGGAACAGAGCATGGGAGACTCAAAATATAGATCTTTCCAGAGGAACAAAGGAACCATGAGACAAATATGGACCCACACATGATCTTCGACCTGGGAGCAGACTAAAAATGGCCATGAATCAAGAACAATCTTCAATGGCACAAATGCGGATGAGACAGGATATGATAGAGGCACGTGAATTACCACGCTTCCAAGGGCACTTTTGGGGCTTTTAGACTCCCTTCTCCACAAAAGGAAAATTTTCCAAATTTCCCCCATGGGCATTCTACGCCTACGAGTGCCATAAGAACTAGAGTAGGTTTTGTACCAAAATATCTCTATCAGGCCCGTGGATTCAACTTTGTAGGGCAGAGATTTAGAGTCATCTTGAACAATCAAGGGAGTAACCAGCAAAAACAAGTTACCTCAATGGACTAGAACGACTCTCACCTCTTAAAAACAGGGAACATAGCAACAACCTATGACATTCCTTCAGAAAATTATCAGGCTTGATTTAGGGCCATCAATCCAAGAAATGCTTTAATCCTTCTTGCCATGAACAAGAGGTTTGAGTAATTCACCATCTAAGTTGCCTCTGATGATCTAAGTATCCCCACCTAATTCTAATTTTCAAACTTCCATGTGTCACAATGGCACATCCATGAGATGAGTCCCCAAAGGTTGAGACCTTGAATGAGCACGGGCTCATCCACATGTCATGTTATGGCATAACTTGAAAAACCTTAAGGTTTCAAAATGATTGAAGGCTCCGGGAGTGACACTTCTTGTCTAATAAATTCTTTAGAGTTTATCTTTCAATTTTACATGCCAAAAGTGGGAAAATATCCTCAACTTAAATCCAAAGGTCCACATGATCTGCCATTAATGCTTAGCCATCGTAAGTCCTGCTACGGGGTCAAAGTAAGAATTTTTCAGCTGCTACATAAACTTATATGAAGATAGTTGCTTATGAATCAGAGCCTGGTAGGGTCTGTGTCTCATACAGTAACTCAAACAAACTCTTTGCTAAAGTGAGCCAAAATGAAAGCGATTCTATCTACCTAAACAATAAACTTCAACTGTTGCACCCCATCTTCAATTAGAATAAGCCACGTAATGTTCTTCTAAAAGAACCATTCAGAAATGAGTGGAGCCACACAAGATTCAAATTTTCCATTTCCTTGCCAGGATTATAAGTAAAGGCATAGTGATCAAGTTAAAGCCATATTTCCCACACATCCCTTGACCAACAAAAAGTTTAGATCTACATGACCGCCGAACGCATTGACAGCTATAATCTTTGACAAGAACTCCAGACACCTATTAGATCATCAAAATTTAGCATAAAATCACCATTCACACCCAGAACCTGTATTTTTCGCTAATAATGATTTTTTTTTACCCACAAAGTACAAGTGAATCAGTGGTTTTGAGCATCCACTTATGACCATGGATTTTTTATTTTCTAAAGGCATTTCACCAATGAAGTCCATTCCCCATTACTTGAATTGGGCTTCAATTGATACAGGCTACAAAGGCAGTGAGCCTGAAGCTTTCAGCCTTCCAGAAAAACACTGACAACTCTCACATCTTTTGACCAACATGGTTGCATCCTTGAAAAGATTTTGCCACCAATAACCAGCCCTTAGGATCTTATGTGTTGTGACTCTTGCAGCAAAATTCCCCCCACAAACTCCTCTATGGAAACTAGCAATTATTTTGGGGGCTTCATCTTCAGCGATGCATCTTAAGAGGACTCCCACTGGGTTCTTCCATGCCAACCCAAAATTAGTAACAACATATTTCTGGGAATCCAACTTAAGAGATCTCTTTTAGTTCTTATTCAAATGCTCAGGGCAGTTTAAATTTCTGAGATAGAACATCACATCCCCTTACCACTCATAACTCATCAATCTTTCAAAAACAACTACCCGTTCTTCCTCAATCTCATTTACCTCAATGATCTACAAGTTGCTCTCAGCCATGAGCTTAGCTAACCCCAAACCTCTCACCAACTTCATGGTTTGGATTTCCATACCATACTCCCTGCAACTTGTGTTAGAATGTGGTCCTTCATGTGAGCATGCTTCTCCAAGCCTGAGATTTCCACTTTATCTCATTATGTTCTTCTAGAAGATTCCATCGCAGGCATGCTCCTTCTTGTAGAATCCAACCTATCGCCAAGCTGGCATCTTATCCACACAAACCTGATCATACTTTTCACATGTTCTGCTTTGGTCACTCAAATCAACTAAGTCCCAAACCTCTTTTCACGCGACGCGTATGCTATGTGCTTCCTTAAACCTTTCTCTTGTGCACTTTTGCCTTGCATGCCATTCCATAACTAGGGTCCTGCGTGCCTACGCACCTTCATATTTGGTCAATATTCCAGGGGTCCAACATCACCCCACACTACGCCTATTCTCTGTCCTCATTTGAAACACTTTACTTAACCAAGATGCATGTTGCCTTAGGGAACCAATGTATACAATTACATTTTGCAAAAGAATAAGGAATGAAAGAATTGGGGAAAGCATGAATAATGGGGGGACCATTAATTCAATAAGCTAGGAAAATCCTTTCTTAAGTCTGCCTCTACTTTGTTCCATGCTTCGACCTCGCCCTATGCCTTCTGACTGAGGTCGCCCACCAGGGTGCTTACTTCGTCAAAACTTAGGCCAATTCCTTAGGTGCCTAAGGTGTCCACGATCTGCTCCATTTCTTTGACCCAAGTCCTTGAGCTTGTCCATCCTCCTGGTAATCAGAGGGTATAGTTCCTTTAGCCAGGCCTTAATTGAACTCCTACAAGCACTTTAATTGCCTCTGATTTTCTCTCTACTTTAGTCAGAACCTTGTCTCTCTCCACCCTATTCCCCTTGTTCTTTTCTTGGAACTCTTTTAGATCCGCTTCAAGTGTGGTGATCAAGGAGCTTGCCACCTTATCTCTGTCTGTGCAAGTATCATACGTGGCCTCCGCAGATTGGGAAATGACCTTAACCTCTGAAAGCACTTGGCTATACTCTGCAACGAGTGCTACCACCTTCAATTTGTCCTCCTCCTTCAAGCGTGCGGCCACTTCCTCCGCAGACTCTAGGGCCAAAGGTCACCTTTCCATAGTGAACCCATGCTTGTTAGATCCTCTAAACACTCTAGAGAGGATGCGTACTTCTGCATGGGTGGCGCTAAGTCTAGGTGCTTTAAAATGATGGCACTATTGATAGCCTCCACCTTTTTGTATACCTCTTGCACCTTTGTCTTCTCATCCTTCACTCCACGCCTTAATTGTGTGTTGATCAATTCTTCTAGTTTCAAGCTATTGGCCTTCTCTGCCAGCTCCTCTTCTTTCTTCCCTAGCTTTCCCTCTAGTAACTCTTATACTATCATTGCACGTGAAGAGCCTAGCTTCTATCTCAACCATGACCTTGTTGAGTGTGTTGCAGACTTGCTCATCCAAGATTTCCTGAGCATTCACCAAGGGATTGTCTCCCTTAGATTCTGGTAATGTCATGATCACTTTCTGGCAGACTTCGAAGTCTGGCTCATCAATGTGGGAATCGAATGCCCAAGAGAGAATCTTCTTGGTTCTGGGGTACGCACCATCCTTTTCAAATGACCCCATGGCTAAAATCATTTCTGTGGGTATAGTACTTTGAAACCATGTGCGTAACACCTTCTTCATGTCATCAACGTAGCCCATTACTTGCCTTTGTTCCATATCAAGAGTCCTCCTACCTGAGCACCGCACCTTTGCAGAAACTTAATGTTAGTGTGGGACCTCCTCCCATGTTGTCATGCTCTTTTCCAATGTTCTCCTCCTTCCCTTCCTTCAGCACTATGTTCACGTTGCACTCCAACTCTTGGTCTACCAAGGCTTCGAGCATTTTCTTTGCTTCTCTTTTGATAATTCTCCACTGGGAACTCCTCGTGCTATGATTATTTACTAATGCACAACCTTTAGTTTGGTGGATGTAATCTGGAAACACAACAACAAACATAACACAAGAATACCATAGACTATGATACGAAGGAATGATGACAAATCTGAAATATAAGTGTAAATTATAATATCAACATGAAATTGTTACAATCTCACCCATGAGGTACTTCAAGTGTTATTAACTTCACTTGCCTTCCAACAATAACTATGGGAGAAACTTCACAATGGATTCTTTAACACACCTTCTAAATGATGGCTTCCTTTACACACTTACTCATACAATATTTCTCACTACTTCCTTCTATGCTAAATGAGGGGGGTGGCCTCTTTATTTATAGGAATTCAGGCTTATCCACCCTATCTCTAAGATAGGATAGGAAATATCTTCCGGCCAATCATATTCCATGCCTAAACTCTTGCCTTTACATGTAGGCTTATCTTCTAAGATAAGATAAACCTTATCATCTCACATGGGTTCCACCTTTTTAGACTTTTCCACAAATAAAATACACAAAATATTTATGACATCACTCTTTGTCCTTATTACAAATATAATATTTCTAATTCCTAATCATGTAGACCCTACTTCTCTACTTACCCCAACTTTGACATTTTAACATTACCGGACCACTTACGACAAATATTTACTTTTTACCACAACATTCCTATTGTACTTTGATTGTTACCGTACTCTACTTTATTGGCGGCACCATACTGATGGCACGTTATCTTCTATCAGACGCCACTACTAATCATACTTAACAACATCCTATTCCTAATACATACATAATAAAATAGAAATTACGGAGGAAAATTTTAATGTCGACATTTTCCCCCTTCCTAGCTTCTACTCCGTCCTCAGAGTAGACTATTCTGGTGCTTGGAAAATCTTTAACTTGTCGTGGTTGACCCATTTCATAATGGGAGTGCCATCCAATTCCTCCAGTCGATATGTACCATTTTCATGCACAGCTGCTATTTTGTAGGGCCCCATCCATTTGGGAAGAAATTTTCTCTGCCTTCTTTTTTTGTATCTGGAATCATATACTAGAACCAAGTCATTCACATGAAATGGAGACCAACGGATCTTTTGATCAAAGTATTCCTTCTGCTTCATTTTCTTCTTATAGCTTGTATCCTTCGCTATTTCCCTCATTTCCTCTAGCAAATGAAGATGCACCAACCTTTCTTTTACTGAATCACTTTCATCCATCCTTTCCTTTTTCATAACTCTCACAGTGGGAATATCAAACTCAATAGGAAGAACTGGATCAATGCCATAAGCCAACTGAAATGGGGAGTATCATGTTGCTGACTTTGATGTTGCCCTATATGCCCACAATGCTGCATGAATCCTTTTATCCCACTTATGTACCTGCAAGGCTGCATCTTTTGCTAGAATTTGACACAACACAAAATTTGTTTCGTTCCACCTGTCCATTTGTGCTTGGCTTGTATGTTGTTGCCTTCCTGTGCTTAATAGAAAACTTGTTGACTAGGGCTTCTACCACCTCATTAATGAAGTGGCTTCCTTGATCTGTTACAATTTCTAATGGGCAACCAAATCTAGTGACAATGCATTCATATATGAACCTTGCCACTTCATCCATGGAAGTTGTTTTCAATGGCCTAGCTTCAACCCACTTGGTTAAATAATCTATGGCAACTACAATATACTTATTTTGGTGGGGTAGTTGGAAGTGGACCTACAATATCTATTCCCCACTTTTCAAAGGGACCAAGTGGAAGAATAGGGCATAATGGAGCTGATGAAGTCTTACGGTTACCATGTGTTTGACAAATATCACATGTCTTACAATAATTATAACAATCTCTAAAAAGAGTGGGCCAGTGATAACCTGCATCCAAGATCCTTCTTGTTGTAAGTTGTCTAGAGAAGTGTCCTCCACATGTACCATTGTGGAATTCTTCTATCAGCTCCTTCCCTTGATCACGTCCAACTGCCCTCTTGTACTGTCCATCAGGTCCTATTCGAAATAATACTCCATGCAGAATAGAATATGGACGACTGGCTTGAGTAATCTTCCTCTTAGTCTTTGCATTGGCACCATCAGGAAACTTGAATTCATTCAGATAATTCCAAATATCTATGTATTCACTAGGGATTGTGTCAAGGGATAACAATGTTGCATCTGGGAAATCATCATCATCACAAGATGAACCTAAACCATCATAGGCTCGAGAGAGTGCATCTGCATTGACATGCTTCTTTCCTGGCCTATCTATAATATCAAATTCAAATTCTTGTAGAAAAATTATCCATCTTGCTATCCTCCCTGATGGGTTAGGCTTATTTACAATATATTTTAGAGCCTGATGATCTGTTACAACTATAAATTTATGCCCTAGCAAGTAATTTCTAAACTTCTTTACAACAAAAATGATAGCTAGAGCCTCTTTTTCAGTTACAGTATAATTTACCTCAGCACTGCTCATTTGTCTGCTCCCAAAGTAAACTGGATGATCATTCCCATTTTCATCTTTTTGGCTCAGAGTACTTCCTAGTGCTGCATCTGAGGCATCAGTATACACAATGAATGGCTTGCTCCAATCTGGATTCTTTAAAATAGGTGAAGACACCAAAGCTTCCTTCAGTTGTTCAAAAGCTTCATGCGCCTTATTTCCTGGTTCATAAGTAACATCCTTCTTCAAGAACTGGGTTAGTGGCTGTGCAATCTTTGAGAAATTCTTGATGAACCTTCTATAGTAACCCACATGGCCTAAAAATGATCTCAACTTACTTCTATTCATAGGAAATGGTAACTCTTTGATTTTTGAAACTTTATCAGGATCAGTACCAATACCATCTCTAGATACAACATGCCCTAACAAAAACACCTTTAGAACATCCAAAGACACACTTTGTAGGGTTTAGTGAGGCTTGTGCTTCATCTAACCTTTGAAATGTTGTCTCCATCTGGTGTAGGTGGTCCATCTTGCTCCCATAGATGTAAAAATCATCCAAAAATACTCTGATGAAGTTCCCAATGTAGGGTTCAAACACCCTATTCATCAAGCGTTGGAACGTTGCCGGAGCATTACACAACCCAAAAGGCATAACTCTATAAGCAAACGTTCCCCAAGGAGTGGTGAACGTGGTCTTCAGCTGATCTTTCTCTACTATATGAACTTGGTTGTATCTACTATATCCATCAGCAAAACTATAGCACTCCTGGCCAGCTACTTCGTCCAAGATCTGATCTGAGAATGGAAGAGGGTAATGATCCTTCTTTGTTGCCTTGTTGAGCTTCCTATAATCAACACAAATGTGTAGTTTCCCATTCTTTTTTATTGAGATCACAATGGGAGAAACCCATTCTGAATTCTCCACAGCAAATATGAATCCTGCATCAAGCAACTTATCTATTTCTTCTTTTACAGTCTTGGAAAAATTAGGATTCATTCTATATGGCATTTGCTTTATGGGCTTAGCACCATCTACCAGCTCAATAGAATGTTCTACCCAACTTACTTGACGGAGTTCCTTGTAATCAAAAGTGAATAGGTGTATGTACCTTCGAAAGAGCTAGAGGTAGGATTCCTTCTCACTCTCCATCACAGCATCACCAATCTTTATTTGTTGGAGACGATCAACAATTTCTTCTTCAGATAATCTTATGGGTTCATGAGTCGGTGTGACTGGAAGGATATCCATGACCGAAACATCAACCTCACTTTCTTCATCTTCTGTGTCCACTTCACTGGTACTAGAGTAATCAGAGGATGTCCAATCATCAGTTTCATCACTTGAATCCACAGGTTCTGCCTTATGATGCCGAGGGATCACGTTTATCTTCACCCTCTCTCTGCCACATCCAAGTGTCATGAAGCCTTCATTCCAGTAGTTTCTTGCATGAACTCTCCTTAGCCATGGCCTTCCCAACAACATTGGGTACGCAATAGTACCATTTTTCATCACCTAAAAGTCTACCACACATACAACACCCATAACAGATATTGCCACATTTGAAACAACACCTTCTGGTTTAGTTTTTCCCTTATTTAATGACCTTAACATAAGTGTTGAGGGGTGATCAATTTTTAAACCCAACATATTCATTACAGACTCGGTCATTACATTAACTGCAGCACCTCCATCAACTAAGACATCATGAATTGAAATACCATTACATAATACCTCAGCTTGTGGAGCGTAGGGATCCGCCTCTGCCTCCAAAACAGGTACCTCAACCTCCTTACTTCGTCGAGCATTGAGTCCACTTCGCAGCTCCCGCCTCTTCTCAGAAGACATAGCCAGAAGTTGACCATATGTAATATTTGCAGGCCTTTTGGACAGATCTTCTAAGATGGAGTATGGTCCTTGTCCCTGTGAAATTAGAAAATCCTGCACACCCAACTTTCTTCTCCTATGTTTCTTACTAGTTTCTCCTTTCATCTTCTTAGGATCATTTCCATCTTGGTTATCTTTTTCTTTCTTTCTTTTTGTTACAAACACATCTACTTCATTATTTATGCTCCTATCTATTACATCAAAAGAATTCACAGGTGTTTTTCCTTTATCATTATCTCTTGTACCAGATGTAGAAGCTCTATCTGGACAATTATACTTATAATGACCCTTTTTATGACAACCATAACATACAACTTCAGTTATATTTCTTTTTGGACCTCTATCTCCTCCCTGAGAACTAAATTCCTTTCCTTGAAGAAGATTAATAGTTAACTGACCCATCTTCTTGAGCAGATCTTCATACTCAGTAGATGTACTAGGGAAAAGATTTGTGCTCACCGAGAGTGGTTGTGGATTTTGGACCAAAGGTGTTGGTGTAGGCTCTACCTTAGCAGCAATTTCTTTGGGCTCCTCTTCCATGCTTTCTTCTTGCCTTCTTGCAATCTCCTTTGCTTGTTCAATGGTAGCTGGGCGGTCATACTTCACTCATTGTCTGATCTCTGGCTTCATCCCAAGAATGAAGTGCTTACAGAGGAGATTATCCATGCCATTCATCAACCCATCCGCTAATCCTTCCTTCCGGATCTGGGCATCAAGCTTCCTCCTTAGCTCTAGAACACGAGCATGATAATCCCTTATCTTCTCCTTCTCTCCTTGGGATAGCTTTGTGATATCGATCATGAGATCTGCATATTTCTGTTGTTCACCAAATTCTTCAAGAAAACTTTCAGTTAATAAATCCCATGAGTTTTTCACATTATCACCTAGTGTTTCAAACCACCTAAGGGCTGAACCATCCAAAAAGGTAGGAAAAAATTCAGTCCATTGTTCCCTTCTTATGAGGCCATTACAAATGCAAGATCGTTTAAACTCTTGAATGAAAGAGGAAGCATCTTCATTAGATTGGGCTGAAAAAATAGGAATCTTCCCCATTTTCAAAAGTAACCACAGTGAAATACCAACCCACAAGTACAATCAACAAGACTTATGTGCACAAATAATTGGAATCACTATAATAGAAAGTGACTTTACACCTTTCTACAGTAAAATAGGAATGACCATAAAACTTGACTATGGTAAAACTTGACTTACTGCGGTAAAAACTGACTTTACTGTGGTAAACACTATTCACGGTAAAAAGTGAAGTTACTGTGGTAAATACTATTCACGGTAAAAAGTGACTTTACTGCGGTAAATACTATTCATGGTAAAAAGTGACTTTACCATGGTAACTACTATGCATAGTAAAAACAAGGTTACCCTCCAAATGTTTTCTGACTAAGTGGGAATATCTCTCCAGAAAATCCACCAACGAGGAATGGTCCCGGCAACGGAACCAAAATGTCATCACCAATCCGGCACTATGATAATTCTCCACCGAGAACTCCTCGTGCTATGATTATTTACTAATGCACAACCTTTAGTTTGGTGGATGTAATCTAGAAACACAACAACAAACATAACACAAGAATACCATAGACTATGATACGAAGGAATGATGACAAATCTGAAATATAAGTGTAAATTATAATATCAACATGAAATTGTTACAATCTCACCCATGAGGTACTTCAAGTGTTACTGACTTCACTTGTCTTCCAACAATAACTATGGGAGAAAACTTCACAATGGCTTCTTTAACACACCTTCTAAATGATGGCTTCCTTTACACACTTACTCATACAATATTTCTCACTACTTCCTTCTATGCTAAATGAGGGGGGTGGCCTCTTTATTTATAGGAATTCAGGCTTATCCACCCTATCTCTAAGATAGGATAGGAAATCTCTTCCGACCAATCATATTCCATGCCTAAACTCTTGCCTTTACATGTAGGCTTATCTTCTAAGATAAGATAAACCTTATCATCTCACATGGGTTCCACCTTTTTAGACTTTTCCACAAATAAAATACACAAAATATTTATGACATCACTCTTTGTCCTTATTACAAATATAATATTTCTAATTCCTAATCATGTAGACCCTACTTCTCTACTTACCCCAACTTTGACATTTTAACATTACCAGACCACTTACGACAAATATTTACTTTTTACCACAACATTCCTATTGTACTTTGACTGTTACCATACTCTACTTTATTGGTGGCACCGTACTGACGGCATCCATTATCTTCTATCAGACGCCACTACTAATCATACTTAACAATCTCCTCCGAGTCAGCTTCCTCATCCACCCTCTACTTTTTCCTGAGAGGTGGCTCCTGAATAGAGGATTCGGCCTTTTCCTCCTTTTCTGGTGACTTTTCCTTGTTGAGCAGTTACTTAGGTGCCTCCACTTCTGGCATCTTCTCCTTCACCGGGGACTTCTTTCTTTGTATGTAAGTACTGGGCTTGGCGCTCGTGGTTGGCATGCTCACTGTCTGAGCAATCTGCACACTTGGTGCTTCTTCTTCTCCTCTCCCTCTTTTTGGATGCGGGCCTCTTCCTACTCATGAAATCTTCAGGTATGGAGACATCGTTGTCCAGGTATGCACCCTTCTCAAATTTTGGCCTTATACAGAGGTATGCGCATGTCGCGGATCCTCCAGTGATGGGTAGCGTCATCAGCTTTGTCATTTGTACCTCGTGCGACACGTACCTTTCCACATACGCGTTCTTTTTACCAGGGTAATTCAACTTCTTTCTCATCTCTCTAGGCTCTCGGTCCATACTACCTAGCTTCAGCTTTAACTTCTTCGATTCATTAAATCTATTTAATCCCACCTAGAAGTATTGAGCAGTGAACATGAAGGGAAGCTTGCACCAAGGGCTCCATGATTCATCTATCAGCCTGAACCTGCCCAGGTAGAAATGTTGATAAACAGTGAATTCAACTTCCCCCTCAGTGGCTGTTGGGAGTTGTTCAGGGATTCTCTACTCTACTCTGAACATGTTCCTTAGGCGCGTATACCATTTCTCCAGTCATGCCTTGTGGGGTGTTGTCATTGTATTGCAGGCATACTTCTCGAACCTCTTTGCGGGTGAAGGATCCTCGGCGGGGGTACTCCCATACAAACTTGTCTGGTGCGTCAGGCACTCCAATCTCTAAAAATACAACGGTGAGTAAGATGTTTCCGAAGAGGATTCTGTCACCTTCTTTCGCGCACTTAACAATTTCTTCTGCGATGTATGCAGATAAGTTATATATAGTGCCTTCTGTAATTTTCTTGCAGACATGTAACCAGGGTTTGTTGACCTGGGTCCACCTCTCCTGGCCATTCAACTTAGTTACCAGATGCGCAGCCATTTTCATCATGAGGTCCTTGATGTCTAAAATGTCGTAATATTTTGACCCCTTCTTGCAGGCATATTCGGTGATGGTCTCCTGAATAGCCTCCTTGTCACCTAGGTCATCCTCCAAGATATCTCCCTCACATATTAGGCTTGTGAACTATGAGATAAGCTGGGAAGTAACGCGCATCTTACGCCCTACGAAGTGGAAGTAATCTTCGTGTACCTGTGACATTAACCATTGGTACAGGCGCTCTGGTTTTCCAAAATAGGGCAACTCATAGAGTTGCAACAGCCCTGCCTTCTCCATTTTGACCTTAACGTCATCATTGTATATTGGCAAGCCCTCTGGTGTTTGTTTACTTGTGGGGCGCACTAATTCCAGTGCCATTTCCTTCTCTATCATTTTTGTTTCAGTGATTATAGTCACTTATAGGTACATTTCTCAGGTGGGATTCCCACTCCTTCCCCATCATCACCCCATCTGGGTATTGCATCTCTACATACCATTCTTCATTTGTGTTCACGTCTGGGTTCTTGTTGTTTGGCTTTTCCCTTGCCCTTTCCTTTCTTGGGTGCCATTGTCGAGGTCCTCTTATCACTCTACTTCCTCCTTGTTACTTTGTCCTACTTCTTCTAACCTCTGATCTGCAAATATATGATATAAATCTCTTGAACCCTGTGCCCTAGTTTGTCGAACCCTAAGCTGGGATAAAATCTTCACAAGACAACGCCTCTTCACAACTCTTTTCATGCCCATGTAACCCCTTCCTTCTGGTTTGCAAACTCAAACTGGTTGCTCACACTTCAATCTCACAGATCTTTCTTCACTCGATCAAATCTGGAAACCCTAGTTTATAAAACTCGCTTCTTTCTCTATTTTGCAAAGTAAAAATGAAAGTGCCCCGATCCCTTTACTTATAGTTTTTTCTCTTTTTGAACATTAAATGCTACTTCACCTACCACCATACTTTGTTCATTTAATGGATATTTTTCAAACAAATCCTACCTTCAGCGCTTTCACTCATGCACCCAACCTGCGTGAAAACTCCTCCAACCTTATGGTGCGCAACCAATCCAACATAACAGGAGACTCTTGCGCACGCGTAACCCGTGCCAAAGGCACTTCTTCTATCCTGATTCTTGCTCTCGCCTACCTCATGTTTCTTAAATGCACTTTTTCCTCCTTAGTAATGTGGGATCTACAAGTAGCTTTACCATGGCACCAATCATTCTTCTTCCATATTTTCTCTTCATATACCTCTTTCAACCGGGCCATTCAACAAGGATTTTCAACACAACTTCCTTGGTACTTAAATCATGCGCTCCTTCACATTTCTCCACCCCACACTTAAAATGATGTGCGGTCCTCCATGCACTCACAACTTCTCAAAATACAAATAAGGTTACTGACACCCAAGGTGCAAAAAAAAACAACAACGCAAAAGGGAAATACAAAAACGGGAAAGCATAAAGGAAACTTCTAAACTAACTGGAAAAACTGCCTTATTTACAAACACTAAGAAGACTTATTTATAGTAGGGCTTCAGCCTACTCCCATTGAAGTGTCCAAGCAACTTCGTCCCATACAACGCTTGTAACTGGCACGCGCCCGAATCAAGGATGTACGAGATTGTGTAAGGACCCAACCAATGGACTTTCAACTTCCCAAGATGGCGCAAAAACTTAGAATCATATAGTAAAACCATTTGCCCAACCTCAAAACTTCTTGTTTCTAATGTGACAATCATGCCAAGCCTTTTTCTTTAATTTTTTTATTGTTTGGCTCCACCGGGTGAGTGATCATCTCTCATCCAGTTTCATTAACTTATCAATCCTTTCTTCCAGCGCTTGTTCATCAGTCAGCCCTCATGCGCGCGCTATTCATAAAGAAGGTAACATGAATTCAACTGGCAGGAAAGATTTCACGCTAAACACCAACTGGAATGGTGTGGCTTTATTCAACCTTTTATAATTTGTCCTATACGCCCATAATACTACTGATACCTTGTCATCCCAATCTTTTCTACCGACATCACAAATTTTAGTCAAGGTATGACTCAGTATCTTGTTGAATGCTTCCACAACTCCATTTTCTTGTGGGTGGTAGGGCATAGTCTTGTGTTGAGCCACCATGAACTCTGATAACATGATCCTCACGGTCTCATTCAAGAAATGTGTACCCCTATCATTGTTCAGACTCAACGGGCATCCATACCTTGTGATAATATTCTCCCACAAGAACCTTGCTGCTGTGGCTATTGTATAGTCTTTAGCTGGGGCTACCTCTGCCCACCTTGTGAGATAATCCGTGTAAGTGATGACATAACGTGACCCATTCCTACGCGTTGCTAGTGCAATAGGTCCTACAAAGTCTATTGCCCATTTCTCAAAAGGTTCCACACTAGGAATAAGGTGCAAAGGCATTTCATCTCTTCTTCCTGGTTTGCCCATGTGCTGACAATGCTCACACGCTTTACAATAATCTCTACAATATTTTTACAAGGTTTCCCACCATAATCCTACCATTAATATCTTATGCGCGGTGGCATCACTTGCATAATGCCCACCTGCACTTCCTATGTGTGCTTCCTCCATTATGGCCAGGCGCTCATGCTCTAAGACACACCTATGCAAAACTTCATCACGTCCCAACTTGTATAAGTCCCCACTGATTAACATGTAGAACACGACATGTATGACTAACTGCTTCTTTTCCAATGTCTTCATTCCTTTCGACGCCACACATTCCTTTAAGAATACTGCAATCTCTTCCAAATCTGAGGGCACGCGCTGCAACCTAAAGAGTTGCACATCTAGCATTGTTTTCTCAATACTCTGCGTATCTTCCCCTGAATCAATCCTTGATAGATGATCAGGCCCACAATTTCTTTTTTTAGGCTTCACTACAATGGTGAATTCAAACTCTTGAAACAACAACACCCATCGACATATGTGCCCTTGTAGTACAGACATGTTCACTAAATACTTTAATGCCATGTGGTCAGTGTAAAACACAAAGGGTGTTGCCAGCAGATATTGTCTAAACTTGAAGAGCGTGTAGATTATTGAAAATGTGTAACGCTCGGTTGTGGTATATTTTTTCTCTACTGGTGTCAGCTTCCTGCTTGTAAAACATAGAGGATGATCAACAATCCCTTCACTTAGTTGTGCAAGCACTACCCTAATGGCGGTCCCTGAAGCATCTACATGGACATGGAAGGGCTTGTCCCAAGAGGGGAAGCGTAACATAGGTGTGGTAATAAGCCTATCTTTTAATGTCTCAAATGCCCTCTGTTGCGACTCTCCCCAATGGAAGGCACTTTTATGTCTAAGTAGCTCATCCAAAGGCACGACAATCTTGGCATACCCCTTAATGAATTTCCTGTAATAGCCCGTATTCCCAAGGAATTTTTGCACTGCACTCTGGCTAGTAGGTTCCCTTAACCCCACAATAACTGCAACTTTAGCGGGATCTACCGCCAAGCTCTCCTTGCATATGATATGCCCTAATAGAGTCCCAAAGTGTGTGGAAAACTCACACTTCTTAATGATGAGGGATATCCTCAACTACCTACACCTCTCAAACATTAATCTCAAGTTGTCACAATGATCCTTAACTAGACCATGCACTGTCCAATCATCCAAGTAGACCTGAAGAAACTTATGTATGAAATCCTGGAACACTTGCACCACTATGCGCGAAAAAATAGCAGGTGCATTCTTCAACCCAAATGGCATGACCATATATGCAAAACTTCCCCACTCGGTGGCGAAAGTTGTCTTCTCCTGGTCTTCCTTTGCAATCCAGACTTGGTGGTACCCTAAAAATCCCTCCGTAAAGGAATAGATTTCACGCCCAGTGACTCCTTCCAAAATTTCTTCAGTGAAGGGGGTTGGAAAAGGATCAATGACACAAACTGCGTTTAATTCCCTATAATCCACACAAATCCTAATCCACCCATCCTTCTTGATGTTGATTACCATCAGACTTATCCACTCCGATTCTTCCACTGCCTCAATGATCCCAGAAGCTATCATTTTTTCTATCTCCTCCTTGACCTTCACGTGCAAATTGGGATTCATCCAGTAGGGCCTTTTCCTAACCAGGCGCGCACCGTCCTTCAGTTTTATCTTTATCTCCCCCAAGGAATGGTGAATTCCTTTGAGCTCATGGTACCCGCGCGTGAATAAATCCTTAAATTCGTGCAGCAGATCAATGATCTTAGATACTTCCTTCTCCATCTAGTAATCTCCAATAATGGCTTCCTTAGGTTCTTCTCTTGAACTGATGTTAACTTTTTTTGTTTTTAAAGGCTCACTGTAGGCGCGCGCGTGAGTATTTGCACTATCCACTACCTCATGCGTCCCTACAGAATGGCTAACATCTAAGCTTTCTGATTCCTCTCCATGAATCACATACAACAAATTTGCTTTTTCCTTTTCCAAACATGCGCGCTCAAGCTGTAACTCTTATGTTTCCTCTACTTCTTCTTCAAGAAGTACCTCCAATCCTGGTTCACCTAATAATTCCAACAACCTATCTTCCATCCTAGCACTATCCCCCATGGTAAGGTGTTTGATACCTTGCAAGGCCTTATCAACTGATGGTTTGGTACTCTGATACTCAAAGGTTTGAATAAGGTCAGCCGTGAGCTCTTGCTAATTCCTTGTCTGGCGGCGTGTTTCTGAATGTATATACCATGCGCTGTGCGCAACCTTGCAATGTTGAATACAACTTGTGTACCCAAAGGGATGGTGGAAAAGATTTCATTCCTTCTCTCCAGACCCGTTCAAACTCCTGGATATGGAAAGAGGTGGGCTCCTTCCCATGGTAATCCTTGATGGTGGTGGGTATATTGTTCCTCGAGAATATGACAGAGAGAGCAATCCTTACCTCATGCCATTCTAAGAGGCTCTCCTGATGTGTAGCCCACCACCATGCTGCTGTACCGAGCAGGACATAGCTTAGCATCCCTCTCCATTCTTTCTCCTTCCTCCACTGAGTTTCCATTTGCTGTAAGAAGATATCAGTGAAGTCTCCTCCAGAATACTTGGGCAACTCTTTTTCTCCTATGCGTTGAACCGTGCCCGCCTTTGTTACCTTAGTCACCAACCCTCTCAACTGTCATCCCATCAATTCATAAGTCCCGTGCACCCACTTGTCACATGCTAGACTAGTGGTATCACTAACTGACTGAGCATCCTCAAACTGGATAACTCCGTCGATAGGATGTATTATCTCTAGATCCCTGATCAAGTGCACATATATCATGTCCAGAACTTCTTCCCCCAATGATTCAATATAAGATGTCAACTTCCCATCAGCTAGGGGTATAATGACTCATTTTTCCTTGTTTTCAAAGCTAATGTACCCTTTGTTGAACCGAAGGTCCGCATTGTTCTTGTAACACCATGGGCACCAAGGTAGTGCCAGGAAATTGTCTGCCTCAGTGAGTGCCAAGACTTCGAAGTCCCCAGTAAACTTGGCTCCCTGGATAGTAATAACTGCATCCTTTAAGACACCAATGGGCATTGCCTTAGTCTTGTTTGCCATAAACAACACATTCAAAGATGACTGTAATGCAGGTCTTCCCATCTGATGCCATGCATCGAAAGTTAGAACATTAACCTCCGCGCCTATGTCAATGAGTATATTGCTAAGGAGCCATCCATCTACAACTACATTCAATGTGATCTCCTTGTCATAGTCAAGGTTGTGAGGGGGAAGGTTTGTGTGTAAGACTTGTCTCTCGTGCTCTCCTCTGGCACGTGGTACCTTCTCTCTCAACCATGATCCTAGTAAGAGAATGATATTCTCATGCCTTAACATTTTACACACCTCGTTGACCTCATCCAGGTCATCCTTTTGCGCCTCGACCCACCTTCCTTATTCCTCCCTCCTGGATTGCTCTTTTAGACACTAGATTTCCCCTTGTAAGCTCTAAATGACATCCATGGTGTCCTGATAAACTTCCTTTTGATGCGCAGGGTCTGGATACTTTCCATGAATGACCTCCTCTCTTGAAACTAGGTTCCTTTGTCTTGGTATTTCTCTCGCGTGTGTGGCTTCCGCCCTTGTCGTAACCAAGATATGCTCCAATTTTGCATCCCGTGTTACCCAAGGCATCCATTGTATGTCTACTTTCTTGATGCTAACCATTACAGTGCCCTTATCCTTTTAGTGTTGCTAATTCATATGCTCAAATAATTTTGGGCACTCCTCATACTTATGCTTCTTCCCGCACCATGAGCACTGCAACAAGTCTGGGCACTCACATTTGTAATGTTCTGTAGAACCACAGTTGAAACATGTTCCATGCAGGAACTCATTCCTTCCTCCGTGGTTACCACGACCACAGAATCCTCCTCGAAAACCTCTTCCGTGCACACCTCCATCTACGCACTCCTCATGACAGTGATCATCACCCTTAAAACTACTGTCAATGCTGGTTTGGCACACCCCATGATCAATGGCCTTGTGGATCTGATCAATGAGCCTAAAGTCCTTAGTATCATGGGTTGTAGAATTACAAATCTTGCAATACAAGATACATTCTTCCTGATTGCGCGCTGCAGTAAGGGACATCTACTTGCATCATGGTCCCCATGACAAATTTCACAATCTACTGTCATAGCGCGTATCGTCCTCCGGGGAAAATTATCCTTAACATACCCCTCTATCTCACAATCTGTGCACCACAAACCACTGCGAGTCTCATGGGATGAGTTCATAGACAATTTTTCCAACTTCTTGGCCATAGCAGCAATCTGAGCCTCTAAGAACGGGCTAATGCCAGTATCAATACTACCAACAACTTCGGTGCATAGGGCAGCTTCCAATGCTTTGCGCGGGTCTGTAAAAGTTTTGTGAGATAGGGCCCTTCTAAAAGGGGTGATCAACCCTCCAACAAACCAATGGGCATGCTATTAAGGATGGATATCATATGATAGTTTAGACAAGAGGGTCTTAAAGCGTGCATCATACTCCTGCACACTCTCTGCCATTCCTTATTGAATCTCCTTCAAAGCGCTGATGCTCTTTTGCTCAAACTCAAGAATGTGGAACTCTTCTAAGAATGCATTCTTCAAAGCAGTGTAGTCCACCATTGTTTGGTGAGGGTCATACTTCATATACTAGCTATGTGCGCGCCCTTACAACGTGGTTACAAACTGATACCCTCCGCGCACCATAGTAGTTTACACTTGCGAACATGCTCTGTAGCATCCTCAATGCCCATATAATATGGCAAATGTAGAGACATTTCAAAGAATACTTAAGGTGGTGGCTAGGGTCCCTGTCCTCCTAAGCCAGAGCCTTGGTTTCCTCCGGTGTTTCCTCCACCACTTGATCCACTAGGTCCACCAGGTCCTGTGCCTCTAGAGCCACCAGATCCACCAAAACCACTGGGTCCAATAGGGCTTGTAGGATATGTGCCAAGCGCCCCCATGGTCCCACTGGAACTATGCGTCGATGGTCTGTGATAGCTCCCCGCTACCACTACTGTGCCCCGTGCCACTCCATGATACGAGCCTGAAATCTTGTATATTGCTCCTTGTCCAAAGAATCCTCTGAATACTAGAATATGTGCAGCCATAGAAGAAGGAACTGAAAAATTTTATCTCCTAGGCACGGATCTATCTCTTCCATTGATATCAACTGGGTCAGTAACACTTCTTCTTGGTTCGGAAAACCAAGCGCCAGGGCTCGGTCACTGGGTGGGTTCAGATATGTGCCAACGACTCTACATTCTCCATGCGACGATCTCTCACCAGAAGCCGAAGGGGTCTCCCTTACGCGCTTGCCAAGATGGGGTAGCACAGACTACTCAGGTTCCATGTCCTCCTCATGAACCTCAACTCCTTCCTGCAATGTTTGTCTCCATAGATCCATCACACTAGCAACTTTGCATCGTCTAGTAATCTCCCTTTCATGCGCTTCACTATACTTGAGCCGTCTCTCTTCCCTCTCTTCTTCTATCGTGGTATATGTCATCTTCTTCCAGCCAAGCTCCCTTACCCAGCGCTCAGAATGGTTTAGCCGGCCATTGGGAATGCCTCTAAACTCATGGTAACCATCAATATTTTCATAGCTAGAGGGACAACACACAGAAATGATCCTTTGGGCTCCAGTAGAAACTCAAACTCAGCAACCTCTGGACAACAATACGTGGAAATGGCATACTCCAGAGTGTATCTAGCCAGTACTCCTTTCCACCAATGATCTATAGCATGGGTCCACGTCATATCTATATCCTATAGCCTCTGGTAGTCTTCTTTTGTCCACACATGTGATCCGTAATGCCAACTTGATCTAGACGTATAGGCTGAAAGCCATTCATATAGTTCTATTGGGAAGCAAGAGAAGAAAGTCTCATACAGATCATGGTAGAGGTTCTCTTCTACCCATCTACGTGCATTAAACTTAGGTCCAGTGTTGAATCTCTGAGAAAATTCATCCTCCATGCTCTTGAACCATGATTCAACATTTTCCAACGTTAACCGCTCCATCATTACTCATTACATAGATCATGATGTATGCTAATTCCCACTACAATTTTGAAAAGAGGGTCCCAGAAATAGAACCAAGATGTAGTCATTTTTACTCCTATCACAAAAGAAAGGAACCCCATGCGCGCCAGCCTATCACCCAACGAAATTTGAGTGCTCACACGAGGCATGCGCGGGTGTCGAGTCTCTCTTTTATGTGAGCTTAGTGGGAAACATCATATATGATTAGTGTAAGAGTTTTCAGGAGGGAAGTTAAGACATACAAGAACCATAGGGCTCAGGACGGCCTCTAGATCCTTACAGTCACTTCAGACCGAGTGTTTAACAGAATCCAGAACATGTATTATGATAGAAAGAAATATACAAGCATTCATACTTAGTATGAAAGGAAAGAGAACTCATAAGAGAGAAATATGCATTAGAACCATTGATATTCATGTATATATTATAACAGGTAACCTCATACATTCATTGAACCATTACAGAGTGTCATAGAGAAGCAGACCACAGTCATGCATTTCACTGGACTTATGTAACTAAGCTACCAAAAGAAAAATTACAATTCCATGACTAGTACGTTCTCTCTTGAATGCAATTATCCATTAGCAGAGTCCTCACAATAATTCAACAACACTCTACTCATACTCTCTGTATCTCACTTTTACTCTACAGGCGCCTGTATTTATAGCTCTCCTGGGCTACCAACTCACCCTCCAGCGCCCTCAGATCTGATGCCAAGTGTCATAATGTGGTCCTTCATGTGAGCATGCTTCTCCAGGCTTGAGCTTTCCACTTTATCTTATGATGTTCTTCTAGAAGATTCCATCGCAAGCATGCTCCTTCTTGGGCCAATCTGTTGCCAGGATGGCATCTTATCCACGCAAACCTGATCATGCTTTTCACGTGTTCTACTCTGATTGCTCAAATCGAATAAGTCCCGAACCTCCTTTTGTGTGACACGCATGCTATGTGCTTCCTTAAACCTTTCTCTTTCACATTTTTTCCTTGCACGCCATTTCATAACTGGGGTCTTGTGTTCCTACACGCCTTCATATTTGGTCAATATTCCAGGGGTTCAACAGATATTGTTAAGTGTAATAATTAATTAGAGTTCACTATGGAAGGTTATTAAAATTTGAAAGAAGCAAATTTTTATACATGGCCAACATTCCCTGAAATAAAAGTAAATATTTATTAATTTCCCCTCAAACCTAGGTGTTAGAACTGAGTTTTTAATCATTTTTTGTTGTTATATCATATATTCATCTATGTTAGCATTGGAATATCGAATCTTCAAAAAAAGAATTATTTTCTCAAATTTGATCATGTGATCTTATTGGTTTCTCCTATGTGTTGTTTTATGTACATAACTTTTTTATTGTATAGCTAATGTAGTTTTTTGCATAATAGTATCCCTATGAAGAATGAGAGGGGCCTCAAGCCTCTTTATCCCTAAGAAATTAAAACAACTACATTAATTTTCACACATGCCTTCTCTTGGTAATAAAATGTAGAATAGAAGAGACCCTTAAAAAATCATGAAATAGAATAAATAGTCACTTAGAGAAATATGATGACTTAGATATTGTATATGTAGTGCCCATTTCTCTTTGACACCTTTTTAATACTAACCATGATACTGTTGATCATATTATGAACTTTATTATAGTATGATGTTAGATGTTAGATCATGGATTATTGTTTACTTGAATCAGTTATGATGCATGATGATTATTAGAGACATTTTATATGTTGATGATGATATATTGTCTAACATGGTTATATTATGGATGTTTTTCAGACTTGTGATATTTGGGTATTGTGAGTGGACCTAGAAATGGAAATTATTGGATGATGATATAGTTGTTGATAAAACTATAAATGATATTGTTAGATTGCTTGGATGTTGTTCTGATTCATATATCTAGATGATTTTGGGAATTATATTTATATTATTTTGGATGTTCTGATATGGCCATGAGGCCGAAGGAGGTATTTTTATTTTGCAGGTTTAAAATATCACAAAAAACATCGGGGGATTGGAGACCAACCACATTGGAATTCTAGATGAATTCAACAAGGTCACCATGGCAACTTGTGTTTGTTTGTGTTAGGGATTCTCATGGGGGGGAATCACTTTTAAATGTGACCAAGGGGTTATGTGTATTTATTTATTTGACCCTTTTGTTTAATGTTGCATGTGTTTATTTTGTGATGCATTGCCTCTTTATTTATTTATTTATTTATTAAATGTTGTATCAATATTGTGGGTAAGCATGTTGTTAATATTAATTAATTAAATTATGTCATAAGAAAGTAATTAATAGAGTTGTTGGCCTTGATTTAAAGTGTTGTAAGAGATGTGTAAGTTAACTTTTGAGTATGAAACATTCCACCTTCTTGGAAATTCGAATTTGTCCTTGGAGGCCAATTTTGGAGGCTTGTGGGACAAGTTAAAATTGTCCCATACCTCTTAAATTTAACTACCAACCATACCTACGGTTGGAGACCTGAGATTAGACTTTTGTAATGATTTTTAAGAAGGCAATTGTAGGTTTTAATTACACTTTTCTTACATGATTTAATTTCAATCCTTTGGGTTGTGGGTTGGATCTGAGTGTGTAAGTAGACTGTCATTTTATTCACCCACCTATTTATTATGCATTGGAGAATGAAGTTGACTTTTGGGGTTGGAGTGGAGGATGCGTGATGTGGCATCCTGCATGGATCCACCTCATCCTCTTCTCTTCCCTCTTCTATAAAATTTGAATTCCTTGCCTTGTTTTGGGTTGCTTCACTTTGGAGACTTCATTCCTGGGGAAAATTCCTCTTGCTGTTTTGGAGCTCTTGCTTTGAAGAATTTTTTGGAAGGTTGTTGCATGCTTGTGTTTGGCTGATTTGGATTGCTTGCATTGGGATAAAGCTTGCTATTTTGGAACTTGGAACAATTCCATCATGGAGAGGTGGGAGCTTGGCACTTGAAATGTTTCTTTTTGTTTGTTTATGAAAATTTTAATGTGTGAATGTTTTGGCATGTTTGTGGGTTGTTGGGTAGATGGCCTACGAGTGGTGTAGGAGAAGACTATGGGGTTTATTTTGTGGGAGGCACAAGTGTGTTTTAGGGAGGTATAAGGGTGGAGGGAGTTGGGATTTGGGTCCCACCTTACAAATAAATAGATTGCATTTCTTTACTCAGTATGGGGTGCCATAAGAGGTTGGGGAGGCATAAGGAAATGTGAGGAATAAGGGGTACTGTTAGGGAAAATTCACAGCACCCCCAAAATTACCTATGGATATGCTTTTCTAAGGCAATGTCATTTGGTGTGAATGCACAACATTGAGATTTTCCAAAGTGTGGGACCTTTGCAAATGGGGAAAGCTCTCCAGAGAAGGCTGGTTCCTTTTCCTAAACTACCTGCCACAAGCTATTTCAGTGCAGGCAAGCTAATCTAATCCTAATCTAACTATGCCAAGGAGACAGAGAGAGAGAGAAAAAGACGGAAAATAGAGCCTACACTAAAATGGTGATACACCAGAGAAGGAAAATGTTAAACATCTATCAAAACTGCCATGGGACAAGAAGAGGTGAGCAATGGGGAGGATGGACAAATGCATCACAGGACCAAGGATAGAATTCACACAAAAAATGTTCCAAAACTCCATGAACACAACTCCAAAACCTGCAATGAGCATCCAAACATGCACAAATACCTATAATGAAGAGAGGCAAGAAGGAAATAAGGAAAAACGAGAAAGGATGGGCAGATGCATCACAAAACACGTTTTTTATTGCTCCAGAAGGTTGCACAGAACATCATTTCACTGGTAAGAGGTAAAAAATGCCATTACAGAGTAGGGGAGGAGGTTCTAACTCCATTTTCGACCTTGGGGAAAAAAATAAGGGAGAGGCAAAGAAGAATGATGAACAATCTTTTACAAATGAGACAAATCTACCTTTTAACCATAAAGCAAAATGAAGAAAGGAAAAAACGCAGGCAAATTTGATTTGAGATCTCCAACCACCGACCAGATCCATTAAATCGGCTTGCGAAGTGATGGGATCCTCTGTAATCTCATTTTTTGATACATTCGACCATGCTGGAGAAGAAACAGACACCATACTTCACTAAGTTTGGTGGTTGAATGTCATTTCTACATTTTTCCCGTGTCATACACGTTTCTTCAATTTTCACCCACAAAACTTGACCAAAAATCAAAATTAAATAGTCCATCGTGTAGAAGACTTCACCAAATTTCCAATGATATAAAGAACATGAAAATCTGAGCTCTAAATCAAAAGATATGGTCCTCTGAAGATTTAGGGCAAAAAAGGGGCAAAAATGGATTGGCGGGCCAAAACTTCAAAATTTTCCCCTTTTTTGAATTTGGGAAAATTTTCCCAAAAAGTTTCGTACCTCCGCTACCCCGCTGCCACGTGTCATCATCCTATTTGCTGCGGGCACATGCTCCAAATTTTGCCTTTGACACCGCTGACCACTTTGGCAAAATTGCCAAATTCTCCCCGCGCCCTCGACCTCCACCGAAAATAGGACACGTGTCATCCTTTTATTGGTCTGCGGGCCTTCGGGCCTCTTTGTTCCTTTGAGCCCCTTTTGACCACTTTGGCAAAATTCACCAAAACCCTCCGCCGCTTCGACATTCTACCCTGCCATGTGGCACCTCCACATTTCTCAGCGGGCTTTCGGGCCAAAATTTTCCTTTGAGCTCCTTTTACAGCCTTTTCGCCTTTGCGTGTCCGGCGCGTACTTTTGTCTTGGCTGTCCCAGACCAAAATCTCTGCACTACCCACAATAGAATGACTTGCGGTTAATCGGCCGATTCGCATCCCGCACGTACTTTTGTCCCAGTTGTCCCAGACTGCGCGGAACAAAAACTTCCACTTTTCTCCTTTGATTTTCACCTTGGGAAGAATTCCCAAATTTTTCCCGTGCTCCGCTCTCCCATTGACATGTGTCGGCCTCTCATTGCTTGGCAGGGACGTGCCTCAATTTTTTCCTTTGCGCCCCTAAATATTTTGCCAAAATTCTCCATATCCTTCCATTGCCCCAACTCCCGCTGCTGACAGGACACGTGGCGCCTCCTTCTTCTCTACGGGCCCATGGGCCAAAATTTTCCCTCGAGTATTTTAGCTAAAAGGCTAAGTGCCAAAACTTCTCCCGCGCCCCCGCCAATGCACTTCATTCCTTCCGCGGGCCCGCAGGCCAAAAAATTTCCCAGTGCCCTTTGGCCAAACACCAAAACTCTAAGTCCTTCCGCCAACCCACCAATCCGCCTAGACACGTGGCGCCCTATCATTGGCCACAGGCCTTTCTAGGGAAAATTTCCCCAAAAAACTCCGTTGGGCTATAACTTGAAATTTACAAGGAGTTAGGAGGAAAATTTTACCTTTCTGGAAAGGTGAGAA
This sequence comes from Taxus chinensis, assembly GCA_019776745.2. Taxonomy (NCBI): domain Eukaryota; kingdom Viridiplantae; phylum Streptophyta; class Pinopsida; order Cupressales; family Taxaceae; genus Taxus; species Taxus chinensis. The sequence continues at coordinate 584,961,988 of CM034156.1, read as the reverse complement.
AATCCTCTATCCGATGAAAACATACCCAGAAAGTTTTGTGTCCCTGAAGTGTGCGAAAAATTCATTTAAAGTACCAACAAGGAAAAGGAGAAGGAGTTAGACAAAATAAGCAGGGGCTTATTTTGGATAACAATTCTGGCGACTCAGAGGGGTAATCTACCTGCTAGATGAAATGACCAGCTACCTTTAAGCATCCATTGGGCATGGAGTCATGATAGATAGCCTACAAACTGGTCCTTTACTTGAAAACTTACCTTTTAAGCCTCTTGGAAACCATTGAAACTTGGAGTTGATCTTCACCAAAATGCCACTGAAATGAATCGTGCAAGAGCAAAACCAGTGCCATAAAAACTATGTACAAAATTGGAAATCATACATACCCCAAGTGGGATATGCAGAGTATGCACAAGAACTTCTTCTACTGAAAGTAAACCTACCTACTCTAACTGGAAGCAAAGGCAAGCTAAACAAACCCTGCAACTGGTTGTGTTAAAATAGCTTCCCTTCTTCAAAATTTGCATCCATGCAATTGATTTGGAGTTGATGATGGCTGTAGGATGAGTGGAAAATCAACAAGAAACTGGTCTTCTACCCATATCAACAAGGTGTCAACTGAAAGCAAATTGAATACCTCTTTTAGTTGCTCTGCATTTGGATTGAAGAGGTATTGCAGGTGATCCTTGCTACTTTGTAGCTCATCCTCCTGCTTAGAGGCAAGCATGACTGGTTGTGGCTTCTCCTTTGGCTCCAATGAAGCCAAATACCTGATTGGGCAAGGTCTGATCCATTTGATATGACCATAACTCTGATTTTCCATTTGAAAAATGGAATCCTCTTGTAGACCTTCTTGGATGAATGGCATGGAAGAAATGATGGAACTCTTCTGTTGTTTTCTTTCTTCCTCCAATGAAGAACATGGAAGATTAATATCTTCCAATCTTGATTCCAAACAGTTGTTATAAGATACAGGCTACTACAAATGAATGCTCTCCTTCATGACAGTAGGTTCTTGTGTTTGGAAGATGGATGATGAAGGAGAAGATGGTGTGATTTCAACCGGTTCTTCTTCATCAAAACAGTCCTCCAAATCAAACAGGTAAACTGCCTCATTGTTGTCCTGCTACAAATGTTCAACCTCTCCCATGGTGTTCTCTTGATCTGTAACTTGATCGCCATGGTTTCTTTCACCCTCCAACATTGAGTTTGAGAGATCAAACTCTTCTTCAGCACTAGAACTCGAGAGGGATGAAGTAGAAAGAAGAAATGAAGGTTCTTTTATAGCCTGCTTTGTGCTCAAAGCCTTTGAATCTGCACTTTTCTCCACCACAGCTGGAATGTGCTCCTCTTCTTTTGGATTTGGACCAGCTTCTCCTTCCTCTACTATTGAAAATTATTCCTTTGAGCCCCTTTTACGACATTTTTGCCTTTGAGCGTCCCTCGCGTACTTTTGTCTCGGCTGTCCTAGACCAAAATCTCCGCACTACCCGTAATAGGCTGACTTGCGGTTAATCGGCCGATTCGTGTCCCATGCGTACTTTTTTCCCATCTGTCCCAACCGCATGGAATAAAAACTTCCACTTTTCTCCTTTGATTTTCACCTTGGGAAGAATTCCCAAATTTTTCCCGCGCTTCGCTCTCCCATTGACATGTGTCGGCCTCTCATTGCTAAGCGGGGAAGCGCCTCAATTTTTTCCTTTGCGCCCCTAAATATTTTGGCAAAATTCTCCATCTCCTTCTGTCACCCCGACTCCTGCCGCTGACAGGACACGTGGCGCCTCCTTCTCTGCGGGCCCGCGGGCCAAATTTTTCCCTTGAGTTTTTTAGCCAAAAGGCTAAGTGCCAAAACTTCTCCCACACCCCCGCCAATGCGCTTCATTCCTTCCGCGGGCCCGCGGGCCAAATTTTTTCCTGGTGCCCTTTGGCCAAATGCCAAAACTATAAGTCCTTCTGCCAACCCGCCAATCTACCTTGACACGTGGCACCCTCTCATTGGCCACGGGCCTGTCTAGGGAAAGTTTCCCCAAAAAACTCTGTCATGCTATAACTTGAAATTTACAAGGAGTTAGGAGGAAAATTTTAACTTTCTGGAAAGGTGAGAAAATCCTCTATTCGATGAAAAAATACCCAGAAAGTTGTGTCCCTGAAGTGTGTAAAATATTCATTTAAAGTACCAGCAAGGAAAAGGAGAAGGAGTTAGACAAAATAAGCAGGGGCATATTTTGGATAACAGGTACTTGGGGAGGCATTAGGAATGTCAGGGTTTTGATAAATGTTGTATTTTGGCGGTTTGTAATTCAGGGGGTGATACCCATTTCCCCTTTTGGGAGCCATAAGAAGCATCCCCCATAGTTTCTTGCTTCTTTGGCTTACTTGATAAAGCCTTAGTATTGTTTGTCATGTTTTAATGTAGTTGTAAACTACATTCTGTTTTGGGACTGTGTTTTATTGTGAAAATGTTGCTTGTATGTTTGTGGAATCCCATTGTTGCCATGAGTTGGATCACATCTTTTATTGCATTGTGGTTGGGGATCGGGGGCCAATGAAGAAGGATGGCTTCTCTTTTTCATTGGATGTCTTGGTTTGGTGGAGAGCGTTGCCTTTCCCCTACTCTTGTTGTGTTCAAATTGGAAGAATGAGAAATCTACATGTTGTTGTTCTGGAGCTAAGATAAAGACAATTTGACAGTCCCTTGTGAAATGAAATCTTATTGTAACCTTTCCCACTTGAAGTGGATGAACTTGTATATGTTTGTAATGGAAAGATGTTGTAATAGTTATGGAAGTGTAAATTGGAATGTGAAAGAATGATACGTATTTGGTATGCTGTATTTTGAAATCAAATGGAAAGGAAGTTGTAAGAGTTTCATTTAAATTAATGGAAGTGGTTTTGTCTTGTCCATATGATATTATTCCATTAGAAATCTGTGTTTAGCATACACTATGAAATCCCTATTTGGAAATTGGAAAAGTGAAACACGTGAAAAGAAAATGTATTATTCTGCCCTATATATAATATATGATTTTGGAAAGAATAAAAGAAGGAAGTTGTAAAGTTGTATTTTGGAATAAATAAAGGATGGCATGACCTTCCTCAAATTGTATCATTGTGCTGAATTTAATCATCTAGATGTGAGTTGTAATCTCTGTTTGAAAGGACAAAATGCGTATACAGAAAGTGTAATACTCTATCTTTTGAAATATGTGAAAATTGGAAATCAGAGATGTATTTTAGTTTTTGAATAGTTGAATTGAATCAACTAAATTTATTAGATTAGAATTGGAACATATTATAATACTTGGAAGAAGAAAATGGCAAATAAACCCTTCAAAAATTTGATCTCGGTCTTGTATTTTCAAACTGGCAATTATTTAATCCAAAATGCACAGACCAAACCTGCAACAATGAAATAACAAACTAAACGATTAAATTGAAGTATTTTTCCCTAAACGAATCCAATTAGACAAAAATACTTAAAGGAATCTTTCAAAACCTGGCAAAACCGAGTTCAAAGCTTTCACAGTCGTTTTGCTGTCAAAATTGTAAAATTTCAAATTAAAATTCAATCACATAAATCTACCTCACAAACTTATCCTAAATCCACCTAAGAACAATTCTCCATGTCTATTTGACATGCTGAGAGAGGAACAAGAACAAATTGAACAAAATTTTACAAGTTAAAATTACCAGTTTGCACTGTAAAATCCTGTAGAACGTTTTTGTGAAATTGAACCCTCAAACTTTATAAAAATAAAAATTTAATGATTCTTGTGTAAAGAGGACGTCGAGATCTTTCCAGAAAGTCCTCGTTTGCCCAAAACCGAGCTCTCTATCAAAAGTTATGGCCTTCTGAAGTTTTTCTTCACTTGGCATCAAAAACGTTTTTTAGGAAAAACAATTCCTAGGTAGGCCTGCGGGACTGAATTTTTCCCTTAGCACTTCGTAAATTTTTTGGGAAAATTTTCCCCGCCGCCCCGCAGCCAATCATAGGTTGCCACGTGGCATCATGAGGTGTCAACGGAGGGGCGGATCCCTTTTTAACTTAACGCTTCCGAAAAATTTTGGGAAAATTTTCCAAATTTTCCCCGTCGGCCCGTAGCCAGTCAGGAGCTGCCACGTGGTGTCGCAAGGCAATGGTGGAGGAGTGGGTCCCTTTTTGCCTTTGGCGTTTCGAAAAATTTTGGGTATATTTTCTAAAGTTTCCCCGCCGGCCCACAGCCAATCAGGAGCTGCCACATGGCATCGCGAGGAGTTGGCAGAGGCGCGGGTGAATTTATCCCTTTTTGCCTTTGGGGTGCTAAACCCTTTTTATCCCTGCCACCCTGTTTTCCCCGCATTGGCTTAGGAGGCGCCACATGTCCTTGCGGACTCGCAGGAGCGTGGGCGCAAGGTTAGCTTTTCACCCCACGCGGGGAAATTTTTCAAAAGTCCCTCGCCGCCCCGCCGACCTGACCACTCCTCCGGGAAATATTTCTCCCTGCGGCCTGTAGACCCGCCCCTGGGGCAAATTTCCTCCCTTGGGCCCGCAGGCCCGCTCTTGGGGAAAATTTTCACCCCAAGGCCCGTCGGCCCATAACTTGAGAAATATGAGGAGTTAGGAGGACTTCTTTATATCAATGGAAAGGTGAAGAAATTTTGTATCCAATGGGAATGATTTAGGGAAATTTTGGATGTGTTAATTTTGAGAAAATTCAAGTTGAATCTTTAAATCCTGTTAGAGAGTGGGTATGGTGAGGAATTACCCTCTGAACCTAATTGAACCTTCTAACCCTAAATTTTAGGACCTTGTCACCTCTAATAATTGTTAATAAAAGAAAAATATATTCCAGTGGTTTAGAACTAATCTGGATCTCATTAGTAACAACTATAGTCTTGTAACCTAGTTGTAGACTCTTTTAAACAAAAAAAATTATTGCATAATTTTCCTAACTAATCCTAGGTTGTTCTGTGGGTCTCACGTGGGTTGTTTTAGCGAGCATCATAGTATATAAGCTTGTTATTGATATACCTTAGAGTTATTTGTTTATATGGACTTCTCGAATCCAAATTCAATCCATTTGACATGCAAGATGACCCAAAAACAAAATGAAAATCCTACACAACTTGTCCAAAATAGGAAGATGGGTCAAAAGGATGAAAAAACATAAATGACCATGATACAGTTGTTACTGGTAGCTCTATCCAATACTAGTTTCATTAGTAGTCAAAGATTTTGGATTGATGATAAGACTAGAAAACTTAAACAAGGTTTTGGACATTTTGGGAGCATATGAAACTATATAAAGGGAAATAAATGTGTTGTAGGTTTTCGAGCATTCTAGATGAATGGAGGTATCGTCCTTAACCCAAAATGAATAGAAATTCAATTTCTAAGAAAAACATCATGTAACATAAGACAATACGGGGCTCAATACAATGGAAAATGTGTTGATTAGACCCTACTCTTAACAAGTGATCCATATGCACAAAGTCGCACTAAAAATATTATAATAACAATGATTGCACTAAAATAGCATATGTGCATTTAGGAGACATGTTGAATGCAAGTAAATTATATTAAAGAATTGTAACGTAAAGAAACTATTTTATTTATGAATGATTCGTGTGAGAAAATCAGGATTTAAGTACATATACCATTTACTACTTATTGCATTAATCATTGAAAGGATAAGGGTTGGGATGTACGTACATATCAATGGATGACTTGTTTCACTTCATTATACTAGTGTGATTTTTCAATACATGATCCCTAAATGGGGTGTACTTAGACATGCCCAATATCCACACCTCATTTTTTAATCTTTTGTAAAGTGTTGATATCGAATTAGGTTTCCAAAGAAGGAAAAAACTTTTTGAGTGACTTGCAACAAGTTTTGAAAAATTTGTAGCAACATTTCAGAGCCCAAATGTTGAGTATCAAAATCGTCAAATTTGTATGTTTTATGATAGTTTTTAGAATGGTAAAAGTTCCATAACCATACTACTACAGTTCTATCTTTGCTAGTTAAATACAATTTTGGTCAAGGTTATTTATTTTTGTTGAATTTTATGGGTTTGGTTCACTTTTTTGTTTGAACATGTTTTTCATTGTCTATCTTCAAATTTGTGACACGCTAAACCTATCACACTTAAAAACATAATTTTCTCTATTTTGTGAGTATTTCAATTATTTTTACTGTGTTTAGGTTATCTTATGCTCCTAGATTTATCCTATTTCTATAATTAAGATTTTTTGTTGTGTTACATTAGATTAAACATATGTACAATGTGTTATTGTTAGTTATAATGTATTACTACTACAAATCTATTTTTATATTTACAAATATACATTAATACACGCATATTTAATGTGAAACAAACAAGTCACAATGGGCTTATCCCTCTCATGTTAAAGCTAGTGTATTAAATGACCTTAAATATCAAACATGGATACAAAAATAATTAAAAGGAAAACCCTAATAAATAAGCATGATCCAATAATTAAAAAAGAATATAATCACATGCTATCCAATAATTATTATAATAATTATCCGACTTTTATTTATAGATATATTTTTTAATAAATTATTAAATTGTTATTTTGAAAAATTAGAATGTAACTTTCCCTCCATGTAAATATACCAAATAAAAAATATAAATTAAAAAATATTAAACTTTCAATTAAATAATAAACCTGCATAAAATAATTCCTACAAGATATACTTATTAAGAGTCAACATAATGTGAACACATCACCATTACTAGCCTTAAGTTAATTCCCACACGATATACTTATTAAAAGTCAATATAATATACTAGCCTTTGCCTCTTTTAAGATAATTTTGTTTATTTAAGTAATTCCACTCTCACGGCCAATTTCATGGAATCTTCTTATTCCTCGTCTCTTTTATCTTGTGTGCAGCCCTGGAATTTCAAATTCCCTGTGCTTGTCAAATCAAAATTTGTTGACGGCCTACCTGTTTAGGGGTTGTAAATTTTAATTTTTTAAATATTTATTTTTGATGATTTCTTCATATAAATTTATATAAATTGTCTTTTTTAATGTATTTTTTATATATTTATAGATAATTATTTATAAAATTATATGGTTTTTTAAATTTTCAGCCTATTAACATTTACGGCTATGTTAATGTCTACAGCTACCAAATTTTTTTACCAATAATTTATGGTTAAAATTTAGACTGCATGGATATGGGTACGAGTATGGTACGTTAAAACGACAAATTTTAAAAAATCGCGAGATACTTAGTCATGGTGCATTTACACCTATATTTGATGCAGTCTCGGTTAAAATCATTAAAAAATGGCCTACAACTTTTCAATTTCTAAGTTTACTTATGTCATCTAATCTTTCTTTAATCCTTTATAAAATCAAATACATTAGATTTCCTATTATTTAATATAATTGTGTAATTATTAAAAATATTTTCCCTTTTTTAAATAAATATATAGTTAAAATGTTCTTAAATATCTCCTCCTTAATTAAATTTGGGAGAATCCTCTCATAATAATGTTAAATCTTTATAAATTATTAGTTTGTTAAGTTTGATTCTTATTAAAATATTAATTCTAATTTAATAGTATTTGGAGCATCAAAGTGTAATGATTATGTTGATAGCTATAATAAAAAGGATGTTAGCACGTCTATAAGGGTAAGGGTAATATGAAGAATAAGAAAGATATGCTAATATTTATCAAATTTAAATGTATAGATAATTGCAGATTCTTTGAACAAAAAGACATTTATTTTAAGGTGTGAGACAAATTTTTAATATATATATATATATAAAAGAAAAAATCTCTTTTCAACATAATATAACATATCCACTAAATTATAATCCTCTACTAAAAGGAGGACAAAAATATGGAAGTGGCCCTTCCATTAAAATAGCTAAATTACTTTTTTAAAAGAATTTTCAAAACTCCGTTTTAAAAAGAAAAGACGAGAGGGAAATTCTTGGTGACCCCTAGATACAGGGGTTAAATTTGACGGTCACCCCTACCTGTCAAGAAAATTTTTTGTGACGGTTTTCACCTAATATTGCCTTGCACATGAAATCTATTTTTCTTTTTTGACTTTCATAATTTTCATATAAATACATATATGTAAATTTTCATATAATAAAACAATATAAATTAAATATATTATTGACATAATGAAATATTATTCTATTATAAATATATGATAATATATGTAATATACACTCTAACTTGTCTTAATATTTTGGATGTATTTATACTAAAACCCAAAACAATTATAATAAATTGCATAGACTAATTTATAATAAAAATATATAAATACACCATACTTTCCAACATTGCATTCGATATTTGTAAGCGATTTTAAAATAAATTAACACCCACAAATTAAACATTGACAATTAACATTGAAGAGATTAAAATCCATACCTTAAAATATGAAGTATGGAAGAGTCTTCTAAACGCCCTCCTTTCTATCTTTTTCCCATTAAAAAATGGGTTTGTTGCATATGAATTCCCATCCAAATTCAGAAGTGTTGTTTTCTCCTCTGCGCACTGACTTGGAATATGGTTCAAATATTGGGTTTGGATGTTCTGTGCTTGCTATAACATGGCTTCAAAATTGGCTAATTCTTTATCATGACATCCAAGAGCATTTGGAAGATGATTATTTTATTTAGATATATATTCAACTTTGCTCAAATTTTCACTAGATATTTTTTCTCATTGCGAAAATAAATAATCCTAGACACCGCAGGTAAGAAAAACTAATGCAGCAACTAGATAGAAGAGAAGTACCATCGTCGACTCCAAACTCAACCCAAGTGTAATAATTATGGATTTGGATGGATCTAAACCGTGTTCCATTACACTTTTTCCCATCCTTTTTAGAGTGGGAAAAAAGCACAGTCGCTTCGGAGTTCAAACTGATTATTACTGGATATCCTACATTTTTTTATCAATAGAAGCAACGGGAATAAGCATTACGATTTGCCACACCTATACAGGGTTCTCCTTACTTGCGTTGTGAGTTCGGCTTGGTATTGGGTTAGGTGTAGGCTCCTCCTTGCTTGCATTGTGACTTCGGCTTAAGCTTCTCGCAGCTTGGGTTGGATTGGTGAAACGCCTCATGTCCTACGCACATGCATAGGAAAAGCGGGCTAAAGCACGCTTCAGGGTATGAACAGTGCAGCCGTACCAAGCTTCTCTTCAAGCCTTAGTGCAGCCCAGCCCTGGTGAATGCGTTTGGTATATTTGACTGTGCTGATTGTGCATTTAATGTATGATGTGGCCCAAAATTATTATTTTTAATGTATCTACAATAAAATATTAATAGAATCTACACAAATTGAAATATAATCATTTTTTTTTTGCCTATGTATTAATGATTGACATGAAGCTGCGCTGAGGCTGTTGTGCCCTCATGTGCGCAAATCAAGGGTCGAGGGCCGTTGACTGTAGTAGACCGAGCCCTGACCCTGGGCTTGGCTCTTGTCCATGTGCGTGGGACATCATGTATCACCATGAATCTTGATTCATTGTATCCTTTTCCTTGCTGCCGCCCGTGATTGACTCGACTTACAATCAAAGTCTAAAATATTTTCTTAGATTTTTCAGTCCAATTCATAATTTCATTTACTCCAAAACAGCAAATATTTAGTGTAGATGTGTATAAAAAAATATTAAAATGTTGTACAGCCACTGGCCCGGACTGGTTCGTGGAAAGTCATTAATGTTGGAATGCCAGCAAGTGGCGACTTGAAAAGTGTGTAAGTAATTTATATTGTATTGTTTAGTTAAGAGAATGGATTTTAGTGGCTGCTAGAGGTAGGTTCTACTGCTAGCTAGGAGCATAGCAGCCTGCACAGATATTGATTGACAAACGACAACCAGCTTGCCAATGGCCAAAGGCCCAAGTTCCGAATTCCCATGCTCATGCCCACACATTATGTAAATTGACATATATAAAAACTGAAAAACGGTCACTATTTAAATGTAAATAGTCATTATGACAGGTTTTAAAAAAAGTAGCCCATCTTTTGTTACGGTTAGAAATAAAATTTGGCTGTATTTTACGGTTAAAATCCACAAAAACGTCTCAACGGGCGTCAAATTTAACCCCTGCAGGCTAGATAGAATGTGAGGGGCGGGGGGAAAGTCGTGGTCACCGTGGAGTGCGGGGCAAGACCATAGGTGCACCATGACGACTTTGTTTATATATATATATATATATATAAATAATTTTGTTCAGTCGCTGAATGACAAATGGTAGAATGAATGTTGTGCGACTGGAGCTGTGGCTTTCCCAGAAGCACACAAGATCCAAAGTAGAATGAACGTTGCGCAATTGGTACATTGATCCACTACTATTACGAGGTAGGACAAGGCGGAACAAGGCAAGTTGTTAAGAAAGATCCAGTCAACTGCGTCACTAAAAACGCAAGATTTTGTTTTAGATGCATTTTCTATTTATTTACGCAAGCAACAGAAGGCGAGGGAAAGAGCAAACATTCTAAGTTACTCGGTATCAATAGTGTAAGGGGTTACAAATTATCTGCGCCATTAGCTATTTGGAAAAACAAGCTGCCAGGAGTGAGGGTTCAGAGAAAATGGCGGGAGCATTGATACCCATGGTTGCTGAGCCGGTGGTGTTGAACTTGGTGAATGAAGCGATTGATCAAGTGATAAAACTCAAAGCAAAAGCAAAGAGCGTGTTTCATTTCAAGGAAGACATTGAGCGACTCTCTGATTACCTCAAGAGGCTCCGTATCATGCTGGGGAATTCAATGTCCGACTACAAACGATTTGAAGTCAGTCCTTATGCTCAAAATCCGGAGCTCAAGAAAATGGTGGAAGCCCTGTATAAAATTGCTAGAGATGCGGAAGATGTCATACAAGATTGTCAATACGAGAGGAATAGGTGGCACAAGCTGCTTCTACCTATCACTATGAGCAAAAGAGTTAAAGATATCCAGCGTCGGATTGAAACCATGGAGGCTCAAAGCGTCCGAAATTGTATGGAAGTGATGGAAGGAAGAGTTGCGGCAGACGCTGCAACCAGGGCCCTCTCTATTTCTGTCTCGGCTCATTTCGAATCCACCACTGGTGAATTCCGCAGGACAACCCTGAGGCTCGCAAGTATGAGAAGAAATTCCATTAAACGAAGGTCGCAGCCAATAGACGTGCTTCCTGTCGGGCTCGATCATCAGATCAGTGACATCCAGAGAATGTTACTTAAGAACGAAGAACCGTACATGCTGGGCATCCACGGCATGGGGGGTGCAGGAAAATCCCTGTTGATGAAGTGCGTGTGGAACAGCGACAGGATTAGGGAATCATTTGAGAGTGATTCCTTAATGATATGGGTAACAGTCTCCAGTGGTCAGCCTGTTTGGTTGCAGAGCACCATAGCCGAGCAAATACACATGACCTTTGACAGGACATGGACTGAAGACAAACGCAAAGCTGAAATCTTTAGGCGTCTGGAGAGTGAGAGATTTCTCATGGTGTTAGACGGAGTGTGGCCCAACGAAAGCGACCACTTCTTGTCCGACCTCGGAGTGCCGCCCATCAGTAAAAACGGATCTAAGATTGCTGTGATCTCTCGTGATATATTAGATCTGAGGAAAATAAAAGTAGATATGCATTTGATCCATATCCAGCGGTTATCACAGAAAGACAGTTGGAAGTTGTTTAAGAGATTCGCTTTCGGAAGCGATACATCGGCTCTTCCACCAGAGGTATTGCAGGCTGCGAAGAAAATAGCAAGCAAATGCAACGGACACCCTTTGGCTCTTAAGGCATATGGCGCGGCCATGGCCGGACAGAGAGATTTCAGCCAGTGGCAACTGGCTTTGGGAGGGCCAACAGAGCAAGCTGATAGCAATTTCTTTAGCAATCATACTGATGCAGAAAGACGCATTTTGCAGTGCCTTCGCTCCAGTTATGAATCTCTGTCTCCAACCCTTAGAATAGCGTTTCTCTACTTCGCAGCTTTTCCTGAAAATCATGTGGTGAGGACCGCGGACTTAATTGATCTGTGGACCACAGAAAGGCTTATTCGAGCCGAAAGTCCTTACGAGCTGGACGCCCATGGCCGACGGTTGTTGAACATAATGATTGAACGGTGTGTGGTGGAGGGAGTCGAAGCCGGTTCTCTGAGCAGAGTCCGAAAGTGCAAGATGCATCCCATGTTCCGCCACTTGGCCACGCACATCCTGGAAAAGGAGGACGACGAGGAAGAAAAGAATTTATTCAGAGCTGGAGACAATTTGTCAGAATTCCCTTCCGAGGAGATCGGCCAACGCCAACACCAGCGTATCTCGCTTATGTACAACCGTATTACTTGCCTCCCTGAAGACTTTAAATGCCGCGGGCTGCGCACTCTGATCCTCCGCCATAGCGAGCGCCTTTGTGTCATTCCGCCTAGCTTTCTGATGCGGCTGACTTGGCTGAGAACACTTGACCTGAGTATGACAGGGATCGAATCCCTCCCCGTGACTCTGGGAGGTCTGAAAAGACTGGAATATCTCAATCTCTCCAGGACTAAGCTAAAATGTTTGCCCTTAGCCGTCTCCCGCCTATACAGGCTCAAATCACTCAACCTGTTTGAGTGCAAAGACCTGGAATGCCTTCCTGCCGACCTGAACAAGCTGGAACATTTACTTTACCTGAACTTGAGGCGTTGTGCTAAACTGAGGTTTATTCCGATCCAGGTCACACAAATCACATCTCTTCAGTGTCTGATTATGGATGGCTGCAACAATCTACGGTGGAAGCTTCAAACTTCTCCGCCGGAAAACAATTTGCAGTGCTCCAGCTTGGAGGATTTAAAATCGCTCAAACATTTAAGGTGTCTGTCATTTGTGTATACCGAGGCGGGAATCCCTTACGGTCTGCTCCGCAACTTTGACACCATGGAGAGGCTGGAGCTATGCAGGGTCCCGTCAGAGAGTCTTCCAGAGGACATACAGGAAATGAAAACATTGCAAGATCTTCGACTGAGCAGATTGGAACGCTTAGTCGAAATGCCTATGTGGCTGTCGAGGCTGTCTTCTCTGCGAAGAATAACGTTGGAGTACTTGAATGTGAAGGCTCTTCCACCTCGCATTTTTGAAACCCTGCCTCTTCTGCGGCTCTTGGAAATCGAGAACTGTTACCAATTGACAGATTTGCCAGCCGAATTTGGTAAAGAAAGAGCGTTTCCGGCCCTGGAAGAACTCAGGCTAGATAATCTGAAAGCACTGAAGGAGTTGCCAGATTTAGAGGAGGGAAGCATGGTAATGCTCAGGGAGCTGAGAGTGAGATTCTGCGAGCAGATCAACAATTTTCCCAAGGGTGTGGAAAAACTGAATAAAAATACGAGAATAGACATCGTGGGGTCATGTGGACTCATACGCAGTGTGGAAGAAAACGGCCGCGACAGGCAAAGATTGAAAGACTTCCTGGGCAGCTTGAATTGTTAGATCTTCAGTCTTTTGCTTTCTTCCACAGAATGAAGGTGCCGACATTAATCAATGAAAAAATAAAATATCTGTTTGTGACTATTTTCTTTAATAAAATTAAATACCCCTGACATAAAATATGATTTGTATTACCTGGATGCAGATCTGCGGTCTGGATCTACACTTTGGATTAAGCGAGAGCAAGAATTGGGAGGTGAAAATTGCATTCTTGACAATTGCTGTGTACTCTGGTTACAGAGGTCTGTTTGGAGAAATTGAGAAGTGTCTCAAAGAAGTTGGAAGGATGATGTTTCTAAGGCCGTTGTATACTTTTGAAGGGCATCTTGACGAAATCGGGTTGTTGCAGATATAATCTTGTTTTTGGGTTCGCTGTTAGTTTTGCCCACATATGCTTTGATGGATGTCCATACCCTGTTCCAAAGCTCCCATTTTGGCACATGCTGGGAGTATGTTGGCAAATGTAAACTGATCGGGTTGAAGACTTGTTTGTTGCATATGGTGAAACAGTGTGACTGCCTTGTGCGGATAACCATGTCTTTTGTATGCTGCAATAATTGTATTCCATGAGAAACTGTCTGATAACAGTGTGACATGTATGCAAAATGTGGAAGCATAGACAAGGCACGTGAACTGCTTGATAAAATGCCTCAAAGAAATGTGGGCTCCTGGAATGCCATGATTGCAGGATATGCTCATTATGATTTTGTTGAAAATGCACATGAACTGTTTGATAGAATGCCTCGAAGAGATGTGATCTCAAGGAGTGCCATGATTTCAGGATATGCACAAAATGGATTTGTTGAAAAGGCCCATGAACTGTCCCCGACCTTCCATCTTCCAAGAAATATATTCGCTTGACAACAGTCTGAAACTTCTTTCATGGTTTAATTTTTGCATTGTTAGGACAGAGAAATGTATTTTTTTTTTGTTTGTTTGGTGGACCTCGTCTTCAAGAAGCAGTTATGCATTTGTTTCATTCTCATACACTGCCAACAACACAAATCCCTGCTCTTCATCTTCTTCTAGCCTTCCAGGCAATTGAAGCTGCAGTGAAAAGTTTTTTCTTCTCATATCAGCAATTGGTGATTCTTGTCATGGGCAGTGTTGAGATAGCATGCCTTTTCCAAGCGTGGATGGTGCCAATACATTCCTAAGTGACCATTGGTACCACTACCATGCCCATATAACCAGAATGGCAGGCTTGAAGATACCTTTAGTCTACATCCTTAAGGTGATTTGTGTCTTCCTTGAGTGAATTATGGTTGGATAGATGCGGTTTGTTTATTCACGTGATTGGATACCTTGGTCTTTCTAGAGCATGTCCTTGATTTTAGTCATATACTGAGCTTGCCTGTTTTCTCGTAGCAATGTTGTGTCAGTGGACAATGTTCAGATATCATAATATCAACAAAAGTCTTATTGAGCTGCATAATGCTACCATCTCAATGATATTGAATCAAAAGGGAACTCTGATTTAGTAAACTGAAAAGTTTTTCTTGTACTTTCAGATACAAGAACGTTTCCCTTTCTCCATTGCATTGCCAACATAGTGCCAAGTACAAAGGCTGTAACAATTTCCAGGTCAGGGACCTTTACACTTGATGTTTTATATGCTGATCCATCTCAAGTTCAGGCGCCTCAAAGGATTAGCTCATACACGGTATGATTTCCAATATCAACTAATATGATGCAATCATTGTCAATGCAGAGTTCTATCTTGTAAAAAATTGTAGTTACTTACATAGACTGATAAAAAAAAGAATTAGTTTGTGATGTTGATGTACTGTTGGAAAATGCTATTTTGTCTTGTTACTTTGGGTGTTTGTTGGTTGCTGGAGCTACTAAAGTAAAGAAGTTACGAGTTTTTCATATGTACATATTTAAATATGTTTTGTATGTTAAGATTATTGAGAAGTCAAAAATTTGAAAATTCAAGGAAACATGCATTTAAAAATTCTACACCAGTCTTTTACAGATTGGTCCTTTCCAAACTCCAAATGGTGAAAGGGCCAAGATCAAAGTAAAAGTGCAATTGCACATGGGAATTTAAAGAATATGCCCTACCTCTTTCAGCAAACTAATGTTAACTTTGATTGGTAATTCATTTCCCTTGAGCGTGAGAGCTTTGGCATGATGGGTCAGAAAGGTTATTGATAGTTTCCCTATTGAGGTTTAGGGATTCATGTCACAGGATTTTTTCCTCTGGTATTATATAGGTAAACATCAACGACAAAAACATGTCAAAAGCCAACTTTAGTATCTGATAGATATAATTTAGCATCATTCAATCAGTTTTCCTTCTTGTATGGTGAATAGCAGGGGAGGGGTAATACCTGCTCTCTGTAAGAAAATGAATTTTTCTCTTTCCCGCGTTTAATATAATGCAGATGTGAGCTAATGCTTGAGACTTGCATTTGGGTTTGAACCAAAGATATTATCTTATTATGGTTTTCTTGTCTCTTATTTTACTGGTTTATTTCTTGTCTCTTATTTTAGAAAGAAAATTCAGTGGCCACCCTTTGAATGTTTAAAAATGATACTTGTTTGCATAACTGGATCTGACATTTGAATTTAATCTTATTATCAGGTCCACATTGTTTGCAATGTTCATCACGATGAATTCAAGCCACTGTCTCATGTTTCAAGCAAATTCAGAGATGCGGTAAAGATTTGCTTTAGTATCCCAAATTTAACATTTGATGCTTTTATGTGTCAGTGGGTGGAGTTTGGCTATATACCCAAGTTTGATTGTATTCTGTGTTCCTCAAGCAGGTTCAAATTGCTAGACAATTGCACTTTGGTTATACCACACCAATTCGACTGCAAGCTCCAAAAAGAAGAGCAGATTCTTTGATACCTGATGAACATTCTGAAAATTGTTCAAGGTGAGAATGTGGAACCTTTCTTTAGTTCATCACATAGGCCTGCAACACCTAATGCGCCAAAAGGTGTAAATCTGATCAATTACAACAAGTTAATAAATCAATGGGGATTTCATAGCAGAACTCAGGCTCACATCACTAGTAAACTACGAGTTAAAAGTTGTAAATCAATGGAGATTTCATAGCAAAACCCAGGCTCAAATCACTGAAATAAATGGTTACTAAATTTGAGCCATATAGCTTATCCAATCCTGGGCATGATCTAATTTAATGGTCAAGTCCAGATGCAAATTCTACTGAGAATCGATGAATACAAGTGGTGGTGTAATCTATAAGAGATATACAAGTGGTATTGCAGCCTTACTCAATTCTGAGTGTAGAGACTTACATTAATTGTAGACAGTTTCTGCAAATGACTGTGTAAATATTAGTTCCAAGTTACTAATCTATTTCTTCACCCAATCTTTTTTATGGGTCCACAAGTAGATTCAAAAAGTTTTTCAACTACAATGCAATCTTTTCTAGAAATCTACAATATTATCACACTGCTAAAAGATGTTCAAATCTATGATTTCTACCTTAATTTTTAATGCAACCTTATTCAATTCCAGGTGCACACCCTGCATTAACTGTAAATAGTTTCTGGAAATGACAGCATGACTAGTAGTTCCAAGTGACTAACCTATTTCTAATAGGTCAAATGGTAGTGTGCAACCTTATTCAATTTTGGGTGCAGAGACTATATTAATTATAGATAGTTTCTGGAAATGACTGTGTAACTATTAATTCCCAATTCCTGATCTACTTTTATACCCATTCTTTCAATGGGTCCAGATGTAGATTCAAAAAGTTGGAATTAAAAACTAGCATGGAATCATTTCCAGAAATCTACAGTATTATCACACTGCTAATAGATGCCCGAATATCTAATCCCTACATTAATTGTTAAGGGTAAGAGCCAGTAAAACTCATTGAATAGATACCCCTCCCTGGTAGCTGTGGTTGAGGAGAGGCTAATTTCGAATTTGTCAATTTCAATCAATTGTGGATGTGTCCTACCTTACAGGGTTAATGCTTAGATACTCATAATGGACTGTGGTTTAAAAGGTATAATTTAACAAAATAATCTAATTATGGGTGTGGCCTACCGTATGTGCAAGAATTTTGACCAAATAGATACTCGTGAGTGGTGGGTGTGGGTTAAAAGGAAACAATTTACCAAACAAAAAGAATGTAACAGGGTCCAAAGGTATGTACACATCTGTTTTTAACATAATTGAGAACCCTGGGACCCTCAAATTCTTCATTCTCCAAAAAACTCTGCAACAGAACTTGAAATTGCTGGAACTGATCAGCTACATAATCATAAAACAAATCATGTTCTGGCCCAGACAATACCATTTGCTGAAACATTTTGTATTGCCAATGGAGGGCTTCCCAGGATAAACAAGTTTGACCAACATACACAGTCTCTAGACCATTCTGCAATCTCATTGTCAATTCCTCCGTAAATTGTGAGACTTTTTCTCAACCTTTTAGCAACCCCTTCTGGTTTGGAATACTTTAGGGTTTCATGGCTAATCTGAACAAGCCCTGCAACAATAAACAAAAGTAGCATCAATATTCTGTAACATCTTTGGCTTGTCAATAATGAGTAACAAAAATGAAGGAAGAATCACCGACCCATTGTATATATCTGTTGATAGTTCAACATATCAAAATATCACATCCTCTCTGTATATTTTTCGTACAAAACTTTGATGGATTCCTCCTCCTCTGGTTCTAATGTTCTGAATTCAGGTGAACGTTCGTCCATTGGACTTTCTCCTATGGATTCTTCAGTTTCGTTGTCCCAAGTACTAGAATCAAATAAATCACTCTCGCTTTTTTCTGGAATAACAGACAGATTGGGCCCCTTGAGTCTCCTGATATCTGACTTAAGCTTCTGTATGAAAAAATCATGATCGTCATCCTCATAGTCATCATATTCGTAAAAAACTGATGCATTCCCATCTCCTAAATCCTCAGAATTTTCATCTTTGATGTTTCCATTTGGTTGTACCTCTCCATGTTCAAATTCATTTGGTTCATCCTTTTGAGCTATCTCAAGAATGGGGTTCTCAGAGACATCTTCACAGCCATCCAGCCCTGGTATTGTTTCCATTTTAGTATCAAATTCTACATCTTGAACTAAGAAATCACTATGTCATGTGGTGTTTGTGACTTCTTCATCAGAGAACCTTAAATGGTGTTCTTCCTCATTTGGAATTCTAAACATTTCTTCTTCTTGGCCTTGTGTATCTGGTTCGCTCTGAACTGCATCCCCATCCCCATCCCCATTTGTGTCGTTTTCATCCTGAACTAATGCATGTCCATCACGGACTTCATCAGAGCACTGTATATGGTTCCGTAGTATTTTTCCCGACTCTTCTGTATCTGCTACAGTCTGAACTAATGTATGTCCATTTGGGTCTTCATCAGAGCACTGTATATGGTTCTGTAGTATCTTTCCTGGCTCTTCTGTATCTGATACAGTCTGAACTCTTTCAGAAAATGGGTTCTTTGAAATATCAATGCAGTCAAGGTCCTCTGCTACATTAGCAACTTCAGGCTCATTTTCATGCCCACCTTCTAAAATTCTTCTATCTTCAAGCGGTGGCCTGGAATAGACTGTGATTTCTCTTTGTACGGTTTGATCTTCTGGTAAGGAGACCATGCCAAAAAACATTGGAGTTGGCCTATACATTTCGCTTCTGCTTGTTTAGCACTATCAACAATGGAACTTGTATTTTATATGGAAGAATCTCACTTCTTGTGTGCATTGGGCCTCCTCTCACTAAGGGTTCGATAAACTTTCATACATTATGTTCAACTGCGGATTGAAGGAATGGATAGTTGTAGTATAACCCTGATAAATTCTTTACCAAGCTTAGGCTGACTTTGATCAATAATGTCATGAAAACAAATTGTTAATGAAATTTTGTGTACATACAATCTTTTTGTAATTATTGGCTTAACTATAACAGGCTTATCTGTTGCAGAAAATGTCATGCCAAGGTTTTATCATTTTTTCCTCAATTTGATGGTTGCAAAAAAAAGTTGTTTCCTGTCATCATTAATTTGAAATATTTTTGTCAAAAAAAACACACAAAAATTCACTAAAAGTGAAATGTGTATCGACACATTAACGGCGTAACCTTGCTCCTTTAGGAGCAACCACTAGTATAACTTTATAACAAGATGTATACCACTATAAAACCCCATTCTTCGTTACACATTAACTATTTTCATATCCTATATTAAAATACTTCATTTTTTTTTTAATTTTCTATATTCCAAATACATTAATTTAATCTAATAATTATCTTGATTCCAATAGTTGTAATTAGTTTTAATGTGCTATTAATGCAAAACCACTTTCCACATGAAATATATATAATGTTGCCACGGATGAAAAAGACTATTTTCTTAGCGTGGCGAATGTGTGGTTTTATTATTAATAAGATTTTATATTATAATAACAAGTAAAAAGATATAAGATAATTCAAAAAAAAAGTGGGTGGTATGGCAGCAAGCCCCAAAACCACGAAACAAACTACACTAAAAATCTTGAGAATACGAGGGGGCCGAAAGCAGCAAAACACCAAAACCAAAGATATTAAGCCACCGCTACAAATGTTTGTCGTACAGGGGACGGGTCTTGAACATGCCAGACAGAGCTAGGCAGGTCTTTACCAGAGTCCGGTAAATCCTAGCCAGAGTCGTGATGGCTTTCTTCTTCAATATCTTCAACAGGGGCGTGAGAGGGCGAGATGGAAAGTGCCATCCTAAAAAGCTTGTCTGGTGGTAGAGGAAGACTCCACCCAACCTGTGTGTGAGGCTCGAGCACAAGTGATGAGCCCCAACCTTGTTGACATGGATGTAAGGGAAATCCAAACCCCAATGGTGAGCTGAGAGTTGAGGGGAGGATGGCTACAAGGGGATCAACAAGCATGGATGAACAATTGGATCTGGGAACAACTCCAGTGGCCACCACCTCTTTGTTAGCCACTGATACTACCACGTGGTGGGGAGTGGAGAGAAGGAGATGACGAAATATGCACAACATTGCAAGGGGCATCACCCTAGTGGCGTAAGAGCGTATGTAAATGGTCCACCTCCAGCACCACCTTATTGGCTTGGAACTGAATCTGTAGCAAGACATTGGCGACAACCACAAATTTTTTATAAATAGAGAAGTGATGATCAACATCATCACTAAAAAAATAAGCATTCCTTTCTTTCCATAACCAGAACAAAATTTTCCGTCTGAAAGCATGCCAAAACTGGGTAAATTTATGTGGCATTCTAGGATTGTCTCCCGGTAAAACACGATGCCAAGTGAAACATTCGAGGCGGAAGGGTTGAAAGAAGGAATGAATCCAACCCCAAGCATTCTGGGCTTTATGACAATACCTAAAGAGGTGTGTGATGGTTCTGAGATGCCCGTAGAAGGGGCATTTTTGTGCAACCACTCCCAATGAACCAGACGTGTTCCAAGAGGGAGGCCTTAATGGAGCACACACCATAGAAAGTGTGTAATTTTGGGTTCAACACAGGCGGACCAAGCCATGTGGAATCTCCTTTACCAAATAGAACGTGAGGACCGAATCCCCCATCTATCATTAAGCTTATCCACCATGAGTAGATGTGGCAAAAGCCACACATAGCCTTGTTTGGCTGAGTAATTCTGGAAAGAGGTATCCACATACCACTCTAGTCTGTCCACCATGGGCGCACCAGGGGGATAAAAAATTTATTAATCATGTGATCTAGCACAAAGTAAATGATATCTTTGATGAGAGCTTTGTCTCTTAGGGCCAACTTGAACTTGGCCTTGAGCGCTTGCTAGGGCATCCAGGATTGAGTGGGTTTATGGGAAAGATATTGGATAGTGTAAATTCCGCATTTAAAAAGGCGGAAAATGTGAATCCATGGAACCTCGGCTAAAAATGGTCTTGGCATTGGATTAGAGGGACCACCACAGAGAGTGGAGATTAAAAGAAAGGCCTTTATGGAAACCATTGTCATTCCACATAAGCCATCATTTAACCTACTCCTAGGATTTCTAGATGCTTCTAATGATGAAACTTCCCACCAATTTGATTGGGACATGGGAAATGAGAAGGTTGGGTAAACCAATGCCTTTCTATACAGGGAAACCATAAGGAGCGTCGTCTGCTACATCATGTCGCAAGATCAATTTATAAGCTTCCTTGTCATTAATGGCCTTAATGATCCATTTAGCACAAAGCACTTAACCCTGATGCAGAATGTCGATAAGGCCTAAGCCACTGGATTCCTTGGGCAGACAATAGAATTCCCAAGTAACTTGATGAAACCCTTTATCTGAAGTGGGATTGGCCCAAAGTACAAGTCTTTAAGTAGTTTTTCAAGCTTATGCATTGAATTCTTAGAGGGGACCCAATAAGAGGAGTAATAACATGCATGGCTTCCAGAAATTTAGAGAAAATATAGAATTTTCCATCCAAAGAGAGCAGTTTGTAATTCAGTACTCTATTTTTTGAGCCATGCATTGAATGAAATATTGTCATAACTCAATGGAAGAGGCTTAGAAGGCGAAAGGGATGCCCAAAAATTTAAACATTTCTCTATGATTAAGTCACTTCCAATCATAGGATACCAACCATGCAGGCTCGAGGAGAAACGATTGTTTGTAGCATTTCGTTTTGCACCATTAAATGGAAGAACCAAATGCCAATCAAAAAAATTCCAGGCACTGCATGACATGAGTAATGTTGTGCTCCTATCCAACGAGATTAGAAAGGAGTCATCAACAAAGTGACCATTGATAAATTGAGCACCATCACCAAAGGGAAACGCAATACCCCATAGCAAGCCACTGAGATTGGGCTTGGGAAAACAAGTAGCCAAATCCTTTCGCTTCCAAAATGTAGAGGGCAGGCGCAAGGGGCCAGCCTTTTGAATAGATCTAAAAAGAAAAAAAGGCTCTGATATTTTTCCCTTTGATAGTGATATGGGCAGAAGCATTGGGAAAGAGCATATTAACAGCTCCAAGGAAGTTCGGACCAAAACCCAGAACTCTAAGCATGACTAATATAAACAACCATTCAATTCGGTCATAAGCCTTCTCAAAATAAATTTTGATGAAGAGAGATTTCTAATTAGACCAGAGATCCCACTCCATGCCTTCCTAGGCAAAAATGATTTTGCAAGGATATAACACCCCTTTGATGAACCCAGTCTGCTTGGGTCTTATTATTACAGGGAAGAGATTTCTAAGCCAAAAAGCATGTGCTTTGGCTATAATATTATTGGAAACACTTAGCGGGGTAATGGGATGCTAATTACAAATTAACTCGGGGTCACCTGGTTTAGGGATAAGCTTAATATTCCATTTTTTGATATGGGGGACCAAGTGTTTGGGCCTAGAATACTTCCATGTAAACCTGATGAAGGTTCAACCTGATTGTATCCCAGAGAGCCTTGTAGAATTCACAGGGGAATCTGTCACATCTAGACGCCTTGTCATTGGCCATTTGCATGGCCACTTACTGTACATCCTTAATGAAGCATTAGAGGATTATAGGGAATTCTTTGCGGCAAAGAGACTCTACATGGCACAGTTGTCAAACATTGTTCCATGGTGTCACTATGCTCAAGCAAGGGGGTTTGGGATTGGAAGACTTATATACAATGATTAATAAACACTTGAAGCATAAGATAAGAATTATTGGGCCACGTTCTATTATCGTAGATGGCCTTGATTTTTTGGGAGGACTATTTGGCTTTAATAATTTAAAAGAATTCGTGTTATCCAAAATTACCCCCCTTGGGTTAATTTTGGCTTGAATAAGCTAGAAAATGGACTTAGCCATTTTTTCACAAGTCTTTGATGGTCATACGGCCGTTAAATTGCACCTCCCAAAAGCCATAGCCATTGGCATTCAAAAAATTCACGTGGTATGGCTTCATTAGTGGGATGTATTAAGAAAAGTCAACTGACATTCAAATGCTCATCAAACTCAATGAAAACATCAGCGGGGCTACGCGGTAAGAGCTTAGTGGTTCGGCTAAGTCAAATAGGGTCAAAGACAGTTGGCAGTAATTTAATGGGCTAAAAGTTCTAAAATCCACGAAACAATGGAGCTCGGTCACTGACAAAGGAGCTCGTTCAAAAGGAGCTTGGTCAAAGACTTAGGAAGGTTTTTCTTAAACCCATGGAACATTGGAAAGCCGCGATACAAAAGAAAGCAATGAGCTATGTGGCGCCATTTTATTAGCTCGCATTTCATAAATCTGACAATTGCAAAGGATCGTCCAATCAGATCTGGGCATGAAGTAGTAGACTGATATGTTTTGACATTGTGGAAATGTGGAGCTTCCTCATTCACTCACGTTTCACAGTTGTCAGTGGAGATCAAATAAAATGTTGACAACGTGAAACACTTGGAGCATTTCCTATTGGCTCACATTTCACAAATCTGAAAAATGCGAAGGCTCGTTCAATCAGATCCAAACACGAAGCAGAAGACTTACAAGTCTGACAATGTCAAATCATGGAGCTTTCCCATTAATCGCATTTCACAATTTTCAGAGGCTAGGGCTATTCAAGGACTGACATGAAAGTGCGTGGAGCCTTCCCATTGGCTCACATTTCACATTTGTCAGTTGAGGGGAAAATTATGAAGAAACGTGGTCATTTCTTATTGGCTCATAGTTCAAAGGGTCTGAAATGTGAAGGAGCGTGGATTATTTTCATTAGTCCACGTGTCACAGAGACTAATAAAGGTATAAGACATCCTGACATCCCGAAGGAACATAGCGAAGTTTTATTGGTCTGTATCCTCATAAAGGGATCCCACAAAGGTAAAAAGAAAGGACAGATGGCGAGCAGAGAAGTAAATCCCGATATTATGACCTAATGAGGAGTAGACACTTAGGAAAAGGAAAATCAAGTACACGTTGGCAGAGGCTGATCCCCGAACCAATTAAAGGTTTCCACGTGTCAAATTCTTGTGCCTCCCGATAGGAAAAACTTCAGATAGCCATATCTTTCGACCCCGAGCTCCAAATCTGACAAAGTTTATATCACTGGAAAGATCTCATCAGGATCTTCTAGTTGACATCGTTAAAATCTTATTTTGGTGGCATTTGGGGGTCTAAATGGAAAACACGTCTTTTGGAGGTAGAGGGGAGCTATTTTTGCATGCAACCAGTCTAATCAAGTTGCTCCACCACCAGACTTGATCAAGCATGGCTCTATTTACTTCTACGGGATGAAATAGACTAGATGATGGCCCTGTAAGTTGCCCATGTACTTTGTAGAGAATTTAATGTGATTTGTTGCTGGTTAAAAGTTAGGGAAGTCATCATATCTCTCTTCTTTTTCCTTTTTCCTTCTATCTCAGGCTATATATAGAAAGGGCTTTCATTTATGTTGGGGGGGGGATGATTCTTGTAACAAAGTTCTATCATTTTTGTTTTGAAATGCCAATGTGTTGTAGCCCTTCATATTGGACTTCTTGCATGTTGATCCAGGCCTTTCTCTTGCTTTGTAAGTGAACTGTGCATACTTATGAAACAGTAGATGCCAATTTGTGGATGTTTTATTACCTTGTCTGTGTTTATTGCAACTTTCTTGCCTATTCATTTTATTTGTAGGTGTTTTGTGTCTGTTTATGCTCTTACAAGGTGTGATATTGTTGTGTATTAATGGAAATGATGTTCAAGTGCTACTGTTAGACTGTGGAGAACTGTTTTCACCCTCTCCTAATCAACATTTCTTCTCATTTCTACACATTGGAGAGTATTTCCCATTCCCTTTTCTTGGTGTATCACCTTTGTAGTGTACTTTTCCTTACTTTCATGTTCTTTCTCTCTCGCTGGTCCCTTAGAAATTTTAGGATAGAGATATTCAATAGTTTTCTTTTATTAGAGTTAGCTTGCACTAGATTAGGAAGAGGAACCATCCTTCTCTGGAGATCTATCTCGAGTAGCAAGTCCTGTAACTTGGAGATAGTACCCATGTTACCCAGTCACACTGTGAGCTCAAGCACACACACTTGTGAACATCAAAGGGTGTTGTGATTTGGTGATAATAGTTCTGGCACCCCCAATGGGAACACAAATAGGTCTTCATTTTATTACAGCAAGATTGGTGTGCACTTGTTGTTAATTTCAACCTTTAAGAGGCCTTGTAACAACACATCTGATGACTCCAAAGATGGAGAATTCACTAGGTTTAACATCCCAATATTATAAAAATTATGAGAATAATTTAAACAAGATCACGAGCAAGAGAGGAAGGTGATTTTGAATATCTGCAGCTATCTCCAGGTAGAGGATAAAGGGGAAGAAGAGATCAAAGGTCTCCATCTCCATCGAATAGAACACTATCAACACCTTCGCCTGGTAGGCCTTTCATTCAATCAACCAGAGTTCTTAGACAAATTATAATGACACATATACAACAACCACCACAAGGGCCACCAAATCCCTATGTCAACTTCAAGGGAAGCAACCCACTTTCTCTCAATGCACAAAATCCAATTTCAGTTGCAGCACTAAAAAATATCCATTATTTTACTGGAGAGAACCACACAACTCCTGCTGATCATATCAAAGACATTGTGAACATTTGTACTATTCATGAAGTAAATGAGGTAGACGTCGCAATCAAGTTGTTAGATTCCTCATTCAAAGGCAAGGCATTGCGATGGTTTAGGAGTTTGGTTGTAGGATCTATTGAATCAGATATGCACATCCCTCTACAATCAGTTTGGAGAAAGAGGAGACAATATGTTCTTACTGGAGCAATTGATAACAATCAAGAGGGCACCAAACGAGAAGATGGCTGCTTTCAACTTTAGATTTCAAAGGAAATGGGATAGGATTCCATTGGCTATGAGACCAACAGATGAAGGTGTTTTTCTATACTTTCTAAAAGCTTTAAATTATGATATTTCCATGACGATTCAATCTATGGGAGGTACAACTTTACCTGTAACTTTTGAGATTGATATTAGAGCTGAAAATTTCTTAATTCAAGCTAGTAAACTTACACCTAGGCCACTTATGCCTCTTTATCTAGAATTAGGAATTCCAAGCACTAGCCAAACACCTACATTAGCTCCCATTCCTACCCCAAAAAATTAGAATTCTACTGAAGCCTCTACCTCATCTTCTATTACCTCAAATGAGCTCCAAGAAGTCATGAACAATTACAAAACTTGGGCAATCAGTTGGTGACAATTAAGAGGCAACAAGCTCAAAATTTCAGGTCATCTCAACTTCAAACCCAACCCAAGAGACCTCGGTATCAACCTAATAAGCCACTTTCTCAAGCCGAAAAATCAAAACCAAGTAAAACCTCCTGCTAATAGGCCATTTCAGCCTTACAATCCTAATGTTGCATCCACGTCTTGTAACACTCTGATTTTGTATGTTAACTTGGTAAATGTTTTACATACTGTTATAGCTGCTGAACCGAAGGCAAACATGTTAAGATAAGTTTTGATCTTAAGAGAATGTGTTGCTAACTTGGATTCTTGTATGCTATGATTTATTGCATGGGACAGCAAAAATTGTACTTGTGTGTTTGCTGATGTGACGAAAAATTGTCGTATACTTGCTAAAATCTCTTTGCTGATTGACAACATACCTTGAATCAATTTCATTGATCCAAATATGCTGAGGTCCTCTTGTATTTTCTGTGTCGATTCACACTTAAACCGAACCGAGATTGTTATGAGCGTGCAGCGCCTGATTGCAGTTGTGGGCAGCTGGCACATAGATGCTAACGACAGGGGTTCGATTCTTGAACCCTGTATTGTCGAACTTGGGACCTCGTGAGGCAAGAAACGCCTGGACACGGGTGGCCTTGGCACGCGATCCAAAGGACGAAACGCCCTGCTCTGCATTAACGTGAATGTTAGTAGGGAGGCTGGATGGAAGTTGTTAGTGTTAGTGGTTAGTATGAATTAAACCTAAACTAATCCTAAGTCCTGACATGCATCCTACACTACTACCCTAAGTGGATTTTTAAATTAAAAAAAAAGGGGAAAATAACCTAAGCCCTAATAACCTAAGGCTAAACTAAGACCTAGGTTGAATACTATATGCAACCTAAACTAATCCTAATCTAAGGGGTTTGCAGACCCTTGGAGGAAAGGGATAAGGATGGGAAGAAGGCATTCATTGGCATTTAATAAAACAGTCCCTACGTGGACAGCGCCAGTTTTGGCGGGGCAGGTAGGAATTAGAGGCATCTATTTAGAAATAGAGCCAAATTCAGTTTTGCATGGAAATTTAAAATTTAAAAGCTCGCCAACTCAAGTGGCAGTGGCGTGGGAAGTAAGGAAAAAGGCAGAGCCTTTAATGCATTGATTGTTTTCGGTCCTCGCGACCAGCTCGCCTTGGAAAGTGTATGAGGGAATTTGATTTTCATTGTTTCGGTTTGGTTTTTGGCAAAGTTTGCTCTGCATTTGGTTTTTTCTGGTCTGGTTCAGTCGAACCAGCTCTTGGCATTTGACATTTTCTTGGAGATTTCGAGGCTGTTGCTAAGCCTGAAGAAGAAGGAAGTGTTGGAGAGTTTGTGCTGTCGCTGTGGAAGGAAAAATGCGGCAAACAAATTTTTCTTCGAGTTCAGGAAAAGGGATTTCAGGCATGTTAAGCCCTTCTCTTTAAAAAATCTTTGCTTTGATTAAGTGTTTCATTAAAACAACCCTGCTCTTGGGTTTGGATTGTGTGATTGCTGTTGAGTCGATTCGAATTGGATTTTGTTGGTTCTTGATTTCTTTTCTTTGGGAAATGATAAGAAGAATTGCTTCTGGTTGCTCGAACTTGATGTGTTTTTGCTCGAATCGAGTTGGAATATGAATTACTGTGGTGGTTGTTGACTGTATTGTGGAATAAAATAGACCTTTTCTTCCTCTGTACATGTTGTATGAAGTGGAACAGGCTGTTTAATCATTTCCTTATAGTGTAATCGTTTTCTTTGCTGTTGTGCTTGGAACTGCCTTGGCATGTAAAGAGGAAATGGAATTACAGTCATGTTATATTGCTGTCCTTTTGGAAATAATGAGATAAAGTTGTTTCCTGGCTGTTGTGATTAATCTGTCCTTACATTTTGATTGGTTGGAAACACTTCCACGACGTGCTGGTTTATTGACAATAATGGAAAATTTGTCTTGTGTATCATGGGTCTGTATATGTTATTTGAGTTCTTCTCACTACCAAAACTATCGTTCTTTCGTTGACAAACTGGAATGAGGGAAACGATAGTTGTTTGAAGTTGTCTCGTATTGAAATTTTATGGAAACAGATTCTCTTCCTTCTACTGCCTTGAATTTTAATGGAAATGGCATTTGGGTTTTCTTGAGTATTTGAACTCGAATTGAACGAAGTAATAGTAATATTTCCATTGCTGTGCCTTTTCTTGTTTAGGAAATGAGCGAATACGTTTTAATAACCATGAAAATAGGGAAAAGTTAACTGTTTTTCCTTCAGAGGTTATGGTTGGACTGTGTTTCCCTTGCTGTGAGGATAAGATGGTTTTATTGTGTTTTATGGATGCTGTTCAGTCTTCCTGTTTGGGCTGTAGACGCAATTACAAATTGATTTTGTATTCTGTGCAATGAATGATTATATTTCCTTCTTGCTGTAATGGAAAGTTGATTCCATTGCGTCTAGTAGTTGTGGTTTGACCTTCTGATTTTTAACTGTCTTGTGAATGCGAA
The DNA here is from genome assembly GCA_019776745.2 of Taxus chinensis. Taxonomy (NCBI): domain Eukaryota; kingdom Viridiplantae; phylum Streptophyta; class Pinopsida; order Cupressales; family Taxaceae; genus Taxus; species Taxus chinensis. Next base: position 584,932,903 of record CM034156.1, on the reverse strand, counting down.
CTTGACTGGGATTTCTGTTTTTTAATAAATGGGAAGTGTGGGAATTAGCTTGTCTTCTAAGTCTGCCTTTACTGTACCAAGCTTGCGCAATTAACACCCTAAACGGGTTTGTCTTTATAGAGGTATTGATATATGAATGCTATATTTTGAGTTCTGTACCTCATTAAGAAAATGGAGAATGTTGTTTTGGAGTTAACGGTTGATCGAGATAGAACTCGAATGGGATATTCATTGTTGTGGCACGTTGGATTGAAAGTGTACAGGCTATGTGAGATGCTTATCAATGAGAACGATTGTTCTGTTATCTTTATAAGTTGAGCTGTCATGCTAAGATAAACATGATTTGAGTGTTTTTATTTCATTCTGAATAAAATGATTGTTTCTTAATGAAATCATAGAGAATGAATTCTTCTCTTTTTGCTATTTTGGACTCTGAAAGTAATATTGGAGTTTACTGTGCATATGACTTGGTCTTGCTGTAGGTAACAACAATGTACAAATTGTTATTATGAACTGTATGCGTTCAGGGGTATAAAAGATCATATGAATAAATGATTGCGTGATTGCATAACTGTTTGTTTGGCTAACACTACAGTGAAAGAAGTATGGAATCTTCTAGTACAACAAATACACAGTATGCATATTGATATGGCTTGTTCTACGATGAATATGATGTCTTACTAACATGTTTTGGTATTCATATGAACTGGAATTAAATGAAATTGTTCTTGCTGCCGGAAAGTGAATTCCTAGTGGATTTTGTAAGTTTCACTCTGAACTGTTATCTTGATTTGTCTCTCGTTTGGATTCCATTGCTAGGACAGTCATGTGAGAAGAAATAGAGATATGAATGAATGACTTGGAAAAATGATCTTTTCCTCTTTCATTCAGTTGGAAATCTGGAATTCGTGAATAATGAATTTTATAGTGCTTAGATGGGAGCAACTATATGCATTGCTGTTCACTTTCTTGTCTGTACTTGATTGCTTTGAATTTAATATGATTCATGAATTGAAAGGAAAGTAATGAATTTATATTTCAGTTAGTTTCATCCTTTGAATTTGTTATTAATGAAAGGCGTGGAAAGAATAACTGTATGCTATATAGACAGTAAGCTACTTGTATTCCTAACTTTACAAATATTGTGAATTGATACTTGTAATGATTATGTGGAAACGGGACAGCAGTTCCTTGGCTGATTGTGATGATATTTTTGATAGTTCAGTTGTTATGCTGATATTTCTTTTGTGCCTATTTCGTGATTGATGTTTAAACTGTCGTTTCATAAAAGCAGGGTTCTTTTATTGAGACAGTTAGTTGAAGCATCTTATTTTAAGGATAAGTGCTTAATATGCTCAGTTCATTGAACTGACCCGTGCAATTCATTTTGCAGATGGAATTTGATTAGAATGAAGACTTGGCTGTTTTTTGATGCTTTTTGATTTGATGATGTATTGAAATTGTTGCTTTTATTCCTCTTCGAGGAATTGTGAAAAGAAGAAAATATATTCTTCTATCCATGAGTTGTATGAATGTTTTGTATAAACTATGCCCAATAAGCTAGATTGGCAAATGTATAGATTATGACATGAAATATTGAATACAATTACAAGTGTGATTTTTTCAATAATTATATCAGTTTGATATTGTTGTTTAAATTGGAAATATGATGTTATTTCTTGATTTGGAATTGTTTCATTGTCCTTGGACGGATGTTAAATGGAAACTGATATCTATTCTTACCTAAATGCAACTTTTAAGTTGAAAATGCAATTAATTCATACTTGGGTAAAGATGAATTTTTAATTGACAATAAAAAGGATTAGGAAGAATATGATTCCATAATCGGAAGGTATTCAGGATTAGCTTAGGAGCTAAGGAATATCAATTCAATTTCGGAGTAATCAAACTTCGCTTTCGAACTCCATTAATGATCCCGTTTGATAAATTCAGAATAAAGGATATAGGATAAATATATCCATAACTAATGGACCTTAACTATATAACGTTAAGGAGAACAAATGAATACATTTCTTGGGAATTAGGCCTCGTTTAAGCGACGTCTAATAAGTTAGAATTCTGAATTTAGTTGCAATTGGAAAATCTTGGCTAAGTTTAATGGGTTAAACTTATCACATCCGTCGGTACGGACTGCTTAATCCAATGATTAAGAAATAAACCAAGTAAGGAAATGTAGCCCTTTGATGCGAAGGATAAGATACATAGCAAACTAATGGACGGTTTAGTCCCTCTTAGTTATATACAACTGCAACGGAAACGAGGATCAAGGGATCAGCGTGGAGGCTGAAAGTCGATTTTAATTGGTAAATCGTATCCAAATCACTTGATCAGGATGTGCATTCTCGATGGGAGAATTCTGTAGGACATTGGCATACGCCAGCTACAGCAATGTGTCTCCATGAAGACGGGGTCTTCATGACGACACAATGTTGCAACTGACATATTGCAATGCCCTCCCGAATTAAAACATCAAGAATACATAGGTTGAATGTGTAGCTCTTAGCAGGGGATAGGATATGATCTGGTATACGGAGTGACTCCGAAACACTAAGGATAATTATACACATGGAGTCGTGGGAAACGACACCGTATGTTTGCGTATCTTTAGTTACCAGGAGTGCCTTCCTATACCCGTTCATATTACTAGCTGGAATTGAAAGTTTAAAACTGACCTTAAACGAAGAGGACTGGTAGGAACCATGAAAGACCATTCTAGATAACAGGTGAAGTGAGGTGAAGGACATATTCCGTAGATGTGTATCACATCCAGGAATATGATCATGCAAAGCATGTGAAAATCTTTGGCCAAAGTATCACAATTGCTGGTTGCGTTGTCCTTATCACTTAATTTAAGATGCAGGATGTCAGATGAATATCAGTAACAGATATTCAGATAGGCTTCTTAAATGGATCACTTCGATAACCGGGGAAGGTTATGAGAACAGGTATATATAATATACTATGCATAAACAAACATGAAGGATCGGTTGCTGCCGAGTCATGAAATGAAGGATCGTTGAAACTCCGAGCCATGAAAATGGAAGATCGGCAGTTCATCGAGTCATTTACAGCAGCATATAGAATCTGTTATAAGATTGAATGGCATTGAATGTGTGTTCCATATTGTAAATATGCGAATCGGGAACATTCGTTTTAAAAGGAAATTGTGTGATCCAAACTGTGTTGTTTGGGCAGAGAAAATTTATTAAAACTTGAACGTGTGTTTGAATTTTATAATTCATAACAGTGAACGTTATAAAAAAAAAAAGATTTTTTTTTTCCCTTGTTCTGGTATTTTGAAATGAGGATGTTACACGCTAGAGCCATGGTACTCGCACAAAATAACATAGCTCAAGAGTATCACTGGTGCTTTCCATGTAATCAACCTCATAACCATTTGATTTGTTTCAATGGTGCCTTGAATCAAGATCTTATGGTGACAACAATGGGTGTGGAACGATAGACAAGCCAAGAAGAAAATCAGCAGTAGGAAGCTACCCAAAAGGCACCTCTGAATGAAACCACACTTGTTAATTGGCAAGTTGAAGATTTATGCGGAATAAATTAGGTTCAAACTCAGGGTGTAGTAACCAATACATGGTCCAAGAAGAGGAATATTGGAGAGGGACAGTCATCTAATTCAAATTATTCACAGCCCTCTATCACCCCACAAAGTGTTAGCACTCAAACTGCAGCTCTGAATGTGCAAAGTCAGCCCAAGCCACCTTCTAAAGCAGCCCATTTACGGGTTGTAACAACCCATGTGCAAAATAATACTGTGTAAGGTATAGGGAAGCAAAAAGATAGTTCATCTCCATTCAATATTCTTTAAAAGATGAAGAAGACAAGTGTAAATATTTCAATGTGGGATGCATTAGCTATCCCAGGTCAAAGAAATATGTTGCAAGCTGCCATAGCAAATTGGTCCCCATCCAATTAACCATCCAAAGATCAAGAGAATGTGCTAACAAATGCAACCCAACATAAACGCAATTAGGGAGGTCAATAAGGTAAAAACATGGAGCCTCCTCCGTTTTCCATATCTCTAATTATTAGGAACAATCTTGTACACAATTGCATGATTAATTCAGGAGCAAGTAGTTTTGTCATGCCTAAAAAAATAGTTGATCAGCTAGGTCTCTAATATGAATTCATTTCTAGAGGTTTAGTGCAACTGGATGGGACAATAGTAACAATTTTTGGAGTAATCAAAGAATTGAGTCTCACATTGCATGCAAGCCCAAATGTTATAGTATTGCAAGATGTCTCAATTATTGACTTTCCACCACTCTTTGCATTTTGCTTATCAAGAGACTTCACAGCTAAAGTTGGGGGCTACTTGTCTTATGATTAGTCACACATGCTATTCAGAACAAGGTATGGAGCTAAGGCTACAATCAAGTCTGAACTTACTGTAAACTTCCATATTAAGCATCATACACCAAATCTAATTAATGCAAATTGTTCATCCTTTGATCAAGAATATTTCCCAAACACTTATGAAATGGATACCAAATTCAAAAGCATCCCATAATTGATTCTTGATGAGTGGGAAAACAAGAGGCGTGTTTTTGATCCTTATAAAGAAATGGAAGAAGTTGAGCTAGGAGTCCATTGCTTGCATGAAGAAGATCAACCTCTCCCTAGCATTACCAAATCAGATCACAAAGATGAGAAAAAAGTATGGCAACTATTATTTGATGGTTCAAGGAGTAGGCAAGGTGCTAGAGGAGGATTTATGCTAATTTCACCTCAAGATATCAAATATTACTTAGCTTTTTGTTTTCAGTTTTCTTGCTCAAACAACACAACTGAATATGAAGCTTTGATCCATGGATCGCATTGGGCAAGAAAAAGAGGTATTAAGAATTTGCAAGTGTTTGGAGATAGTGAGCTGATTGTGAACCAAGTTATAGGGAAAAATACAGCTAAGAATGATCTTTTGAAGAACTACAAAATCCAACTATGGGATCTCATTGAGGATTTTGAGGCTTTTAGCATCAATTCCATCCCAAGGAAGAAGAATGAGGTAGTAGACAGACTTGCAGGAATTGGGGCAACATTTGATGTTGTGGAAAGTATCAAAAGTGAGAAAACTCAGCCTCATATCAAATTTGTGGTAAGACCAACTATTCTAGACAATAACACTAGTTGGCAAATGTTTAAAAATGACCAGCAAATCATTAATTTCTTAAGAGAAGAGGTTGAGTTTTCTGCTAGAAACCAAGAAAGACAAGAGCAACAATATGGATACAAGGTTGTTAAGCTAAGAACAAATAAATTTCCTAAAGGATTGGTGACTTTGGATTCAATCTGCAATCTCAATGATCAATTCCAGAAAGAAATGGAAAATATTCAAGTGAAGGGTGAAGATTTAGAGCCTATTTCAGTGGGCGAAGGTAAGATGTTGAAATTTGGCAAAATAAGTACTCTACAAGAGAAATATGATTTTGTCCAACTTTGTCAAGAATTCCCATATGTATTTGCTTGGAATTATAAGGATTTGAGAGGTTTCAATCAAAATTTAGCACAACTTACTATTGAGTTGGATCCAGGATCCAATCCCATCAGACAAAAGCAAACGCCAGTGACTCCCCACATTGAACCTCTCATGAGGAAAGAATTGAATAAGCTGATTGAAACTAGTATAATCTTCCCTATCAAGTATTCAAGTTGGGTTGCCAATTTGGTGCTAGTGCAAAAGAAAAATAGAGAGATCAGATTATGCATGGACTTTCATGATCTAAATAGAGCTTCACTCAAAGATCTCTATATGCTTCCTTCAATGGAACAAATCTTGCAAGTTGTAGTTGTGTTAACATATGGATTTGCACGCATGAAAATGACATGCAACGGTGTGGGAACGAAGTCCCTCAATGAAGATGAGGCTACCTTTATTGAAAACAAAAACTATATTTACATCTATACATTCAAAATTGTATGTGGGGGGGTGTTTTAGAACATCAATGGAAAGAAAAGTAAATGGGGGAGATGAAATGGAATGAAGGAAAGGAATGTGAATGAATGAATGGAAGGAACATGCAAGAGTTAGGTTAAAAAGAGCCTAATATTGCATGGAGAAGAACAATAAATAAATAACACAAATAAAATGGAGTTTGCATCAGTTATAACGAGAATGAGTAAAGGGAACACACATGAGCAAGCAAATAGCATAGTTTGATCACTATGAACAAGAACAACAACTTAAATCAAAGACAATATTTGCATGCAAGATTTAAACATCTAACATCTAATGAACATAAGAACATCAAACGTTAAAACAGACAATGAATGAGACACAAAGTTCATATTTCATTAACTCCAAAAGGTCTTCACAAAAGAACACAAAGTTTCTTCCTGAAACAAAGCTTCCACACAAAAGTATTTTCTTCTCCTCTCTCAAAGTCACCCTTTACAAATGAGCCCCTCACTTTCTTTTATAACCCAAAAGTTGGTTAAAAAAGTAGTTAGGGTTTTACATGAACATTAAATAGGGCACTTAAGTGACCTTTGAATTTTTCAACCAACTTTATTAAAAGCAACTAAAAATAGAAATCACTTAAGTCATCCACATTTTTCTGAAGGAAACCTCAATAACAACATCCTTTTCTTAAAATTTCACTTTTAAAACATACAATAATAACCAGTGCCTTATCCATTGAAATGGGGTCCGCCTATCTCAAACGTATGAGAAATGGACTCTCCCATTTCGTTAGATACCAAGAAAACTATCTCCTTGAACCATCGGTGAAGTTAGGATATGCCGCTTTCACCAATTGAAAGGATTTGAACCTTCCCAATTCTTCAAACATCTTTTCTTCTTCTGGAGGTTCATTTGGTCGAAGAATAGCCTCACAAAATACCTGCAATTCAAAAATCCTACTTGGCATATAATTTAGATTCACCATCTTTGATTGAGTATTCTCAAACAAGTTTTTTAATTTGATGCAACGCTCCATTGAAGTTGAGGAGAAATTATTGGCGGGAGTATACATGTCCTTAAATAATTGTGAAAATTTCTCTTCCACATGTTTCGATGAACACCTTTGATTATGCTCATTTACGAGGTTGCAAGGGATCTCAGCTATGAATTCTTGAATCAAGGTGAGTGAAGTGAAGGCTTCATTGCATACGCTCTCATAATGGATCATAGAATCCTTGAGAATCATCTTCCTTGATTTGAGATACAGACACCAAAGAAAATGTGTCCCTCGATGTTCAAATTTGAGAATTCCTTCAATGGCTAAAACTAAGGATTTCATACTCGTCATCTCCTGTAGACTAGGAAATATCTCGTCCAAATTTGATATGTTAGAAACAAAATTTTCCTTGAAAGAAAGAATTGGATCAAGGTACTCACTGACATCTTTATGGAGCTTAACTGTTGTTTTGATTGTCTCTTGGCCTAAAACGAGAATCTCATAAAGCCAAGTTTTAGTGACATAGCCCAACGTGTTTATTTCTTTTGATAAATTGAGAGTTTCTTCATCAGGGGAAGCCACTACATCAAGTACTTGGAAAGTGGATGATATGGGATTTATCAGATGTTGAACATATTCCACCAATTGATTCTTTTCACCCTTGAGCTGAGAGTTTTGAGACTTATATTTCTCAAGTCTCTTCAACAAGATATCAATTGAATCTCGAGCCATCGCCATGTCACTTTCCAATGTGGACCTCCCAAGTCCAAGTATGGAAACTTCATAGTTAGCAGATGTCATGGCATCACACTCCTTGTCAACTTGTGGTATGGAAAGATCCACAAATCTGTTTCCGTCACTATCCACCATTATTCAAGAAAGCACTTTAGGCTTCTTGGGAATGACTTCATTTGAAATTTTGAAAAAGGCATCAAAATTAATGTCTATTGCCTTGACAACCCTCCTCCTTTTCTTGACCTCGTAATCAACCCAAAAAGGAGTATCATTCACTATTTCTGCATACAAAATCCTAGAGCTCGAAGCAATATTCTCATTGTTCTCGACATCATGAGATTCTACAAGAATCCTTTCTATGACCTCAATTTCAGGAGTAAATAACCTCGATATCCACCTCCTACTCATTTGGGAGATTTTGGGAAATCTCTTCATGAACTGTAGGTTTCGAAGCGTTCGATATTTGGACTACCTGCACCTGAGTGGACGCTTGTGCAAGGCATGGCTGAGGATCGTTTGTCACTAGCTTCTGAGAACTATTAAGAATGTGAGTAGAAGAATATCTACTTGAAGTAGAAAATCCTGATACATTGTCTCTTCCTTCACTGGGGCTAGGACCCTTAGATTTTTCTCCTCGTGACACATTATTCAGTGAATTAGATTTTGGCAACCACTCCTTTCTTGTTGGTTGCGTATGATTGGACCATACAGAGGTCAATTGAGAAGGGGATTTGGTTGAATGGAGATCTCCTCAAGTTGGCAATTTTTTTGATCCTGAAGTATGATCTTGAATTGATTGTAACTTGGAAACTTCTCTTTCATACCAAGATATGCTTCTTTATAGGATCAGTTGATTCTTGCTATCAAGAGAAAATTCATCTCTTTTGGTCCAATCAATTCGGGGTAACGGGGTAAAAGCAACTACATCATATGAAGGATCAATAACATCTTCATCATCATTTACAAATGAATCTGGAGGGTTCTTGATGTGAAAGGCCTTGATCTGAGCAAGGGTTATACAGGAAAAATCTCGTCTCCTTACTTCATGTTTTTCTGAACAGGTAGCCCAGAAATCTTCCATGGTATGGTTATGTGATACTTTGCTCCAAGAATTTTCTGCATATATCCATTGATATCAAACTGAGATCTCTTCACGTATGGATGCATAGTGATGAGGGAAAACTCTTTTTCCATGAGTTGTGCACTAAAGAGATTTGTACATTAGTATTCCCCAATTTCAATTGGGAAATGAATTCCTGAATGATGCTTGTCACTGAGAAGACAATGAACTTGGAATAGTTGTCATGCAAGCTCCATTAATGCCCATTTGCCACTGACGTACTTAGGAAGTTTCCATGGAGTACGCGTAAATCCACTTACGCGAATGTAGGAAAAAATGAAAATTGAATAAACCATGTTCCCCATTGGGAAATGACATTCACGATTTCTTTAGAAAATATTTCCTTTGTATTCTGATTCAGATTCCAAATCAAGCGGAAGGTGAATGCATCATTGACTCTTCTAAAATGGTGAGAGCTATTTTTGAAACTTAGTTGTAGATAGTAATGAAAGACTCTATTTGATGGACCCATGAATCCTCTTGTTTCGAGTCCCAAAAATATATTTCTTCTTGCCACTGCGTAAGTCATATACGATGTCATGTAGAAGCATCCAATCATCTTTACTTCGATCAATTTTTTGTGAAGGGTATCACTGATGATGGTGACCCAATTCACAAACTCTCTTCTTGCAAGGATGATACAGATAAACTGATACATTTATGGGTGGAAAATCCTAGCAGAGGGTAAACTGAAAACTCGACTTAGGAGAGTAATCATATCCCCGATTTCTTCCACGAACTCAATGCGGTACATTTCTTTAGGAAGTCGATCAATTTAAGGCCTCTTGGTCGCTAACCAATTGTTATTAACCATCTTGCTCCACCTAAGGGGTTCTTCATCCCAAAACTCTTATGGTGATTGTCGAGTGATATCCTCATTCTCAGGGAAGTCAGGTATGTTGAGCAATTCCTCAATGTGCTCTAGTGTGATTAAGAGGAAAGGCTCGTGATTATCTTTAAAAATTCCTCATCTCTCGGGATCACAATGCTCCGCGCAAGCGATAACCAGCTCCAGACACTGCACCGAGACAGGAAATACTGCTGCTTGGGGTATACCACTATGGTAAAGCCTATCCAAGAATATGGTTTTTCCTTCAGCTTTCACCCAATCGCATAATTGTTGTACATTGATGTGACCCAGATTTTTATCAGTGATATTATCATATGCCGACTTGATGGAGCTGGGAGGAATGATTCCTTGGAATTCGTACTTGAGTGTGGACTTATTCAATTTCTCAAATGGCTTCCTCGATCTTCCTGTTTATTATTTTTCAAACATTATGAATTTTACAGAAAAATAACTCAAGCACGTAAAACAATGCAAACGGGGTCGGGTCTTAGTCTCTCAAATGTCGTTTATGTAAAAAGGAATATAGCTTGTTTTAATATTATTATTATTATTATTATTTTTTAAAATAATAATAATAATAATATTCGGTCCCGGTTTACAATTTTTGATTCCGATGAAAATAATTTATTTTTTTATTTTTTATTTAAAATAAACAAAATCACCCGATTTCTAATATCCCGATTTTTTATTTAATTTGCTGGAGAAAATTCTCTTTGGTATGTGTGAAAATCACATAATTTTAATGACCACATACTTTGGGCTTTCCTCCTTCCTGACAGCTGCGAGTGTGTGAATGTATGGTGCATGCGTGAAAACAATTTGTTGGACCGTGTCTTTGGCTGCGTGGAGGATGCATACATTGAAACTTCTTTTTTTAAACCTGCGTTAATTCATTAATGTCCTTCTTCCCTTTGATGGTGTGAAAACTCAAAACTGCCTTCTTCCTTGTCATTTGACTTCTCTTTTGGCTAAAAAAAATGCATGAAAACAATTTGTTGGAGTTGTATGGACTTTCCTTTGACTGCGTGAAAACTTGTTGTTTCTTCTTTCCTAGGCGTTAAAACTGATATGTTCTCTTTGCTAAAATTGTTCCATTTAATGCGTGGAAGATTGTTTTATGCTAATGTGTGGAAATTTGTATTCTTGTTCCCTTTTTCTAATGTGTGGAATCTCCTTTTTGCTTTGGACTTTGACTGCGTGGAGATCTTCTCATGAAACCCAAATAAAGAACTTTCCTTGCCTGCGTGAAAATTTGTTTGGACTTCCCTTGCAATGAGCAACTCCCTATAACTAATGTGTGGGATTCTAAAACTAATTCCTTTTCCCCCTTGCTGCATAGACTGTTCTAGAAAATGCGTGGATTTCTCTGTTGTTCCTTGTGGAGATGCTTAGTCTATTTTGGACTGTTCTTCCTGAAAAAAATGCTTGGAAACTTATGTTATTTTGTTTTGTTTTGCAGGCATAAAACAATGCTTGGTCTTCCCTTACCTCTGCGTGGGAAAAAATGTCTTCTTCCTGAAAAATACGTGGGAATGGAGAAGCTCTGTGTCCCTTTAAACTGTTTGTTTGATCTTGTGTCTTTGCTCAATGCATGGTGATTTGTTGAGGGATGTGATAAAATATTACTCTGAGACGTTCCTTTAGAAGAAATAAGAAGAAATTGGAAAGCTTCGCATGATTTCTTCCAACGAGTTTGATGAAAGGATTTATGAGGATTTAGGAAGCTTCCTCGCAACCGTTTCTTATTCATCCCGTTAAAACAACTTCCCTCTTTCCCAGGTAGTGGCATTAATTGCTAGGGGGAAGTGGGGAAATAAACAACCATTTGCCAGCGAAAATGGCAAGGCAGGCTGGCAATCCCAATTTTATTTCCCCATGTGGGAAATCAGGAATTTTTTTTCTCGTTTTCCAATTAATTGACTTGGCAATCGGTGGAAGAAATCCCACAAGCGAGGAGTTAAAATAAATTTTCCAGGAAAGGGGAAATCTGGGTTCGGGAAGCCAATTTGGCATCCCTGGCAATGGGAAGAGGAAGCTTATTTTTCCCTCAAAAATTAAAATAAATCTTGTCGAATGAATTTTAATTAATATTTATTTAATTAAAAACCCCAAAGTTATTAAAAATTGATTTTATGAAACAAAGAGTAATTAATTAATTAATTAATTAATATTTAACACAGTTTAAGACCTGGCAGGAGGAGTTATCGCCCGAAATGGACGAAACGAAGACCGAAACAATCACAAAAATGAGATGACCATGATGAGAGCGATAAATCGCGTAAAGTAAAACTTTTGAAAAAAATCAAAATTTCCATTTTTATTAATTTTGCGCAGTCAAAATTAGTTGATAACAGCTGGCTCCTATTGGGGACAAGGACTTTATGGACGCAGCAACAGACCCAGACAGAAAATATTAATGAGCATGATCCGAAAAATGATGGGGCACAAAAATGGGATGATACAAGAGAGGTGACAGAAAGATGGGGAAAAGAAACAAACCAAAATCCTAATTACCTATGTACATACGGGGGACAACCCGTTTTCAATTTTGATAATGTTTGAGATATTACCCGCTGTAGGGAAAAGGAAAATTATTTCCTTCAGGATATGCCAAGTAATAGGTGTTATCCCCACAGAAATGTTTGATCTTGAAAGGACCTAGTCACAGCGAATCAAACTTCTCATGTTTTCCTTTCGGTTCGCGTCTCTTATCCCAGAGAAGAACTAAGTCGTTGATTTGGAATTGCCTCTCCTTAGTTTTCCTGCCAAACAACCTCTTCACTTTGGATTGATGTTCCTCGATCTTGTTTTCCACTTGACTTATTTGTTCTTCAAGCTTTCTTAGGAACATGATCCTTTTATCTAACGCATTGGTGAAGCATTCATCATCAACTTCTTGAGCTAATTGTAATGTTGGTAACTCCAATGTGATGGGAATTTGAGCATCGGTTCCATACAAGAGTTAAAATGGAGACATCTTGATTTCTCTTTTGGGAGTTATGCGGGAAGCCCACATTGCATGATATAACTTTTTGTGCCAAGTTCTTTGATTTTCTTCTACTAACTTGCACATGATAGTAATGATGTTTTTGTTACTGGATTCTGCCTAACCATTTCCCTACGGGCAATAATTTGACGAATGAGACAAAGATATCCCATACCCATAACAAAAACCTATCATCTCTACAGAAGAAAAATTGGAGTCATTTTCCGTCACGATCTTGTGTGGAATTCCATAATGAACCAATATATTCTCTTTGATGAAGTCACAGATTACCGCAGTAGATGTTTTTTTTTACTTGTATAGCTTCTACCCACTTCGTAAAGTAGTCAGTTGTAGTGAGCACGTGAGTATGACCAACAATAGAATTAGGATTCAGAACTCTAATGAAATCTAAACCCCATTGTTGAAAGGTTTCTTCAATGACAACTGGCTTCAAAGGTAAAGCTGCCAATTTTGGTCTTCCAACAAATTGCTGACAAGCTTTGCATTTTGTCACCCATTTCTGAGCATCGGAAAACATAGTGGGCTAGTAATAATGTGATCGCAAAATTTTATGATCTGTCACTGGGCCAAAGAAATGACCACCACAAGCATGATTATGAAAGGCTTAAAGCAACTTGGGTTGTTGTTCCTTATCGACACATCTGAGGAACATGTCGTCAATTCCTTTCTTGAACAAAGTGTTGTCCCAAATGACGTACCTGACAGCTCTTAATTTGATAACTCTCTTTTCCTTAGCGTCAAATTTTCAGGACGTTTTCCATATGTGAGAAAGTAGGCTATATCGGAATACCATTCATCTATGGTACTAATGAAAACTACCAATGGTAAACCTTCTTCAATTGGTTCTTCGTCATAGTCCTCTTGTGGTTCATTCTATGCGATGAGTTGGCAGAGTCCTCTTCCTCGAACCAACTTGGTAGGCTTGATGTCCAAATCATATTCTTGGATCTTGGAGACCCAGTTAGCTCTTTTAGATCCTTGTTCTTGTTGTGTCAACATTGATTTAACTGCAATGTCTGGTACTAAGACTTTGGTGTGAGAATTCAACACATAGTACCTAAAATGTTTCAAGGCTCTCACCACCACGTACGCATGCCTCTCAAGGGGAGTGTAATTGAGTTCATGTTTCTTGAATCAAGAACTCATGAATGCAATAGGAGATTTGATCCCCTCTTGATTTTGTTGAGTCAAGATGGCAGAGATGTGTGAGGTGAAGCATAGCAATAGATTACAAAATCCTTTTTAAAATAGGGACACACTAATGTTGGATATTTTGTAATAGCACCCTTGATTTGTTCAAATGCTTCTCTACCTTCCTTCGACCATTTGAAGGATTCTTTTCCTTTCATCATATCAGTGATTTCTTTGGTAAGCTCGGTGAAATCTGGCATGAACCTTCTCAAAAAGTTCACCTTCCCAAAGAATGAGTGAACTCCAGGCTTACTTGTAGGTAAGGAAAGATTCTTGATAGCTTGAACGCACTCAGGATCGATTTTAGTTCCTTCTTTAGAAACAATATGACCTAGGATTTTACCTTCTGTAACTCCGAACACAGACTTCTTTGGATTCAAGGAGATCTTATGAAGTCTACACCTTTGCAATAGTTTCTCTAAATCTCTTAGGTGATCTCCTCATTTCTTTGAGAACAATGTCAAGTAATCTAGGTATATCACGATGATCTTGTCTTTATAATCTACGAATACCATATCCATGGCCCTTTGAAAAGTTGTGCCGGAATTGATCAAACAAAAAGGCATTCTTCTATACGCGAATGCACCCCAAGGGGGGGTGAACGCGGTTTTATGTTGGTCTTCTCTAGCTACTTCAATCTGATTATAACCAGAGAAACCATCTAGCCTAGATAACATTTCTGATCTAGTTACTGCCTGCAGAATATGGTCCATGATTGGAAGTGGATAGTTATCCTTCAAGGAAGCTTGATTAAGATTGCAGAAATCCACACAAATCTTAATTTCTCCATTTTTCTTGAAAACCAGTACAATATTAGCTATCCAAGTTGAATGTCGAATAGGAAACACTATCCATGTGTCTAACATCTTTTGAACCTCATGGAATATTTTCCCTGTAATCTTGGGATTATATTGTCTTTGCTTCTGCCGGAATGGAACTACACCAGGTTTCAAGGGTATGGCATGCTCCATTTCCCTAGGTTGGAAAGACTTCAAGTCTTCATATGAGTAAGCCAAGACATCAAAATATTTGGGAAGGAGGCTTACAAATTTCTTGCGCTCCTCAGGTGAGAAATACTTACCGATGTTGACCAGGCGAGGTTTTCCCTTGGTACCAATGTTAACTTGCTCATAGTCAGTAGAATTTGCAGGTCATGCCTGCTCTTTCTCTTTGATAAACCTGTCATGTTTATCAAAAGGTTCTTCAAGTGAAACCAATCCTTTTGGAATTTTATTTCCTTTGAGTTGAATGATGCCATCACCAGGATATTCATTCTCAACTCCTTGAATGGATGAGGTCGTTGATTCACGAAATATAGAATCACTTCCTTCAAAGTACAACTATTCAAAATTATCTCTTTTTTCTAAGAAGACAATAATTTGTTGATCATCATTGAATACTTGCCAATTTTTTGCATTGTTAGGAACACTCGGCCTAAAAACCATCTCAATGGTGTATTTGTCTTCATCAAACTCTGAATGAGGAATCATTAATGAAGTTGATACTACTAGGGAATCTGCTTTGTCATTCTTTCCACGAGGAATGAATTTTATGGAAAAATCATCAAAGGTTTCTATCGCATCCCACACTTTATTTTTATAGTGTCTCAAACGATCATTCTTAACCTGAAACTGATTTCTTACTTGTTTCACGATCAATTCTGCATCTCCAAATACTTTCAAAATTTTTATCCCTTTCTCTTTTGAAACTTGGAGGCCAAGGATTAATGCATCGTATTCTGCAATGTTATTATTTGAAAATTGGAGTTTGTAAGAAAAAGGAAATATTTTACCATTCGGAGATATGAGCACCACTCCTGCACCAGAACCTGTTGAACAACAACCTCCATCAAACTCAAGAGTCCATATCTCATTAGAGTCTTGGCAAGTGACCTCAGGTGCATGAACCTCTGTAGTTATCATATAATTACCCATACTTGAGTTTTGAAACAAGACCTGTGCACGGGGATCATCAGTTTTCATCACCATGAATTTTTCCTGAGTTTCTGGCATTAGCTTCTTCATTTCTCCATTGATAGGGATCATGGCATGAGACAAGTCCATTTGAATTTCACCACCCAAATCTCTACAAAATTTCTTGCTCAACAACATACCATATGAAGCAGGAATTTCAGCAACTAGAATGGTTACCTTAATTCGCTTATGAGGAAATTAGGCTAAAACCATTTGAGCGTCTTTAATCTACCCAATCAGAGGAACTTGTCTTGTCTCCATTGAGTAACATGATCTGAATGTTCTTGTACAAGTTGACCCAAGAGAATGTGCTACTTTTGAAGGCATCACATTATCTGAGGCTCTATAATCTATAATGCAATTACTTAATTTGCATTTTTTTATTAGTAAGGACATAAAGAAAGGTTCAATCTTTTCATTCGAAGGTGTAGTGATCGCCACAATATTTTGAGTCTTCCCATCTTTGGGAGTTTTTAGAATTCCTTTGGAGGAATGAACAGTAGAGTCGCCTTTGATAAACTGGACCAATTTCTCGAGCTGATCCTTATTGGACTTCAAGTACTCTTCTTGTGACATGGAAATTTTTGTTTTATTGATATGATCAATGATATAAAATTTGGGCAAAGTAACTATACTTGATGTCTCAGATACTAGTTCTTTCAAACTTGATGATGGCACACTATTGACCTTTTCTTCGGGCTTGGCTAATATTGATGTGGAAGAAGAAACTTTCTTCGTAGATGATTTATCGACTGATTGACTTGACAAAGGCCCTCCTTTCTTTAAGATAGTTTTGACCTTGGAAACCTCAGTCGCCTTGGACTCTTTAGGAGTCTCATTTGTCTTGGATTCTTTGTAAGTTTCCTTAGTCTTAGATTCTTTTGGAACTTCCTTAGAGCTCTTTTTATCTTCTGCCTTAGTGGTACTGAGAGCGTATGAAGACAACGAAGGATTGACTAGTCATATCTTCTATTATTTCTTTGTATTCATCTTCTTATTATGAACAGTACTCAAAGAAATGATTGTTACTTTCTCCTTTAGGATCTTCAACTTCAGGTTCAGATGTTCCAGATTCTAGCTCTTCTTCGTCAACCTCAACGACTTCAACTTCATCATCGCTTTCTTCAACAACATCACACTTTGAGTTAGTTATGGGAGCAGATTCAATAGCAAGCCTCGTTGGAGCACCTGCAATCCTAACTTTGTTGGGAACGTAGCCTTTTCTTGGGATGTCTTTGTAAGGAGCAAGTTTACTACTTTGAGCAAGTTGCTTTTCAAAGCTAGCACATCATTAGCCAACTTAGTGAGTATAGCTCCTAAAGCATTGGAGGTTTCTTGACTTTTTCCCTTGAGGGAAGTTTTCTTGAATTTTCCGGCCTTGATTAAGTCATCCTCAATTTTTGTGGCCAAGGATTGAGAAAGTTCCAAAGTATCCACTCTAGCTCTTCTCATTTGATGGCACACTTCTGGTTGTTGTGCGTTAATAAGGAAACATTTTTTTCATCAGGGTTTGGACGAATCCCGGCAAGAACTTTGTTCACCATTTTGTTGAACTTAGCCATGAAATTCCTCATGGGTTATGTTGGCTCTTTCTTCGCTTGAGATAGTTGGGAAAGAAAAGCATGTTCATCTTCTACCATCTTAAATCGATATTCAAACTTAGTTTTCATATCATTCCAGTTTGTAATATATCCATTTGGCAGATGATGAACCAATCTGTGGCAACATCATGCAATGTTTCAACGAAGAGGCAAATAGCAACATCCTCATATTCCACTGACAAAACTACACATGAATCAAAGAAAACTGAAATGTGGTCATCTGGTGACGTCTTCCCATCTCTACCAAACTTGTGAAGAATCTTTCTCGATCCTCGTGAGAGGTCATGTTGATCTGGTAAGGCCAATGGGCCTATGTCATTTCCCCATGGTACGTTAACTTCCATCTTGGGAAAGGTAATATGCGAAGGAAAAACGGTGTGAGTAAGGATAAGTGCTTGACTTGTAGTGATTCCTTTCTTTCTCTTTCAGGACTTGATGCAAGGTTTACAAATCTATGAGGCGTGTTGTTCTTTAGAGGAGATAACTTGAAACCAAACTTTCCTTGGAAATCAAAAATGGGATCATATCGACCTTTTACTTTTTCTCCCCGCGTAAACCTCTTTCCTGCCAGTTTGAAATCTTTACTGTGAAGGGATCACCGACATATTTTGATCGTCTCTATCCTTTTCTATTCACTCTCTTTCTTGAGCTATATGCGCCTTAATAACTCTAGTAACTCTCGCAGCTTGATCTTTTTCGTTATCTAGTACTGATGTGGCGAGATGAAAATGATAGTTTCTCGTGCGCTTTTCCCAAATGGCTTGCCTTAGATATAATGATATATCTTCTTGAGTATTCACAAAAAGAAGATTCAGTTGCAAGATAGGTGGGTTACCTGTAATAGTCATAAAAATTAATACCTTGGTGGAAGAGGGTCGCGTCAGTGAACAACGATCAACACGTGTCCAGGAGGTCTTCTGGCCACAAATGCGGGTGCTTTCTTCTAAGGTCTTCAATGTAGATTTCTCTATCAATGGCTCTATCAACAGCCACAAATTGCTTCAAGATTTTGTGGTTTTCCCAAGCTACTGTTCTAATATTGGTAGAAATGTCTCCTTGAAAATATTTTTCAGGCACAAGGTTTGGTTGAAGAACTGGAGCTTGTGCAGAGGGGATAGTCATAAAGATTTAACCAAGTACTAGTTAATGATTCCTAATTCCCAGTGGAGTCACCAAACACTGTTAGCATATGGATTTTCACACATGCAAATGACATGCAACAGTGTGGGAATGAAGTCCCTCCTCAATGAAGGTGACTCTGCCTTTATTGAAAACCAAAACTTTATTTACATCTATATATTCAAAATTATATGCGGGGGGGTGGTTTGGAACATCAATGGAAAGTAAAGTGAATGAGGGAGATGAAATGGAATGAAGGAAAGGAATGGGAATGAATGAATGGAAGGAACATGTAAGAGTTAGGTAAAAATAGAGCCTAATATTGCATGAATAAGAACAATGAGAATGTTGCTTTGGGCTCTAGGCTTCTGTATGCAGAAATAATGAATGATACTCCTTCATCATTCACAACCATTTCATATTCGTCCCGTTAAAAACAACTTCCCTCTTTACCAGGTAAATGGAATTAATTTCCATGGGGAAGTGGGGAAATAAACAATCATTTGTTAGTGGAAATGGCAAGGCGGGCTGGCAATCCCCATTTTATTTACCCATGTGGGAAATCGAGATATTTTTTGCCCGTTTGCCAATTTATTGACTTGGCAATTGGTGGAAGAAATCCCATGAGCGGGAATTAAAATAAATTTGCCAGGAAAAGGGAAATCTGGGTCCAGGAAGCCAATTTAGCATCCCCAACAATGGGAAGAGGAAGCTTATTTTTCCCCAGACAATTAAAATAAATCTTTTTGAATGAATTTTAATTAATATTTATTTAATTAAAAACCCCAAAGTTATTAAAAATTGATTTTATCAAACAAAGAGTAATTAATTAATTAAATATTAATTAATTAATATTTAACGTAGTTTAAGACCTAGCGGGAAGAGTTCTCACCCGAAATGGATGAAACAAAGACCGGAACGATCAAAAAAATGAGACGATCGTGATGAGAATGATAAATTATGTAAAGTAACACTTTTGAAAAAATTCAAAATTTCCATTTTTATTAATTTTGCGCAGTCAAAATTAGTTGATAACAAGCTGGTTCGGAAAGATTCTCATTGTTATATGGCTACTCAGGATATAATCAAATCATGGTGAAGGAAGATGACTAATTCAAGACAACCTTCACAACAAAATGGGGTACATATGCTTATAGGAAGATGCCATTTGGACTGTCATATGACCAAGCAACATTTCAACGAGCTATGACTATGGTGTTCAAAGGGTTGATCAACAAGATAGTGCTTGTTTATCCTTATGATATCACCGTGTTCTCAAAAAATGTAGCAGATCGCCTCTTTCACCTCATGCAAGTGTTTCAGAGATGTAGAATATTTAGAGTCTCTTTGAATCCGAAGAAGTGTATATTCTTAGCACATGAAGGAAAATTGATGGGCCACATTGTTTCAAGGGAAGGATTGATGATTGATCCTGAGAGATCTAAATCCATTCGAACTCTACCATTTCCAAGTCACAAGAAATCTCTCCAAAGTTTCTTGGGGAGAATAAACTTTATCCGTAGATTTGTGCCTAATTTTGCAACCTTAGTGAAGCCTTTATCAATGATGTTGAAAAATATCCTTGCATTCAAGTGGACAACAGAATTTAAAGAGAGATTTGAGGCCATGAAGCATGCTATATCTCAGGATCCAACTCTTATCAACCCAGACTTTTTAAAATATTTCATACTCTATGCTTTTGGAGGTTCAGATACAATTTTATCCATCTTGGCACAACTGAATAAATAAGGTTTAGAACAGCCCATAGCATTCTTCAGCCAAAGTTTAGAATATTATGAGGTGAGATATTCTTTTATTGAAAAACATGTTCTTGTTGTGATTAGAAGCTTGAAAAAGTTCGAACATTTGATATCAGACAATAAGATCCAACTGTTAGTGTCTCATGCTGGGGTCAATGAATTTCTCCTAAACAAATATTTAAATGAGAAAAGGGAAAGTTGGATCACTCGTGTGATGGAGTATGACATTGAAATCAAGGTGACTAAGTTGGTTCGTGGAAAAGGTTTGTGTGAGCAGCTAGCTTCCAAACAACATGTTGAGTTAGAAGGTGAAGAAGAGGTTGTCCTAGTGATGCAAAATGAGCAAGAACAACTAGATGATGATGCACCCACTCCATGTTGGGGTCAAAATATGGTACATTATCTCCAAACATGTTTTTTTCCTTCAGGATTGAGCAAAGCAAAGAGAATATACTTTGGATTGCAGTCCATTCCATATGTCCTTAATGATAGAATCTTTAGTTCAAGAAGGATATAAATGGAGTTCTTCTAAGGTGTGTCTCATAAAATTAAATTGAGAAAGTGTTGCATGAGTTCCATGATGGAGAGGTTGGAGGTCACTTTTCTCCATGAGTAATAGCTCTCAAAATCATGAAATTTGGTTACTATTTGCCTACATTGTTTGGTGATTGCTACTCATGGATTAAAAAGTGTAAGAAATGTGCCTTCTTTACAGGCAAAGAGAAGTTAGTAGCACTGCCCCTCCATCCCATTTCATTTGATCAACCATTCATGCAATTGGGATTGGACTTCATTGGAGTTATCAATCCAAACTCAATCCAAGGACATAAGTGGATACTAACAGCAACATATTATTTCACTAAGTGGACTAAAGCAGTGGCACTCAAAGAAGCAAATGAATTTAGCATCTTGAACTTCTACAAAGGGATAGTCATGAGGTTTGGTATCTCTGTCACTATCATGTCAGATAATACATTGGCATTCCTTGGCACAAGAATAACAGAGTGGGATGTTAAAAATGGAATTTATCTCAGCACTTCTTCAAATTATTACCCCTAGGGTAATGGCCAAGTAGAGTCCACAAATAAGAACATTTTTGAGAATCATAAGAAATCTTGATGAGAATCAGAGAACTTGGCACATGAAGATCAAATGAGCCTCGTGGGATGATAAGATAACAACCAAGAGGTCAACAGGTAGCTCTCCATACAAACTAGTATATGGAAAAGAAGTAGTGATGCCTATATCACTTGAGTTACTGACATTGGAACTCATGAAAAATATGGAACTAGTTGAGTTTGAACCCATGGAAATTAGGTATGCAGAATTGATGGAGTTGGAAGAAACAAGAGAGCATGCAATGCAAACCATAAAGAAATATCAAGCACTGATCAAGAGAATCTTTGATAAGAAAGCTAAAGCCAAGACATCCAGGAAGGAGATTTAGTGCTGAAATGGGATGTTGATCGTGCAAAGCCTGGAAAACATTCCAATTTCGATGTCATATGGAGTGGTCCATATGTTATCACAAAGTGAAAGAGTAGTAATGCTTTTCGACTTGATAAGTTAGATGATGAAGAATTGCATATTCTAGTCAATGGAATCTATCTCAAACATTACTACTAGAAGAAAGAATTTCTCACCCTTGTACATATTAGTTTAGGACTTTTCAATTCCTCCAAGTGCTTATGCACACTATATTGTTGTTAGAATAGGTTTTAATTTCCCTAAGTGTTGGTACACATGTTCCATTGCTTCTAGTATTTGTTTTTACATAGTTCATCATGCTTCTAGAAGGAGAAGTTGTAGCAAAGAGATTCAATGGTATAAGAAACGATTGCTATCCTTAGGAAAATTCAAATACAGAGTAACTAAATCATCAAGAGGTGGATTTCAAAGATTTCCTCTTTCTGCTCCTCCAAATTAGAAGCTAGGTTTCTTTTACCCTCCGCCAAATCATGAGGATCAGTTTGGGGCATCTTGTAGTAGATGGCAGCGTTCGTGGCCAAATCAGATTTAGGATAGTCTTAAAATTTCAATCACTCAGCCCCAAAGATCATTTCTAATCAGGCCAGCCCATGGTGTCTCTTTCTTGGTCAAAATAATGCTCGGGAATAGTTTTTTATGCTTTACATCAAAATCCCAAGCAATCATCCTGAAGAGCAGACCAAGATAGCCCCAACTCAAACTTGAGCAGCTTAAGAGCTTCATTTAAAGCCCAAAAATCAAGTCCAGACAGTTCCAGTTCATGTTGAACCCATTCGAGCTCCATACGGCCCCAAGGTATGAATTTTAAAATGTTGCAGATCAGTTTTTTTTCTTTTGGCTTGGCTCCATACCCAATGGATTGCTTTAAAAACTATTGGTCAAAATCTAGCAAGTAGATTACCCCAAGAGATCACCAAATTTTTATCCAAAATTACCCCCATCGGGTTAATTTTGGCTTGAACAAGCTCAAAAATGGACTTAGCCATTTTTTCACAAGTCGATGACAGTCAAACGACCTTCAAATTACAATTCCCAAAATCCCTAGTCATTGACATTCAAAAAAATCCACATGGTATGCCTTCATTAGTGGGCTATATTAACAAAATCTGACTGATGTTCAAATGCCCATCAAACTCAATGACAACATCAGCGGGGCTACGTGGCAAGAGCTTAGTGGTTCAGCTAAGTCAGAAAGGGTCAAAGACAACTGGTGGTAATTCAATGGGATAAAAGTTCTAAAATCCGCGAAACAATGGAGCTTGATCAATGACAAAGGAGCTTGTTAAAATGAGCTTGGTCGAAGACTTAGGTGGGTTTTGCTTAAACCCACAGAACATTGGAAAGTTTGTGATACAAAGGAAAGCAATGAGGTATGTGGCACCCTTTTATTAGCTCACGTTTTACAAATCTGACAACTGTGAAGGATTGTCCAATCAGATTTGGGAACGAAGTAGTAGACTGATAGGGTCTGGCATTATGGAAACGTGGAGCTTCCTCATTCACTTGCATTTAACAGTTGTTAATGGAGATCAAATAAAAGACCGACAACGTGAAACACATGGAGCCTTTCCTATTGGCTCACATTTCACAAATCTGACAAATGTGAAGGCTCATCCAATCAGATCCAAACATGAAGCAGAAGACTTACAAGTGTGACAATGTCAAAGCATGGAGATTTCCCATTGGATCTTATTTTGCAATTTTCAGAGGTTGGGGCTATTCAAGGACTGACATGAAAGTGCATGGAGCCTTCCCATTGGCTCTCATTTTGCATTTGTCAGTCGAGGGGAAAATTGCAAAGAAATGTGGTTGTTTCTTATTGGCTTGTAGTTCTAAGGGTGTGACAGGGTCTAAAATGCAAAGGAGCATGGATTCTTTTCATTGGTCCAGGTGTCATAGAGACTGAAAAAGGTAAAGGATAGCCTAACATCTCAAAGGAACGTGGTGAAGTTTTATTGGCATGTATCCTCATTAAGGGATCCCGCAAAGATAAAAAGAAAGGATAGATGGTGAGAAGAGAAGTAAAGCTCGATATTGTGACCCAATGAGGAGTAGACACTTGGAAAAATTTGAAGCAATACACATTGGCAGAGGCTGAACCCCGAACCAATTAAAGGATACCAGGTGTCAAATTCATGTGCCTCGCAACAAGAAAAACTTCATATGGCCATATATTTTGACCCCGAGCTCCAAATCTGATAAATTTTATATCACTGGAAATATCTCATCGTGCTCTTCAATTTAACATCATTAAAATCTGATTTTAGTGGTTTTTGGGGGATATAAATGGAAAACACAGATTTTTTAGGTAGAGGGGATTTGTTTTGGCACGCAACTAGTCTAATCAAGTTGCTCAACCACCAGACTTGATGAAGCATAGCTCTATTTGTTTCTACGGGATGAAATACACTATATTATGGCCCTGTAAGGTGCCTATGTGCTTGGAAAATATTTTAATGTCATCTTTTGGTGGTTAAAAGTTAGGGAAGTCATCCCTTCTCTCTTCTCTATCCTTTTTCCTTCTATCTCATGCTATATATAGAAGGGGATTTCATTTCTGTCAGGGAAGGTGATTTTTGTAACAAAACTCTATCATTTTTGTTTTGAAATGTTAATGTGTTGCAGCCCTTCATATTGGACTTCTTGCATGTTGATTCAGGCCTTTCTCTTGCTTTGTAAATGAACAATGCATACTTATGAAATAGTAGATGAAAATTTATGGATGTTTTCTTCCCTTGTCTATGTTTATTGCATTCTTCTTGCCTCTTAATTTTATTTACAACGTGTTGTGTGTCTCTTTATGCTCTTGCAAGGTGCAATATTGTTGTTTCTTCATGGAAATGATTTTGTAAGTGTTGTTGTTAGACTATGGAGAACTGTTCTCACCCTCTCTAATCAACATTTCTTCTCATTTCTACACATTGGAAAATATTTCCCATTCCCTTTTCTTGGTGTATCACCTATGTAGTATAGTTTTCCTTACTTTCATGTTCTTTCTCTCTCCCTGGTCCCCTGGAAATTTTAGGATAGAGATAGTCAATAGTTTTCTTTTATTAGAGTTAGCTTACAATAGATTAGGAAGAGGAACCAACCTTCTTTGGAGGTCTATCTTGAGTAGCAAGTCCCACAACTTGGAGATAGTACCCATGTTACCCAGTCACATTGTGAGCTCAAGGAAACACACTTTTGAAAATTAGATGGTGTTGTGATTTGGTGATAATAATTCCTTTAAGACACAATCCCCTACTTTAAGCGAATGAAGCCAGGTGTGTATTTTCACACTCTGAGTATTGTAATTGTCAACAATTTGATTTTTTGCATTGAATCTCAATAACCTGCAATTGCATGGGTTCAAAGAAAGGGTTACCTTCAAGTTCCACCACCACCTGACTAAGCACAAAGGAGGTGGAAAAATAATAGCGATGTCTGATACTGGCTAGTTTTCACCCATAAATTTTGAGGAAATGAGTTTTCCTATTCATCACATCAGACCACCATTGGGTCCAACTAGACTACATAGGAGGATGTTGATTGTGAATGTGATGCGGCATAGGTGCCAAGTTCCATACCCACTTGATATGATTGAGCTTGGGTCCCATTGAAAATGTTAATGGTGAATTTTTGTAAACTCGTGAATATTAGGGGTTTATGAAATTGGAAATGGAAATTTTTTTAGTAGTTGGTTGCCTCCCAATTCGTTTAAAATATTGGCCGAAAGGTCATTTAAATGGATTAATTCACCTACTATTTACACTAAAAATTAACTTATGCATGTATTTCACCAACATTTCAAATCAAATTGTTCACACATTTTCCGAGGTATAATACATATACATCGACCTTCTAAGCTATCAATAAAAAGACACGTGTCTCCTTTTTCTGCATATAAACAACCGTCTAAGCCCTCCATCTTACACCTCGGCCACCCCACTTTCATCTATTCTGCAATCTACCATCCAACATAGTTTTCGTCCTACCCCATGACCATCCAAAACCTCTATCATCCTGCTTCCCTGCTTCTTTCATCCATCCGTTGTTGTCCACCCCCTCATCCATCCTATAAGTTTGTATCCTGCTCCTCTACCTTTATCATCCAACTACTGCCTTTATCATCTAACCTGTCTTTACCTTCCAACCAATTCCGCCACCATCCAACCATTATCGTCTAAACCCCTACCATCTAGCCCCTCGCCCATCTTACCCATTTTCATGTACCCTTTTATTGCTCGACCCTATATCGTGAAGGCCTATAACGTCTAGCCCTATAGTCATCTGTCAACATTCAATATCTGTAACATATCTATGGATTCTAGAAAATAGGCTAAGAAGGATATCGCCAGTTCAAAAAATATTAATACAACCTTGAGAAACCCATAAATCTATGGCATATCGAATCGCCTTTGCCACAAAACACCTTTTTGGATATTTACCATTTTTTTAAAAGCCAATTTCAGATATTCGCCAAAATATTTTAATTTTTTTTAAGGGGTCTTAAAATGAACCCTAATATCTACTTTATCATGATCAAGCGTCATCAAGATCTTATCATCCATCAATATTTTATCTCTTAACCTTTCATTTAAATCATAAAGGGTTATCTCTTTATCTCTCTCTTACATCTTTTAGTTTGAAATAGACATTTTCAAACTTTAAGCACTTGCCCATCTTATATTTTCATCGTTAAGCCTTGTTCATCTTAACTTTCACTTTGTTAAGGGTCAAGTGCATCAAACGCGTTTTTAACCTCCTCCATTTTATCATTCACCTTTTTAGAGGTTAATTATGATCAATCTTTGCATCCCCTCCTCTGTTATAGTATTAAATTTTCTATAGGATGAGTATGGTCAATCAAATCTTTCGATCCCCTCTTCCACTGTGGCATTCACTTTGCAAAGGGTCGAGTATTTTTGTCATACCTTTCTTCACTCTCCCCCATTTTTATTTACAATTGTGGATTCACACAAGACATCGAACGATGAGTTATTATAAAAACTTACTAAGATGACAAAACAACTAGCTCTCATATCTTCCAAATTCGTTAATGACACCATTGGAAAAATAAATAAAAGAAGAACAATGACGATTCATCTAAAACCCGTACTACAAAAAATAAAGTGAACAACAATCTGAATAATGATAATACATCATTTATCCCACAAAATAATTCGTCATTTACTCGAGAATGGAAAATGATGAAAGACACAATCTCATGTATGCAAAAACAACGCAAACAATTTAATTTCGATGAATTAAGTCTTTCCGCCTTTGATAAGGGCATCTTATGCATACCCTTTCCACAATCTTTCGAGACACCCAAATTTGAAAAATAAAAGGACAACCCCGATCCAAGAGAGTATATCAAGGAATTTTTCATGACATGTCAAGAAGTGACATATAATGATATATTTTTCTTACACCTCTTTCCTATAAGTTTAGGAGGACAAGATTTGGAATGGTTCTTACACTTTCCAAAGGGGTCTATCACTACCTTTGTGGACCTCTCAGAGAAGTTCATTAAACATTTTTCTTTCAACTTTACCTCTGAAATCATAATGATGGATTTGTGCAATGCAAAACAAAAACCAAACGAGAGCTTTGCATAATTTTTACAATGATAAAGAGGAATCACAAGTTGGTTCCCACGTTCAATCCCTAAAAAAAAAACATTGTTAATATCTTCATACCAAACCTTAAAAATGAGTTGTCCTTTTACATGTAGATACACTTCCTTAACATTTTTAAGGAATTTATTGAAAAGGGAACTCAAATTTAAAATCTCCTTATTGTTAAAGGCTTGATCAAGCCTCATTATAAAGATACTGGGCACAACGATAATAATAAAAACACTAGCACTCATCACGATAAATCTAGGTACGTCAATCCCAACCATAATGTCGTTAATGATGGTGTCACAAATAATCACAAATGTGCACAACATACAAAATAATCAATCAAAATATACTAAATATAAACAAGTTATCACCATTTCAAGAAGAGAAAATCCTCCTCGTGATTACAAACAACAAAATAATACATCTTTCGGATAATATAACTCGAGTTTATTACGTCAACTAACAAGTGCCAATATGGTCACTTGCCCTATAACGCAACCCTTTCCTGAAGGGTAACCTAATTTAGCTTGGTATCAACCTAACACATAGTTGTGACTTTCATCACATTGATGCTCATCAAACAGATAGATGTAGGAAACTTTGCAATTACATCCAAGACCTTATTGAAAAAGGGAAACATAGCAGTCAAAGACCTAACACTAAATAAAACACCAAATGATAATCTAAAGTTTTTTTCCTATCCATTTCCTAACCATGGTACAAAGGTAAAATCTCCCAAACAGGGTGAATCCTCGAACAATGTCCATATTAAATCCATCATATAATTTATCGTAGACAATACTCCGTGCATAGTTAAACATGATTTTACACCCCTCAGAGAAAGTCTCTTTAGTGCCTTTCAAAATTAGCAAAGGCTAACATGATCGAATATCCAATTACAAAACCCTTTTATAACGGGGAACCCAATCCTATGTTGTATAATGAATCCAAATACTGTGAATACCACTGCATTGAAGGTCATTCTATTAATCATTGTACAACTCTATGTCATTATGTCTAAGACTTAATTAATGATGGAGTCATTTCTACCAAGATTGACGATGAAGCTATTTCAAATGAAGACACATCAACTACCATAACTTCTAATGAAGAGTTAAATGTTTTCCAAAATTATGTATATAATACAACTCAACAAGATCACAATGACAAGTATTAAATATCTCTAACTCAAAACCAATCAATCTCTTCTACGTATTTTATTTTGTTAATTCAATAAGACATTGAACATATTTTGGATAACAACCTTCAAACATCAAATGAGATGTTAAACTTGTTTTCAATACTCCTTTCCAACCCTTGATATCATCTACCCATCCCTCATACATCAGGATCAACAATTTCACATTTCCATGGACCTCTTTCATAATTATGAGGACATCTGAGAATTCCTTAGGACTCGGGACCCTATTATCTTATCAGACCAAAATAAGGGCTTCAATATAAACCTTTATGACTCTGCTTATTTCGTTGAGGAATTCAAGTGCTCCAGTCCACCAAAAATCAAAAAAGAAAAAAAATCCTTTACAACTTCAAGACTCCTTTACAACTAATGATATACATGAAGACTCTACAGAAGAGGCTCCATCATCAAACACCGTTACGCCTGAGTCTATCCTTTTAATGTTATCTCATATGCCTAACATCTCTATCCTTGTTGTAGAAACACAACAACAACAATTTTGGACACTTGCGACAATGCAGCCTCCCGTGTCCATAATACATCAAATGATCAATCTTGTAGGCATCTCATCAATGATGATTCCTACGTATTAGTACAACTATATGTGTGCACTCTACATGGTGCATATACCAAGGAATATCCTTACACAACCTTTTTAAGCTTTCATTGTAACTCTTTCATCGAATCAATTAATTCAAAGCTTTAAAGGAGGCAACATTGAATATTTTCTCTTTACAGACTATGAGGAGCCTAGGATTTACGTATAGAGATTGATTCTTCTTTCCTCACAGATGAATATAAATTTCAACATATTCTCTGCCTTGATACTCCTCCTATAATATCACATAGATATTTTGATCTCATCAAATATTTATCCAATCACACATCCATTGACATAGACCTTGTCTTCCCAAGCCTCGTACTTTAAGACTTATCAAATCTTTCAATTCTATTTTTTGAATTGGATTTTGTCTCCCTAAGTCTCGTACTTCAAGACCTATTGAATCTTTGATTCTCTTCTTTGACTTGGACCTTGTATACCCAAGTCTCATACTTCAAGACTTATTGAATCTTTTAATTCTATCCTTTGAATTAGATTTCATCCGCCTAAGTCTCGTGCATCATGACCTATTGAATCTTTCAAGTTTATCCTTTGACTTAGATTTCATCTTCCCAAGTCTCATAAATCAAGACCATTCAACTTTCATAAACACAGAGCTCTTTCCCAATGATTCCATTGCAAACTCTCATCTACCAAATTTCAAACACATTTAAAAGGCGTAAAAAGAAAATAAAACTCCATATAAAAGCCATCATTAAAGCACTATTTGAAACTAAAAAATATATAAGAAAAAACATCTTCTTCTATGGGTAGTCCCTGCTAGGAGAGGACATTTTCACAGTTAACTCATTTAACAAAGAATTTTACTTGTTTCATTCAACTGAAGATATCTCAATCATGACACCTTCATCTCTCTACATTCTTCACATATATGCCACAAGTTAGTATTGTGCATATTAGGCATTGTGTGTCTCATCCTTGTTATGGTTTTAACCATTTCAAATATTTTTACGTATGGTTTTGTCTAGAATCTTACTAATGGTAAATCCTTTCAAATAAGCTCTCTCTTTTGCATAAAACACTAACTGCTTTACCTAGACCTTTTGACCATTCATCTCAGTCTACAATGTTAAACCCTTACGTCATAGTATTGGCATGAGGTCCAGACTTGGGGTAGAATGTTACTTCCCAACAAGTATAATATCAAAATACAAGGCCAAATCAATATAAAATTCAAAAATATAGAAATCAATATTACAAATTTCATCCTTAACATCCTAAAAATTAGTCATCATATTTGGACATGTGCAGACCACCAAATGGCTTCACCAAGATTTGAAATCACTTAAAACATGTAGCTAAGCACCCCATATACTCATAACACCAATTTAGATCATAGGTCAAATGGAAAACCTGAGAGAAACCCAAAATTTCTTGGAAATAAGAAAATCTGAGTGGGTTCCACCTACATTCAAGACTCCAAACCACCACCATATGAAATTTGGGAGAGTCCTTTCCATCCTCCAATCATCACATTTGATGATTCAATGAATTTTTATCTCACACCAATAATATTTCTCCTATTTCTCATGAAATAGGGTTTACATTAGGTTGTGGAGCTAGATTTCTTCACAATGAACATGCATTACAAGTGGTTGGTTTACACAGTAACCGATGTCAGTTCGCTAACCACCATCTGTCAATAGATGAACTGCCATCAGTCAGCAGATGAACCACCATCATTCAGCAAAGGAACTGCCATCGGTTAGGGAACCGACATCGGTTACCTGGTGCATGGAAGTTTATATTTAACTCATGGTAATTAGATCTAACTTTAGTTATAAAGTGATCTAAAGGTTGTAAATTCATTGCTAAGTTTACCTAAGTTTTGTATATGCTTATATAAGCATGAAAATCTAGGGTTAGAATGATGATGGACTGTAATTGATTATTATTACATGTGGAATCCTTGGTTAAGAGGATGAAGAAGAAGAAGAAGAAAAAGATGGTTACATGAAGACAAAGCTTCCATGGAAAGAAGCTGGACAAAAGGAAATAACAGGGTACATATGAATGGTGAGAAGAGTGTAATGTCTTCTACTATATTTCCTTTGTATTAGTTAGTCTCATTGTAATGGCTTACATAGTATGCAAAGCACATAAAGTTTCTTCTTGTAGATCCACATGTTGGTGAGATTTTTTATTGTACATTCTTCTTGTTAGATCCACAGGTTGTTGTTGTGAGATCTTGTATTGTTAGATCCACGGGTTGTTCTGAGATCTTGTATTCATAGATCCATGAGATCGTGTTATATTGTTGATCCAAGTAGATCTAGATATTGTAGAGGAGCTTGTCTTCGTGTTTGTATAGGTTGATGCAGTGATGGAGAGACATACTTACTTCTTCGTGCACAGTCATGATTACACATTGGTAGACCCATGTGAGAGGTCTTGTTGCAGATCCATAGAGAGCTTGGTTTCAGTTCAGAGATGAACTAGTTCCTGGTTATGTGAGATATTCTTGTGGAGCTATGGAGGCATGGTTGTAGTGCACTCATGGAGATCCGTTTAGAGATTTGGAAGAGGATATACTCTTGGAGAGATGCATTGTACTCTTGTGGGAAGAGTTGGTATGTACTCTTGATTATTATATATATGATATCTCTATCTTTGGTTTACATAGCCCACGTTGGGTGAACCACAATACATGTTGTGTTATGTGTGTGTACATTGTTTTGATTTGATATGTGATTTCTTGTAAAAGGATGTGTTCCTCGATTTAGAAATCATGCTTGATATGTACTGTAATTTCTTTGCAGATTGCAGATCTTGACTGAGTCAGAATATGATTAGACTCTTTTATCTATTTCATTTTGTATCTGAGTTTAATCTGATCTCGGAATAAATTATAGAGTTATCCATCTATAATACCTAGTCTTGGATCAGTGGAATTGATCCAAGTATTGCTTTAAGTTTGTTCGTGATGAATTAAAATCACCGACCTTGAACAGGTTGCAAGGTCTAGAAGCATTGAATAAGCTAGTCAGGAGTATGACTCAGGCTGATCAAGTGAAATGGATTGGTTCCCGATATCGAAGTATATCTGGAAGGTCTCGATCGTGGACCAGGTAATAATTCGGTTACATACGATTCTGTAGCCTAAGGCAGAACAGGAGCTAACCCTGTTCAAGAAGGTATGATGTAGGTCTTTTTCTGAGTGTACAGAATGTAGACCTAACTGGAATTATTAATGATTAGTAACTTAAGACTAAACCTAACCTAGGGGTTAGATTAGTGTTAATCTAACCTAGACCTAGGCTAAGTGTTAATGTCCTAAGTTAGTATCTATGTGTAATATGGTTAGAATATGTATTATCCTAAATTCTAACCTAAGATACTAACCTAACTATGATCAAGAATGTAAAGGGGCCTATGGAGGGGTGCGAACCATGGGCGGCGTTTTCTATGTTATTAAATGCATGGGATAAGGATGAAGGACAGGTCTTGGCGGAGGTTTTGGGAACGGCTAACTTGTGCCGACGTGGCAATTCGCCAAAACTGGAAATGGACTTGAGATTTTATTTGACTGTCGCCAATTTTGGCGGTCGGTGGCAGTGGAGTTTGAGCGGGAAAGTTGGTGTAAATGCATTCAATGTTCTCGGTAGACGAGCTCGGAACTCGCGAGAAGGCATGCAAATAGGAAGTTTGTTGGTTTGTTTGGCTTGTCGCGAATTTCGGGTTTCTCTCTGCCTGTTCACTGGTTCTTCGCACCAGTCTTCTTGGAGTTGCATGGCGAGTATGAGGGTATCTAGCTCTTTTCTCTGGCAAGGAGAATATATATGCCATGGAGATAGCAAAATTTTGTTGATCGCTCTAACTTGGAAAAGGAAAAGGAAGCCCGAGCTCTTCCAGTGGTCTGCTTCGGAAATTTGAGCAAAAATCCAGGCATGTTAGGCCCTAACCTTTAAAAATCTTGCTGTCTTTCAAGTGATTTCATTAGAACAACTCTGTTCAAATGATTTAAGGAATTAGATGTTTATCTATGGATGTCTTGTGTGATTTTCTTGGTACAGTATCTCTTCTGGTTCGAATTTTCATTTATCCTTTGATGGGTGTTTATTAAATTCGAACTGTGGCATTATTTCTTTGTGTTTGCATTCTGGCTTAAATATGCGAAACATATGAAATGTGTGAATGCTCGGCCTGTTCGGCGTGAGCCCATTAATCGTTCCTGTAATGGGTATAGACCATTGTTATGTTTGTCGATTTTTGGTCGTCAATTTTGTTGTGGAAACAGTCGGGAAGGATACTGATGTACCTGTTTGATTGTTCAGTGTTTTGGAATCTTTGTAAGCTCTGTCGTGGGTTTTGATGATGGTAGTTATTGATACTGTTGGGTTTCGTTTCTGTCTTGAAGGTTGTTTGTGAATAACATCTTTCGGTGTGACAGTATCTTATTGCAACTCTTTTGGAATTGTTTCCTTTTTCATTGGGGTAACGAGATTTAACCGTTACAGAATGCATTATGGATGTATGTATATTATATATTGGAACGACTCTGTAGAGTTTAGTGAATGATTTGTATAAATGGATCACTGAGGAAGTTATACATATTTATATTTGAATGTTGGATATGTGTATTATATTAGAACGGCTCTGTGGAGTCCTCTGAACAAATCGTATACTATGATCCACTGCTGAGGATATAGATACCTCCTTGAGTTTTGTTAACTTGAATTCCGTTGGAATCTTGTAGAAGTAGCAGGTCATGCGACCTCTGTTATTTGTAATGGAATTTAGTACTGATTCCCAGGGTTTACATTTATGTCTCCTTAGGTGTAAGCTTGTTCGAGAATTTTGACGAGGTTCAGTTGAATTCTTTGTTATGAAAATCGGTATTTGAATTGCTTACACTTGGTTTTTGTCGAATGCTTACCTTAATTGGCATAGATTGATTCTTTAACTATTTTATCTTATACTGTTGTTGGGTTCCGTGGTTATGGATAATAACCCGTTAACAGTATGCAATGTAAATATAGATTCATATTCGTTTTAATCAGAATGACTCCGTGGAGTCTATTGAATGATTTATATGTTTAAATCACTGTTCATGGTTGAAAATAGATGAATATTGGAAATGGTTGTTCCAGCGACTTAAGGGAATAACATGTATTTTGATCTCTGTTATTTCGTAAGAATACCATCGTGTCGCAAAGATTTTGTGGTACAGATTCTTTTGGTATATTTTTACGTCTTCAGTCTGTGCAAATTTGTGTAAAAGATTGGCAAGGGTTCAGTCGGATTCCTTGTTTTGAAATCAGTAATTAAATTTGCTTGCCTGATTTTTATTATGCTCCGTTGATGAGCTCAGATGGAATCATATGCAATTATTTGACTTGTTACCACTGTTTGGAATCATTTGAATTCTTGGAAGGTAACCTGTATTTCTGTCTCTTATTGAACCTGATATTTGGACACTGTCGTTTGTCATTGTTTGATTTCCTTGAGTATGGAAAATTATTTCGTGTTTTGGCTCTGTTGAAATGAGTCGCGAATACCATACTTTAGACTTGCATGCGCCAAGGTGAGAATAGATTTGCTATATTCTTTTCCGTTTACTCCTGTCTGACTGAGACTGAGCATGTTCGGAAATTTTGTGTGATTGTCTTGGCTTAGTCTTAGGGAAACATCCAATAGCCTAATGCAATGTAGTCTATTGTTGACCGCAATTCTAGAGGTTCTTTGATTTCGAACTTGGGTCGTAAAGCCTTGTTGTGTTCGATTTTTATTATGACAGTAATTCTTCTTGTGGTTTGACGGACTTGTTCGTATACATACTGGATGAATGCATCTCATATGTGTAGACGGTACAGTAGTGAACTTGTGCGAAGGGAAGTATGAAAGATTTGGTTCTTTCTCTTCTATTATTTTAATACTTGTTGATATCTGCCTAACAGTTGGAATTGTTCTTGTATCTTATTGGTGGAATCATGATTTGCTATGATATTTCCTTTTCTGATGAAAGTAACGATCTGTCCAATGTTACTGATCTTGGATTCAAGATAATTGTTTGGATACTTTCGTTCTTTGATTCTTAATATTCAAGATGAATATATTTGATGAAGAGAAGTGATTAGGACTATTCTGTAACGATGATAGAGTTACACATTTGTAGTCATTTTGTATTACAAAGGCATAGTCTGAATCATGTTTACTTGTTTGGATAATTGATCTCATTTAAACAGGGTGTTTAATGAAAACAATTGATGGATTGCAATTGTTTTAAGAGTTAGTGCTTATCATGCTCAGTTCATTGAACTGACTCATGTTGACTATTTTTGCAGATGGTTGCCGTAAGAGGTAAAAGCAATGCAGATCTGACAGGCTGATCAGATTATTTAATTTGTTTTATAATGAATTACTGCTGGAATTTATAAGTGTACTAAATGTGGAAAGATGTTTCTTTTCCGTTAGTATTGTAACAAGTATGCTGCTTGCATAAAATGTAATTGTATAGTTCTGAAAGGAATGGAAATAAGTGGTTGTTACTTATGTGTTGTATTCTATTTCTGATAGTTGACCTTCTTCGGTTTTTATACCAGAATGGCAATGTTATCTTTGTGTGATTTGGATGCTTTTGTGATTGACAATGAAAGCTTAAAGAAAATGTGATTGAATTTATATGAGTGTTTAGCAGATCTTATTGTTCTAGCGAAAGCAATATTGAATTTAAATAATTGTCTTTCTAAAAGATAGGTTAAAAAAAAATGAACCTAAGCAGAATGCTAAACAAGCTGAATTAAATTACTGATCCCTAGTCTTGATTATGACAGGACATCACTTATTTGGATTCTTAATCATTTATATCTTTATACTAATAAGTATGATATAAATTCAGTTTAGAGAACTGATATAAATCAAATGGGGTTCAGATGGCAATCTCAAGTAAAGGTTATGAGATATTGTCCAATTCTGTTGTTTTAGAATCATGGATATTCTAATGACTCCTTGATGAGACCATGACCTTAATAACTCCACCATGTAATGGGTTTTATTGAGAAAGGTCGTCTTAAGGCGAAGAATCCAGGGATTTGGGAAGGCTAACCTATGGGGGAAGTCTTAAAAGTAATTTAATACTCAAAGTGCATAACGCATATTAATAAGTAGATCTTTTCGAGGCGGATTTAAAGGTTGACGGCACAAGACAACTGCAGGGTTGTACCTCCGAGAAGATTAGGATCTTCTCGAAGTTACAACAATGCAGGTGACTTATGGCGACACCCTTTGCATTGATCGCTAAGATTTACACTTGTGATCGGATTAGTTACTCAGGGACCGATTAGGAATGTGGTCAGGTTATAAGGCTGCCTAGGAGGTTCGGGGTATCTTGACACATTGGTCTAACTGCAGGGTTAAACCAGTATGTCACCGTATCCCTAATCCTCATGGGCATCCATATAACATTATCACCTTGTTAATCTATCTCCGAGTGATTAAGTTGTGAAAGGAAGGACTGACAGTAGTCAGTGTAGGACATTCTATATAACATAAGAATGGGGTGAAGGGCGTATTCCAGATTGACGAGTATGCCGTTAAGGAATACGAGACATAAACAGTATGTTTCAAATCTTTGGCCAAAGTATCGCAAGCTGCTGATTGCGTTGTCCTAATTCACCTAGTCTAAGGGATGAGATGCCGATGAATAATAGTAACAATTATTCAGTTAGGTTCCTTGGACAGAGCATTCTGAATCCCAGAGTAGGGAAGAGAACCGCAAGAGTAAAGTGTTAACTAAAAACACCAACTCTTATTACTCATGAATAGATCGGTAGATTACCGAGTCATGGAATGAATAGATCGGAAGTACTCCGAGTCATTACAGCTGCATATGGTTGTCTGTTATATGAATGGTTATTTGATTTGTGAGTTCTAAATTATGTATTTAGAAC
This sequence comes from Taxus chinensis, assembly GCA_019776745.2. Classification (NCBI taxonomy): domain Eukaryota; kingdom Viridiplantae; phylum Streptophyta; class Pinopsida; order Cupressales; family Taxaceae; genus Taxus; species Taxus chinensis. The sequence goes on along the minus strand of CM034156.1, from coordinate 584,895,794 downwards.
CAGGATGCAATTATCAAAAAAAAAAAAAAAAATTACTTGTTCTAAGGTATAAAATGGGGATGTTACATCTTGGTATCAGAGCTGAAGGTTGCAGCTCTTGGACCTATTGTGTCCATAATCTGATAAAAACCTGAATTTTCTTGTAACAGAAAATGGTTAGAACAAGGGGAAACGTTGCGGGTAATGCTCCACCTGAAGGAGGAGCGGCAACAACCCAGAAACTTGATGAGATCCTTGCTGCCCTGTTGGACACAAGAGATCGCTTAGCTGTACTTGAACAGCAGGTGATGGGAAATGAGGAGGATGAAGAAGCTGATAATAATAATCAGCAACCTCCTGAGGACAACCCCGACATGGGTGTTGATGTTAATGCTGGAAATGCACCTGCCCAACCAGAAAATAAAAAGGCCAGGTTGGCAGCAGAACTCACTAATGATATAAAAAGGATAAGTCCACCTAAGTTTGATGGCACCACATTAGGAGATGGAGCTGAGAACTGGCTCAGCGAAATGGAGAAGTACTTTGCAATAAGGAACTTCTCAGAGGAAACCAAAGCTATTTGGGGAGCCTATCAGCTTTCTCACGAAGCATCTTCGTGGTGGGATAGCCGTAAAGCTGAATTAAACATTGATGAGACCAATATTACTTGGGATCAATTTAAAGGCTATTTTAGGCAACGTTGGCTGCCACAACTTTTCTATGATCAGAAAATGACAGAATTTCAGAACTTAGCTCAAGGGAAGCTAACGGTAACTGAATACTGGGAGCGGTTTACAAAACTCCTCAAGTATGTACCGCAGTATCAAACTGACGAAAAGTTCAGGATACGGAAATTCATCATGGGATTGAATCCCGTGATAGGGGGAGAGGTCGATGTTCACAGTCCAACCACTATGGAAGGAGTTGTTGAAAAGGCCATAAGGCAAGAACAGAAATTAAAGGCTATTTCTGCTCATAAGGAGGAAGTGCGGAAGAAGACTGCAAACCCTTCTTCAACCTCTCTTGCACCCAGAAAAGGACCATGGAAAAAGTTTGGAAACAAGAGTAAGTTTCCAGGAGATAACAATAAGAAAGCAGCAGTAAATAAGCCTGCTGGAAACGTAAAGGATAATTTTGCTAAAAATTATAATAATGGGCAGAAGCCCTATGGAGGACAGCGTGACAATTACAAAACTGGAGGCAACTTTGAGCCTAAAAAGGGACCTGTAGGAGGCTGCTACAATTGTGGTAAAGATCACTACGCAAATCAGTGCCCTTTGAAGAAGGATGATCGTAATCAGCAGCATAAGATACATGCTGCAGTAGCGGACAAACAAGCTGAAAAGCAAGTGACACCTATAGAAGTTCCGGGTAAGTTATTCGGCATACCTGTCACTATTCTTTTTGATACAGGAGCTACTGAATGTTTTATATCTAATAAACTTGCTTCTAAACTTAAAAGAAAAGCTGGAAAAATGGATAAATCTTGGACTGTACAGTATGGTAATAATTCTGTTCATACAGTAAGTATGTGTCTTTTTGGGGCAGTCCTTGACTTACCTAACTTTTCCACGGAAGTTGATCTCTATGTTGCACCTTTGGGATCGTATGACATTGTCATCGGTGTCAATTGGTTAGCTGACCATAAAGCAAAGGTAGACTGCTATGAAAAGAACATAAAATGTTTAGATGATCAGCTGGAATCAGCAGAGATTCAAGGTGTGAAACGGGAAATTTCAGTTAGAAAACTGTCAGCTATGCAGCTTAAAAAGGCTAAAAATAAAGGATGTACCCTTTATGCAGTAAAGATATCTGAATCTTCAGAAGAAGATGATGATTTCATGAAACAATTCCCTCTGTTACAAGGTTTCAGGGATGTTTTTCCTGAGGAATTACCAGGGTTACCACCCAAGAGAGAATTTGACTTTACCATTGAAATCAAGCCAGGAACAGAACCTATTATCCAAAGCGCCTTATCGGATGACTACTACTGAGTTAGTCGAGCTTAAGGCACAGTTGCAAGAGCTTTTGTCTAAAGGATTGATTAGACCAAGTGTTTCACCTTGGGGAGCACCTGTAATATTTGTGAAAAAGAAGGATGGAACACTAAGGCTGTGTATTGATTATCGGATGTTGAACAAAGCAACAATCAAGAACCGATATCCACTTCCTAGGATCGATGATCTGTTTGATCAGATGCGTGGAGCAGCGATTTATTCTAAGATAGACCTTCGATCTGGTTATCATCAGTTAAGGATCAGAGAGGAAGATATTCATAAAACAGCTTTCCGAACAAGGTACGGACATTATGAATTCACAGTTCTACCCTTTGGATTAACTAATGCACCCGCAGCCTTTATGAATTTAATGAACAATATCTTTCAAGAATACCTGGACAAGTTTGTACTTGTATTCTTGGACGATATTCTCATTTATTCTAAAAGCGTTGAGGAGCACAATGAGCATTTGAAGATAGTTTTGGGAATTTTGAGAAAGAGGAAGCTGTATGGTAAGTTATCCAAATGTTCTTTCTTTGATTCAGAAGTTCACTATTTGGGTCATGTTATAAGTAAAGAAGGAATTGCTGTAGATCCTTCAAAAATAGTGGCAATAACTGAGTGGCCTGCACCAAAGAATGTGCATGAAGTAAGAAGCTTCATGGGTCTTGCTGGTTATTATAGAAAATTTGTAAAGGATTTTTCTAAAGTAGCTGCACCAATAACTTCATTGCAGAAGAAGGATAAGAAATTCATGTGGAATGATAAGTGCGAAGCGGCTTTCAAAAGTTTGAAAGACCAGTTGACTTCTGCACCTATACTAGCTGTACCAGACCCTAATGGGAGTTTTACTGTTGTAACGGATGCTTCTGGGGAAGGCCTTGGAGGTGTTTTGTTACAAAATGATCAGGTCATAGCATATGAAAGTAGAAAACTTAAGTTACATGAGCTGAATTATGCCCCTCATGATTTGGAACTTGCTGCCATTGTTCATGCACTTCAAGTCTGGAGACACTACTTACTAGGGAAACCTTTTGAGTTGAAAACTGATCACTTAGGACTGAAATATATTTTTACTCAGCCCAATCTGAATGCCAGACAGAGAAGGTGGTTAGAATTTTTATCACAATATGACTTTGATATTAGCTATATCAAAGGGAAGGAGAATAGAGTAGCTGATGCTCTAAGTCGTAGGAGGCACATTTCTGCTCTTATAACATTAAGAACTCAGTTTAAAGACGAGGTAAAAAGTGCCTCAGAATCAGATGCATACTTTCAGCAAGTAAAAGCAGCGCTTGCTGCAGAACCTAAGGATATAAGGTATAAAGGTTTTCATTTCGATAATGAAGGAATCTTGCGTTATGAAAACAGGGTATATGTACCTATGCTGAACGATTTGAGAAAGAAGTTGTTAGTTGAATTTCACAATTCACCTTTCTCTGGACACCCAGGTATCACAAAAATGCTTGCTGATTTAAAACAGCAATACTTCTGGAAAGGTATGAAAAAGGATGTGATTAATTTTGTGACTCATTGTCTGGAATGTCAGCGGGTGAAGGCAGAACATATGCACCCGGCTGGACTGTTATATCCTCATAGCATACCGCAGTACAAATGGCAAGTAATAACCATGGATTTTGTACAAGGACTACCTATGTCCAGGAATAAACATGATGTTATCCTGGTAGTTGTAGATAAACTGACCAAGGTAGCTCATTTCATCGCTGGAAATCTAAAGGATGATTCACCAGTGCTGGCCAAAAGATTCGTACACGAAATTTTCAGATTACATGGTGTACCAGAACTGATTATATCTGACAGGGATCCTAGAATGACGTCAAGGTTTTGGCAAACGCTTAACGCAGCTCTTGGAACGAAACTAAACTTCAGTTCTGCATATCATCCGGAAACGGATGGACAAACTGAGAGGGTAAATCAAGTGTTGGAGGACATGTTGCGAATGTATTGCATGGATCAACAGTATAAATGGGAAGAGTATCTTCCATTAGTTGAGTTCGCATACAACAATACTTATCACTCATCTCTTAAAATGGCACCATTTGAAGCACTTTATGGAAGAAAGTGCAGAACCCCTGTTAGTTGGGACAGTGTTGAGGATAGAGTGGTAATTGGACCAGAGATTCTCACAGAAATGGAACAGCAAGTTAAGCTGATTCGTGAACGACTAAAGGAAGCAGCGGATAGACAGAAGAGCTATGCTGACCTTAAGCGGGTTGATAGAAGGTTTGAGCTTGGTGATAAGGTTTTTCTTCGTGTTAAACCCAGAAAGAGTTCTATAACTTTTGGCAAGGCTGCCAAGTTGTCACCTCGATTCGTGGGACCTTTCGAAATTGTCGAAATAATCAATCCTGTAGCTTATCGTTTAGCATTGCCACCTGCTTTATCTCGCATGCATGATGTTTTCCATATTTCTTTGCTTAAGAAATACGTTTCAGATCTGTCACATGTTTTAAATTGGAATTCCTTGCAGGTCCAAGACCCAGGAATAATCGTGGTTAAACCCACACGAGTGCTGGAAACTCGCCATTTGCATTTAAGAAATCGTGATTTACAGCAATGTAAGGTCCAGTGGGACCAGTTTAGCGAGGAAAGTGCAACTTGGGAAAATCTGGAAGAGATGAAAATTGCTTTTCCTTCTCTTTTTCAAACAGAATGAAATCTGTTGACAAAACATACTTTTATGAACTTATTGTTTTTAAGTATTTATGAAAGCCAGATGAAGGCAGACTTTATTCAGGTTGAATAAAATGTGTTGTGACATTGATTTCTGGAACTATTCAAATATGAAATAGGCACATTATTTGTGTACTGATAAATTGATTGACCTGAAGGTTAATTTAATATGTAATTCATCGGGACGATGAATCTTTTTAGGAGGGAAGCATGTAACACCCTGAACTGTTGTTACTTTCTCCTGAGCATACAAGTGTTGATATGTGATTTCTTGTAAAAGGATGTGTTCCTCGATTTAGAAATCATGCTTGATATGTACTGTAATTTCTTTGCAGATTGCAGATCTTGACTGAGTCAGAATATGATTAGACTCTTTTATCTATTTCATTTTGTATCTGAGTTTAATCTGATCTCGGAATAAATTATAGAGTTATCCATCTATAATACCTAGTCTTGGATCAGTGGAATTGATCCAAGTATTGCTTTAAGTTTGTTCGTGATGAATTAAAATCACCGACCTTGAACAGGTTGCAAGGTCTAGAAGCATTGAATAAGCTAGTCAGGAGTATGACTCAGGCTGATCAAGTAAAATGAATTGGTTCCCGATATGGAAGTATATCTGGAAGGTCTCGATTGTGGACCAGGTAATAATTCGGTTACATACGATTCTGTAGCCTAAGGCAGAACAGGAGCTAACCCTGTTCAAGAAGGTATGATGTAGGTCTTTTTCTGAGTGTACAGAATGTAGACCTAACTGGAATTATTAATGATTAGTAACTTAAGACTAAACCTAACCTAGGGGTTAGATTAGTGTTAATCTAACCTAGACCTAGGCTAAGTGTTAATGTCCTAAGTTAGTATCTATGTGTAATATGGTTAGAATATGTATTATCCTAAATTCTAACCTAAGATACTAACCTAACTATGATCAAGAATGTAAAGGGGCCTATGGAGGGGTGCGAACCATGGGCGGCGTTTTCTATGTTATTAAATGCATGGGATAAGGATGAAGGACAGGTCTTGGCGGAGGTTTTGGGAACGGCTAACTTGTGCCGACGTGGCAATTCGCCAAAACTGGAAATGGACTTGGGATTTTATTTGACTGTCGCCAATTTTGGCGGTCGGTGGCAGTGGAGTTTGAGCGGGAAAGTTGGTGTAAATGCATTCAATGTTCTCGGTAGACGAGCTCGGAACTCGCGAGAAGGCATGCAAACAGGAAGTTTGTTGGTTTGTTTGGCTTGTCGCGAATTTCGGGTTTCTCTCTGCCTGTTCACTGGTTCTTCGCACCAGTCTTCTTGGAGTTGCATGGCGAGTATGAGGGTATCTAGCTCTTTTCTCTGGCAAGGAGAATATATATGCCATGGAGATAGCAAAATTTTGTTGATCGCTCTAACTTGGAAAAGGAAAAGGAAGCCTGAGCTCTTCCAGTGGTCTGCTTCGGAAATTTGAGCAAAAATCCAGGCATGTTAGGCCCTAACCTTTAAAAATCTTGCTGTCTTTCAAGTGATTTCATTAGAACAACTCTGTTCAAATGATTTAAGGAATTAGATGTTTATCTATGGATGTCTTGTGTGATTTTCTTGGTACAGTATCTCTTCTGGTTCGAATTTTCATTTATCCTTTGATGGGTGTTTATTAAATTCGAACTGTGGCATTATTTCTTTGTGTTTGCATTCTGGCTTAAATATGCGAAACATATGAAATGTGTGAATGCTCGGCCTATTCGGCGTGAGCCCATTAATCGTTCCTGTAATGGGTATAGACCATTGTTATGTTTGTCGATTTTTGGTCGTCAATTTTGTTGTGGAAACAGTCGGGAAGGATACTGATGTACCTGTTTGATTGTTCAGTGTTTTGGAATCTTTGTAAGCTCTGTCGTGGGTTTTGATGATGGTAGTTATTGATACTGTTGGGTTTCGTTTCTGTCTTGAAGGTTGTTTGTGAATAACATCTTTCGGTGTGACAGTATCTTATTGCAACTCTTTTGGAATTGTTTCCTTTTTCATTGGGGTAACGAGATTTAACCGTTACAGAATGCATTATGGATGTATGTATATTATATATTGGAACGACTCTGTAGAGTTTAGTGAATGATTTGTATAAATGGATCACTGAGGAAGTTATACATATTTATATTTGAATGTTGGATATGTGTATTATATTAGAACGGCTCTGTGGAGTCCTCTGAACAAATCGTATACTATGATCCACTGCTGAGGATATAGATACCTCCTTGAGTTTTGTTAACTTGAATTCCGTTGGAATCTTGTAGAAGTAGCAGGTCATGCGACCTCTGTTATTTGTAATGGAATTTAGTACTGATTCCCAGGGTTTACATTTATGTCTCCTTAGGTGTAAGCTTGTTCGAGAATTTTGACGAGGTTCAGTTGAATTCTTTGTTATGAAAATCGGTATTTGAATTGCTTACACTTGGTTTTTGTCGAATGCTTACCTTAATTGGCATAGATTGATTCTTTAACTATTTTATCTTATACTGTTGTTGGGTTCCGTGGTTATGGATAATAACCCGTTAACAGTATGCAATGTAAATATAGATTCATATTCGTTTTAATCAGAATGACTCCGTGGAGTCTATTGAATGATTTATATGTTTAAATCACTGTTCATGGTTGAAAATAGATGAATATTGGAAATGGTTGTTCCAGCGACTTAAGGGAATAACATGTATTTTGATCTCTGTTATTTCGTAAGAATACCATCGTGTCGCAAAGATTTTGTGGTACAGATTCTTTTGGTATATTTTTACGTCTTCAGTCTGTGCAAATTTGTGTAAAAGATTGGCAAGGGTTCAGTCGGATTCCTTGTTTTGAAATCAGTAATTAAATTTGCTTGCCTGATTTTTATTATGCTCCGTTGATGAGCTCAGATGGAATCATATGCAATTATTTGACTTGTTACCACTGTTTGGAATCATTTGAATTCTTGGAAGGTAACCTGTATTTCTGTCTCTTATTGAACCTGATATTTGGACACTGTCGTTTGTCATTGTTTGATTTCCTTGAGTATGGAAAATTATTTCGTGTTTTGGCTCTGTTGAAATGAGTCGCGAATACCATACTTTAGACTTGCATGCGCCAAGGTGAGAATAGATTTGCTATATTCTTTTCCGTTTACTCCTGTCTGACTGAGACTGAGCATGTTCGGAAATTTTGTGTGATTGTCTTGGCTTAGTCTTAGGGAAACATCCAATAGCCTAATGCAATGTAGTCTATTGTTGACCGCAATTCTAGAGGTTCTTTGATTTCGAACTTGGGTCGTAAAGCCTTGTTGTGTTCGATTTTTATTATGACAGTAATTCTTCTTGTGGTTTGACGGACTTGTTCGTATACATACTGGATGAATGCATCTCATATGTGTAGACGGTACAGTAGTGAACTTGTGCGAAGGGAAGTATGAAAGATTTGGTTCTTTCTCTTCTATTATTTTAATACTTGTTGATATCTGCCTAACAGTTGGAATTGTTCTTGTATCTTATTGGTGGAATCATGATTTGCTATGATATTTCCTTTTCTGATGAAAGTAACGATCTGTCCAATGTTACTGATCTTGGATTCAAGATAATTGTTTGGATACTTTCGTTCTTTGATTCTTAATATTTGATGAAATATTTGAGAAGTGATTAGGACTATTCTGTAACGATGATAGAGTTACACATTTGTAGTCATTTTGTATTACAAAGGCATAGTCTGAATCATGTTTACTTGTTTGGATAATTGATCTCATTTAAACAGGGTGTTTAATGAAAACAATTGATGGATTGCAATTGTTTTAAGAGTTAGTGCTTATCATGCTCAGTTCATTGAACTGACTCATGTTGACTATTTTTGCAGATGGTTGCCGTAAGAGGTAAAAGCAATGCAGATCTGACAGGCTGATCAGATTATTTAATTTGTTTTATAATGAATTACTGCTGGAATTTATAAGTGTACTAAATGTGGAAAGATGTTTCTTTTCCGTTAGTATTGTAACAAGTATGCTGCTTGCATAAAATGTAATTGTATAGTTCTGAAAGGAATGGAAATAAGTGGTTGTTACTTATGTGTTGTATTCTATTTCTGATAGTTGACCTTCTTCGGTTTTTATACCAGAATGGCAATGTTATCTTTGTGTGATTTGGATGCTTTTGTGATTGACAATGAAAGCTTAAAGAAAATGTGATTGAATTTATATGAGTGTTTAGCAGATCTTATTGTTCTAGCGAAAGCAATATTGAATTTAAATAATTGTCTTTCTAAAAGATAGGTTAAAAATGAACCTAAGCAGAATGCTAAACAAGCTGAATTAAATTACTGATCCCTAGTCTTGATTATGACAGGACATCACTTATTTGGATTCTTAATCATTTATATCTTTATACTAATAAGTATGATATAAATTCAGTTAAGAGAACTGATATAAATCAAATGGGGTTCAGATGGCAATCTCAAGTAAAGGTTATGAGATATTGTCCAATTCTGTTGTTTTAGAATCATGGATATTCTAATGACTCCTTGATGAGACCATGACCTTAATAACTCCACCATGTAATGGGTTTTATTGAGAAAGGTCGTCTTAAGGCGAAGAATCCAGGGATTTGGGAAGGCTAACCTATGGGGGAAGTCTTAAAAGTAATTTAATACTCAAAGTGCATAACGCATATTAATAAGTAGATCTTTTCGAGGCGGATTTAAAGGTTGACGGCACAAGACAACTGCAGGGTTGTACCTCCGAGAAGATTAGGATCTTCTCGAAGTTACAACAATGCAGGTGACTTATGGCGACACCCTTTGCATTGATCGCTAAGATTTACACTTGTGATCGGATTAGTTACTCAGGGACCGATTAGGAATGTGGTCAGGTTATAAGGCTGCCTAGGAGGTTCGGGGTATCTTGACACATTGGTCTAACTGCAGGGTTAAACCAGTATGTCACCGTATCCCTAATCCTCATGGGCATCCATATAACATTATCACCTTGTTAATCTATCTCCGAGTGATTAAGTTGTGAAAGGAAGGACTGACAGTAGTCAGTGTAGGACATTCTATATAACATAAGAATGGGGTGAAGGGCGTATTCCAGATTGACGAGTATGCCGTTAAGGAATACGAGACATAAACAGTATGTTTCAAATCTTTGGCCAAAGTATCGCAAGCTGCTGATTGCGTTGTCCTAATTCACCTAGTCTAAGGGATGAGATGCCGATGAATAATAGTAACAATTATTCAGTTAGGTTCCTTGGACAGAGCATTCTGAATCCCAGAGTAGGGAAGAGAACCGCAAGAGTAAAGTGTTAACTAAAAACACCAACTCTTATTACTCATGAATAGATCGGTAGATTACCGAGTCATGGAATGAATAGATCGGAAGTACTCCGAGTCATTACAGCTGCATATGGTTGTCTGTTATATGAATGGTTATTTGATTTGTGAGTTCTAAATTATGTATTTAGAACCAGGATGCAATTATCAAAAAAAAAAAAAAAAAATTTACTTGTTCTAAGGTATAAAATGGGGGGTGACCGTGGTCAATTACAAGGTGATCATGGTTGGTTATAGGGTGAGCTTGGTTCGTTATAGGGAGATCATGGCCGGTTACTGGGTCAAACTTGGTTTTAAACAGAAAATCGTAGATCTGAAGAAATTGAGAGATGCATGGAATGTGTCTTGTTTCCTGAGGTGTCGCTGGTTCGTTGGAGGCACAAGCATGTTGGTCAGATTGTAAATCCAGGTTATAGAGGTATGGTTTTATCTTAGTATTGCATTGCTTTTATGTTTTGGTTACACATGCATGGTTTGGGATTGAAGATCTGAGTATTAGATAAGAGGAGAAGTTATGCATCCTTGGTGTAATTAGATGCACAAGCTTCGTTAGAGAGGCAGTAGCACTGAATGAAGACGAGGCTTCCATCAGAGAAGCATGTTCTTCAGTTAAATATGTGGTTGAGTATCTTGGTGCTAGTAAGGTGATGTATTTCATCTTCGTGCAATTTATTTGCATGTATTTTTGCTGTTAATTTTTTTGTACAAGATTTGGGTACTTCTTAAAATGAATTACTTAGCACAACTATCAGCTTTGGTCGGAGTAGGAACCTGGTTTAGTGTACTATTCCAATTTTTTAGTGATGTGTTTCTTCCAGCAGCACTGACGTCAGTTAGGGAAATGACGTCAGTCACAGAGGAACCAGTACCGGTCAGGTGACCGAGGTCAGTCTCTATGGCATCTTATCCGTACAGGGTTTTTTTTTTCATCAAGAGAGGGCATGGTGGTTTTATGTCCTATTTTAGAGGATCTGGTTTCTTACACAGAGTGTACATGGCAGGGACGTTGTAGATCACTTCAATGTTTGAATCAGAAAGAGGAAGGAGTTGGCTTGGTTAGTCCAGTGAGACTATATGATTCAGTTCAGGTATCTCTATATGATTCATGTTTTATTTCTTTCGTTGATATAACTTGTATTTGGATTGTGTACACAAGTAAAAAAAATTCACCATGGATATTTGGTGGGTTTGACTTTCATTTTCAGAATGTGTTGGAATCTTGAGGACAAGGGTATCTAGTCTAAGGATGAGATCCTCAATGAAAAGTCATGTTTAGACACACAGTTACATGTAACAGATATGTTAGTACACATGAATGAAAAGAAGGTGATTCACCTACTTCACAAGAAGTCCAAACTTCTGTGATGTAGAAGTATTCTTTGTTAAGAAGGGAATCAAGTTTATATATTCTTTCATCTGGTTTTATTTCTCACTGATATATATTGGAGGTTTTGAGCTTGTTATTAGAAGTAGTGCAAGGGAGTTCATGTTAAGTGGGAGCAAGTCATGGTTATTAGCATTACATGTTGGACACATATGCATGTGTGGAGTGAGAGGAGGATGTTACTATTCAAAGTAGCATGAGGCACAAGTGGTTTTTGAGGACATCACGGCTTTTTAGGTATTTTTGATTTCATTGCATGGTGATGTCACTTATAGTTTTATTTTTTGGTACCTAGATATCCTATATGATGGCAGTTGATGGTTGATTCAATTGAGTGAAGAAGAGAAAGTAGGTTTTAGTGTTTGAAGGGTTAAGAAGGAAAAATCATGTTTGTTACAGGTTTGATAGCAGTGTATATTTACCATTTATGGATGGTGCCCTTTGTTTGTTTTCATCTTGGTTGGTGTGCAGAGTATGTTGATGACATGTTTTCTGGTATTTGCACTTGTTGTTAGTAGCATGGTTTAGCATAGTTGTTTGTTGTTAACATTGATGAGCACAGGATTTATATTTGGCTTTGGAGTTAGTCGGTGGCATAGATTTGGAGCTTTTGAAGAGCCTGGTGATATGGATGGATGTACATGGTGAGTTTTGTACATGTGGATAGATTTTGTTTTGTGATTCTATGATCATGCAGATATTTTATTTACACATGAATTCCTATGAGAATGGTTTAGATGCGTATGAGCATGGTTTATATGCCTTGAGCATGAGTAGGTGATGTTTGTATTTCCTCTTGTTACTATATTACTCCATGATATATATTCTATAGATGGTTGTCTTGGACATGTAAGTTGTTTATGCAGGTTGGATTTGGATATTGCAAGTGTTTGGATTCTTTGAGTTATGTAGGTGTTGTGGATGCATCCATTGGTTGCATGTAGTACTCATTTGGGTTATCTAGACCCAGGATCTAGTTTTTCTTTCGCATATTCCAGTTTGACTTGTCTTTGGTCAATTGCATTGGTTGTAGCATGGAGACATGGATAGATGGTTGGATGGTTATAGTTGTGATAGAAGCATAGTACTTTAGTTTTGAGTGGAAGCTCTTGTAGGTGTGTTAGTCATGGTGGCTTGGTTGCATAAGAGGCATTGGTGTTATGATTCAGTGGGAGCTTGATGTATGGATAGCTTGTATATCACATATTAGTAGTAGCTTCGTGTAGGTATATGGTAAGTCATGGTTTCTTATCTTCTTGGTTTTAGAAGATGATTTAATCTTCCTGATTACTTGAAATAATTGTAGAAGGAAAGAATAGTTGGTCTTCACGGTATGTAGAGGATAGTGATGTAAAGGTACAGGTACAAAGGTTCAACAATTTATCTCCGAGTGGGAGATTGTTAGGTTGTGGAGCTAGATTTCTTCACAGATGAGCATGTATTAGAAGTGACTGGCTTACACAGTAACCATCATCAATCTGCAGATGAACCGCCATCAGTCAAAAAATGAACCTCCATTGGTTAGAAGATGAACCGACATCGGTCAGCAAAGGAACCACCATCGGTCAGGGAACTGACATCGGTTACCTATCATGGAAGTTTATATTTAAAGCATGGGGGTTAGATCTAACGTTAGTTATAAAGTGAATATAAAGGTTGTAAATACATAGCTAAGTTGACCTAAGTTTGTATATTCTTATATAAGCATGAAATCTAGGGTTAGACGGATGATGGTATGTAATTAATTATTATTACATGTGTAATCCTTGGTTGAGAGGATGAATAAGAAGAAGAAGAAGAAAAATATGGTTACATGAAGACAGAGCTTCCATGGAGAGAAGTTGGACAAAAGGAAATAAAATGTACATATGAATGGTGAGAAGAGTGTAATGTCTTCTACTTTATTTTATTTGTATTATTTAGTCTCATTGTAATGGCTTACATAGTATGTAAAACACATAGAATTTTCTTTTTGTAGATCCACATGTTGGTGAGATTTTGTATTGTAGATTCTTCTTTGTCAGATCCACATGTTGTTGTGAGATCTTATATTGTTAGATCCACAGGTTGTTCTGAGATCTTGTATTCATAAATCCATGAGATCATGTTGTATTATTGATCCACGTAGATCTAGATATTGTAGAGGATGTTGTCTTCATGTTTGTACAGGTTGATGCAATGATGGAGAGACAAACTTACTTTTTAGTGCACAATCGTGATTGCACATTGGTAGACCCATGTGAGAGGTCTTGTTGTAGATCCCATAAAGAGCTTGGTTGCAGTTCAGAGATGCAGTAGTTCCTGGCTATGTGAGATCTTGCCGGTGGTGCTATGGAGGTATGGTTGTAGTGCACTCATGTAGATCCATTTAGAGATCTAGAAGAGGAGATACTCTTGGAGAGATACATTGTCACTCTTCTAGCAAAAGATTTGGTTTGTACTCTTGTTCATTATTATATATATGAGATCTTTATCTTTGGTGGATGTAGCCCACATTGGGTGAAACATGGTACATGTTGTGTTATGTGTGTGTACTTTGTTTTGTTTTGGATTGTTCTAGTTTAGACTTCCACTGTTGTAGATTTTGGGGAATTTTTTAGATCGTGTGTGTATGATTAGGTTTGTTATTGAATCATAACACTATTCCATAGTCCCCAACTTCCCAACAACTAGTATCCGAGTCTTGGTTATTTCAAAGCAAGGTTTTTCTTCATTATTTTGTTAGTAGTTTACTAACAGGTGTATGAGAGAAAGGGTGTTGTTTTTCCTGATGTGAAAATTGCAGGAAGAGATTTAAATCTCAAGTGGAAGCTAGAAATGTGAGGTTACTGGAGAATACAGTGAACAGCTTCGGTTAGGTGGTAATTGGCATCGGTAGGGTGACCGTGGTCGGTTACAAGGTAACCGTGGTTGGTTATAGGTTGACCTTGGTTGGTTACTGAGCAACTAGGTTTTAAATAGAAAATCACAGATCTGAACAAATTGATAGATATGCATGGAATATATCTTGTTTGCTAAGGTGTCCCTGGTTCTTGGAGGCACGAAGCATGTTGGTCAGATTACAGATCCGGGTTATAGAGGTATGGTTTTATCTCGGTATTATAGTGCATGTATGTTTTGGATGCACATGTAAGGTTTGTGATTGCAGATCTGAGTATGAGATAGAGGTGTAGTTATGCATCCTTAGTGCAGTCAAATGCATTGGACTTCGTTAGAGAGGCAGTAACACCGAATGAAGATGAGGCTTCCAGTCATAGAGAAGCATGTACTTCATTTGAAGATGCAGTTGAGTATCTTGGTGCTGGTAAGGTGATGTATTTCATCTTGGTGCAATTTATTTGCATGTATTGTTGTTGTTAAGTTTTTTGTACAAGATTTGGGTGCTTCTTGAAATGGAACTGGCTCAGCATAACTACCAAATTTGGTCAGAAGTAGGCACCTGGTCTAATGTTCTATGCCAAATTGTGTGGCGTTGTGTTTGTTTTCATTCCAAAAAACACCGGCATCATTCAGGGAATTGATGTCGGTCACAGAGGAACTCGGTACCGGTCAGCGTGACCAAGGTCAGTCTTTGTGGCAAATGAATTTGTACTAGGGTTTTTTGTAGCAATAGGAGAGGGCATGGAGGGTTCAATGCCCTATTTTGGAGGATCGAGTTTATTGCACAAAGTGTATAAGGCAGAAACGATGTAGATCACTTCAATGTTTGAATCAGAAAGAGGAAAAAGTTGACTCGGTTAGTCCAGTGAGACTTGGGTCAAATTCAGGTATTTCTATTTGGTTCATGATTTCTTTCTTTCGTTTAAAGCAACTGGGTATTATGTTTGGATTGTGTGCACAAGTAAAATAATTTGAACCATGGATATTTGGTGAGTTTGACTTTTATTTCTCGAGATGTGTTGGAATCTTAAGGACAAGGGTATCTAGTCTACGGATGAGATCCTCAATGAAAATTTCGTGTTTAGACGCACAATTTCATGTAACAAAAGATGTTGAGTACACATGGATGAAAAGAAGGTGATTCAGCCTACTTCACAAGAAGTCCAAACTTCTCTGACATGTAGAAGTATTCTTTGTTAATAAGGGAATCAAGTTTATAGTTTCTTTCAAATGGTTTTATTTCTCATTGACATATTTAGCTATTGGATCTTATGAGCTGGTTATTAGTAGCAATGTAGGGGAGTTCATGTTGAGTGGGAACAAGCCATGGTTGTTGGAATTGTAGCGTTGGACACATATGCACATTTGGAGTGCGAGGAGAATGCTACTATTCAGAGTGGCATGAGGCACAAGTTGTTTTAGGAGGACAATCACGGGTCTTGCAAGTATTTTTGTATTTCAGTGCATGATGACGTGCACTTCCTAGTTTTATTTTGGAGTGCTTGGATATCTTTATGGGGATGGCAGTTGACGGTTGATTCAGTCTGGGTTAAGATGAGAGAGCAATATTTTAGATGTTTGAAGGGTATGAAAGAAGGAAAAATTATTTGTTACAGGTTATGAGTGTGACAAAGTGTATATTTACCATCTTATTGATGTTGCCCTTTGTTTGTTTTCATCTTGGATGGTTATGTAGAGTATGTTGATAAAAAAAATTGTTGGTATTTGCACTATGTTGTTAGTAGCATGGTTTAACATGGTTTTTTGTTGTTGACATTGATGAGCACATGATTCATATTTGAATTTGGAGTTAGTTGGTGGACAGAATTGGAGCTTCTAGAGAGCCTTTCTGATATGGATGGATGTATATGGTGAGTTTTGTACATGTTGATAGATTTTTTTTAGTGAGTCTATGATGATGCAGATATTTGTTTTGCACATGGATGCCTATGAGCATGATTTAGATGAGTATGAGCATGGTTTAGATGCCTTAAGCATGAGTAGGGGATGTTTGTATTTCCTCTTGTTAGTATGTTACTCCATGATTGATATGTTTTCTACATATGGTTGTCTTGGAAATGCAAGTTGTTTATACAGGGTTGGATTTGCAGAATGCAAGTGTTTGGATTCTTTGAGTTATGTAGGTGGTATGGATTGATCACCCACTTATTACATGTAGAATTCATTTGGGTTGTCTAGACCCAAGATCTTTTTTATTGCTTACGCCTATTCCAGTTTGACTTGTCTTTGGTTAGTTGCATTGGTTAGTTGTCATGGAGACATGGATAGATGGTTGGAGAACATGGTTAGATGGCTATGGTTACGATTAGAAGCATCAATACTTTAGTTCGAGTCGGAGATCTTGTAGGTATGTTAGTCATGGTGGCTTGATTGACATTAGAGGCTTGGTGTTATGATTCAGCGGGAGCTTGATGTATGGATAGCTCTGTGTATCACAAATCAACATTATCTTCGTGCAGGTATATGGTAAGATCATGGTTTGTTATGTTCTTGGTTTTAGAAGATTGTTTAATCTTCCTGATTGCTTGAGAGAATTGTTGAAGGAAATAAAAGTTGGTCTTCACAGTATGTAGAGGATGGTGATGTAAAGGTACAGGTACATAGGTTCAGTAATTTATCTCCAAGTGTGATATTGTTAGGTTGTGGAGCTAGATTGCTTCACAATGAGCATGCATTACAAGTGGATGGTTTACACAGTAACTTGTGTCACCTGGCTAACCACCATCAGTCAGCAAATGAACTACCATCAGTTAGTAGATGAATAGCCATCGGTCAGCAAATGAACCATCATCAGTCAGCAAAAGAACCGCCATCAGTCAGGGAACCAACATCAATTACCTATGTGTGGAATTTTATATTTAACTCACGGGAATTAGATCTAAATTTAGTTATAAAGTGAATCTTAAGGTTGTAAATACATAACTAAGTTGACCTAAGTTTGTATATGGTTATATAAGCATGAAAGATAGGGTTAGAATGATGATGGAATGTAATTTATTATTATTACATGTGGAATCCCTGGTTGAGAGGATGAAGAAGAGGAAGAAGAAAAAGATGGTTACATGAAGACAGAGCTTCCATGGAGAGAAGTTGGATAGAAGGAAATAACAGGTACATATGAATTGTGAGAAGAGTGTAATGTCTTCTACTGTATTTCCTTTGTATTGTTTAGTCTCATTGTAATGTCTTGCATAGTATGCAAAGCACATAGAGTTTCTTCTTGTAGATCCATATGTTGATGAAATCTTGTATTGTAGATTATTCTTTTTAGATTCACAGGTTGTTGTGAGATCTTGTCTTCATAGATCCATGAGATCATTTTGTATTGTTGATCCATGTAGATCTAGATATTATAGAGGAGGTTATCTTCATATTTGCATAGGTTGATGTAATGATGGAGAGATAGACTTACTTTTTGGTGCACAGTCATGATTGCACATTGGTAGACCCATGTGAAAGGTCTTGTCCCAGATCCATATAGAGCTTGGTTACAATTTAAAGATGCAGTAGTTCCTCATTATGTGAGATATATTGGTGGTGTTATGGAGGCACAGTTGTAGTGCACTCATGGAGATCTGTTTAGAGATCTAGAAGCAGATATACTCTTGGAGAGAAGCATTGTACTCTTGTGGGAAGAGTTGGTTTGTACTCTTGATTATTATATATATGAGATCTCTATCTTGGTGGACGTAGCCTGCATTGGTGAAACGCAGTACATGTTGTGTTATGTTTGTGTACATTATTTATATTTGGATTTATCTTGTTTACACTTCCATTGTTGTAGATTTTTGGGAATTGATTCCATTTCCGCATTATTATATTCCCAACAGTTTAGGTAGGGTTTTTGACTTCCTTGGCTCCTTCACAATTTTTCATAAATCCTTGACCCTTATTTAACTTCATTCCAAATCAAAGATCTTATTAACTCCATGCCTCAAAATCTCTAAAAATATTAGGTCCCTATGCAGACTTTGCACATGCCAATCAACATGATTTATTTCATTTCAAATTGGAAAAGTTGTTTCCTTGAGCTCGATATAGCCAATAAAACATCACAACTTGCAAAATATTCATCACAGGACCCTAAATTTTTTCCCACAACTCTAGGACACACCTATCTCAACTTCTCGAATTCTCACCTAATCATTCTTAATCTCTACATCTTCTCAACGACCAAGACTTACCTAGCTAGGTTATAGGAATAAGTCATGTTTGGATTAAAAAAAAGTAGGCAAACACCATACCTTTGCTTCAAATATCTTCAAAATTCACTAACACCTTTGAGACAAAATGTATCACTCCTTTTAATTCCCTCATGGACCCAAAAACCTCTACACCTAACCTTCATGCTTCATTAGGCCACTAGGCACCTAGACTAGATCTAGATGAAGATCTATAACCATGTTCAAACCTTTCAATCACCCTATGAGACCTATGTGAGTGTCTCAACACATTCTCCTCATGTTATCCATGCCCTCTACCATGCTTCTCAAGACACCATGCATCTCTATCCTCCATGTGTTGTCACCCATGCTGACTAGGCCTCCTGATTAGCCCTACTTGGCCAGGAAATTCTCACCTTGTCCACTCGTACATCTATGTCACTTATTGTCTTCACATGTCATCATCATTCTCAAGAATCCTCTTACACTCCTAATAATCATTCCTTGTCATAATTTTACTTGTACCTTTTACATCAATGAAAACATAAACACTCACATGCCAACAAAATCTAGGTCACAAATAAGGCCTCCATCTTAAGTGTGCTATTACACATGCTAACCAAGGGAATTTGAAGTCAAAAATTCAAACTTACCAACTTTCTTATTTCTCAGTACATCACAACCCATTGGTTATAGAGTGGTTCTTTATTTATATGTAAGTTACATGTTTTGTTTTAAATTCTAAAACTACCTCTAAAAATCAATGTAACAATGCTCACAAGACTAGGAAACCCCCACTTCTTAGGAAAATAAGTTATATATTTGAGTGAGTGTAGACTTATAAAATTTTAAAATAGATGGTGATTTACCAAGAAAGAAGGATTATTTTTGTATGCATGAATATGAGAGAGAATTGGAGCATGAACATCTATGTATCCTAAAATCCAACTAAAATGTAAATAAAATGTGTGGTATATGTTATCATATGTACAAAGAAAAATATACAAAAGTAAAACAATTAGATGCCTTTGAACTTGTATGTTTACTATTTTCAGTTCTGAACCACAGTTGGTGTGACTCCTCCTAAAATAATAATCCCACATCATAGGCGCTAACATGAGGTATCGAAAGGGGATATCATGGAAGTCAGGGTTGGGAGTAGTGGTGGTAACATGGGATATGACAATCATATCGGTGAGAGAAAACAAATTGGAGTGTGTAAAAATTATTGGAAAGTTTAAATTAGGAAATACCTATGGAGAAATCATCCTCCGACATGAGCATGACCTTAGTCACCCACTTCGTCCCAAAATATTGTGAGGCTCAAGTTATCGAAAAGGTTTCTTGTTCCACTCTTCGCGACCTTGTTGATTTTTTACACGATTGTTTCCAAATCCCAAAGTGTTTCCCGTCATGGCTCATAGAATTCTATCCCAACCCCTTGGCATGGAACAAAATAGCACCACAAATTAAATGGGCATTGCCATATTTATGACAACCCCTAGCATAGGCTAAGAAGTAGATTATTCCTCATCAATATTTTTATTTCCAAGTTTGTAATTATTTGTTATGGTAGCAATAATACAACTATTGTATGGTTGTAATGTTGTTATTACATTATAACCATATAAATTCTATAACATTTCAAGTGGTTTTATGTTTATATTTTAATTTTTTGAAATATGCACATCTCTATTTTTTTATTATATGAATGATAGTCATCTTTCTTCTAAGCTATACAAAATCAGGGCATGATTTATAGTAGTTTGAACCTTTATAAAAAAGTTGATATATTTTACACACAATGATCTTTAACATCATGCCTTCATTTTTGTGTACTAATGTATGGGGAATTTGGTTTTAAGGTGCCTTTTATCCATAATTTTCAAATGTCATGCAAAACAAGCATAATCTATTATTAGATGAAAGCTTATTATATTTTTTCGACCTTTAGTATCTAAATTTGCTTTAATTTTTACTTATGATTGAGTATGAAAATAAATTTTTTTTAATGTATTCAGCAAGTGTGTCTTTTTGACATAGAAAAAAAAATGTTATCAGATGAAAACTTATTATAATTTACAGATGCTCAACTAATGCAGTCAACTACATGTTATGTCCATTCACCATGGGGTAGAGATGTTGATATGTATGTAAAATATTTGGTTTCCCATTATAAGAAAATAAAATTAAAAATGCAAACACAAGCTAATTTCCCTTATTTACAACTTTCTCAAACCACAAGGACGACAAAAATAAAAATTTGCTTAATTCAACCTTCTTCACTAATTATAATGAATTTAATCCAAGATAACATTTTAACATTCAATTCATACAATGTTTCACAGAAATCCTAAGCACATCCAATCAATCATGCATACTCTAAGATCATATTTTCTTTCCTAAAATACACAACCCAACATTAACTAAATTTGCATTAGTGAGGCCAAATTTATCACCCGAAGTGACATGTTAGAGTATAAGACTTGGATTTTGATCTCTAAAGGGGGCACAGAGTGGGGAAAAGAGCATGATAAAAGAACTTATAGATGTGTTTGATATTAATGTTGTAAAAATTTCTAGTGATTATGTTATGAGAAATGGATACGCCAAGAAGGGATGTTTTCTAAGAGTATGCAGTTTGGGAGATGGTGGGTAGTAAGGCCAAAAGGGAGTATAATTTTTAGTTAAACCAAAGTCCATTTTTCTCTCTCTTTAACCACTAAATATTTTTGTAATCCTCTTCTAACCTCCTAGTATCAATAAGTGAAAGGCAATTTATGAACAAATTCTTCATCAAAATTCTTACTTATAAATTTCTTGCCTACGCTTACTATGAAGAGGGAAATTTTACTTGTGTTCTTTGTTGACTATAAATTTTCCCACCATCTTCTCCCAAATAGAATCATCTAGTAAATGTATCATCATATCGACCTTATCATACCTATCGGCACTTTGACCAATCAAAGACCACCAAGAGGCTATATGATTTGTTGAAGACTTCGACTAAATCACTTTGAGATTAAGGGCCCCTTCATGACATTCTGACAGATCCTTCTAGGTAGGTGGTTAACTATTTTTTGTTTCCATCCCAAACTTATCAATCAATTCTTTGATGGCCAACCGTCACTCTCCCTATATAGAAAAGGTAATACTTTGAATGTCATTAATGATAGGGTTGTTTAGGATTCCTTTGGTGTGTATTTAACTGTATCCAAGTCCCTGTGAATTCTTTTAAAATATTGGTAGCTTCAGTCATGCTACTAATTATTCCCCTCGGTACTTATGCACTCTCCTATCCTAGGTTTTCAATCTCAATGTCATATGTTACTTCAATGTTATACTTGATGCTTTGTGCCACTTAGTGTCTCTATAAGAAAACTCTTGTATCAATCACCATCTTTCTATATTTTGTTTCAACAAGTTGAGGGTTCTTCTTCATGGCCTTGAATATTTCCCATGTGAATTTGGAGAGTCCACAAATGTCATCAACCTTAGGTTCCAGGAAACCTATCAATATGTCTCTGTAATAATTATCCACGGATATTCTTTTCTTATCCATATCTAGAAATGTTTCCTCAACTTGCCTCAACTTTTCACTCAATTCATCAATTTCAATAGGTACTAACGAGGATATTGATTGAAGGAATTTTCTGATTAGCATGTGATCCATGTTATTTCAATTCTTGAACCCTCCTCTTTAAATTTTTGTATAATACATGTTTACCTTCTAAAACCTATTAAACTAAGAAGAACTCAATTTAAGCTTTTTGTAGTCTTCTTCTAGTTTTATTACCTTCGCCTCAAAATTCCTTACATTAGCTGCTATAAAATGCAATAATTTATTGTTTCATGTCAGCTAATTGAATGAATAAACAAGTCACCTACTTTGAAAACCTACAAAAATCCTTGGAATTTCTCCTTGCTCATATGATACATGGGCTTTTGCTTTATTGGAGCCACTATCCATTCCACTAGCACACTCATGTCTACATTAAACTTGGTTCCATGGAACCACTTTACAATCTCCTCAAATGAAGTATCAACACTAAATATTTTAGGGAAATCCTCATCTCTCATTAACTTGTACTTTACAAGATATTTCTTTAGATCACATCCTGACAACACCATTAGCTTGCACTCCTTGATTAAATCTTTTTCTTGCTCAATATTTGCATCATAAATCGACTGCCTTTTGTTTGTCAACAGGGAGAGGGGTGTTTCTTGATTCACGTACCTCCTTTTTGAAAGATCCAACATAGTCTACTAAGGGTTTTTATGCTTGTTCTTGAACCCACTTCTGTTTAACAAACCCTGACAACCTATAAACTCATTTGGAACACCCTTGAAAGGAAAAAAATGAGGGTCACTAAATAATTTCTCTTACTCTTTAACCATGTCATCACCCAGTTAATTATCATTAGGCATATTAACAATTATTCTCTCTTTCTCTTCATCCATGATGATTACATATTCTTTAAAATGTGCTTCTTCTTCAACAAGGTCTTTGTCAGCTGGTTCCTGGAATCTTACAACATTTGGTGTCAGCATAATGTCATCAATGGACTGAGTTACTCCACATTTCCCTAGTTGAATGGCCATTGGTTGAGATTGGACTTTTGGTTGTTCTGTAACATCTATAGAAGGCACACCATTAGTGGAAAACTCGGAATTATCCCTTCCATATTGTTCCTCAATTTTTTTTTGGAATTTAGAGGGAATTTCCATCATGCTTTCAATTTCTTACATAATCAGTTTCATCTTGGATGCATAGTTGGTTGTGTTTTTGAAATAACCTTTATAACTAGGATCCTTCTTCGTCTTCCTCTGATTATGAAACTTAAACATAGCATAGTATAATATGATCGCACCAAGATCATATATCTCTAAAATATTATTGGTAATCTCTTCCTCAAAACATGGATGATTATCAAACCCATAGTTCATATATGGTTGTTTCCTCCTCTAAACAATGAACCCTTCAGGATTGTAGGGTCTTCCTTTACAATGTGGAAAATTGAGAGCATCTAGTATTATGGTTGGAACAATCAAAGCAACCATGTTCTTAAAAGTGAAGTCCCCAACCACACAAGTATCCTTTATCAATGCATTCTTTCATTTCCCCTAACAAAATCAAAATATGTATTACTCAATTTCCTTAAAAATTCGAGAGAAATAATCCTTTTTGGCATATATATGAGAAACTATAGAGGTGTCACCTTCAAACCATATACTCTGATGTATGTATTATCCTTTTTCAAGAACTAATCACCCAAATTATGCTCAGGGTTTCTAGGTAGACTACATGCAAAGGGCCTCAAAAAATAGCTTGAATCTTATGGGATTTTATCTCTAACCCTCCCAAACAATTGTTTATAAATTGCAATAAAAAAAAATTCCTAGAATAATTCACAGTAGGAGTATTTTCTATATTTATCAATTACAGTTGACCACAATTGTACAAGCTTTTGGTACCATCCAAGGAATCGTTACCAATCCCAATCACCACTGATTGAACAAAGTAGAATATAAGTACATATAATATAGTTTAGAGTGATATATAAATATGAAAGAATCCCTTATCCTTATTTTTCTCAAGGATTTATCCATTTTATTTGAAATACGGGTACCCAATCAAACAATATAGCATCGTAATGTCTCAATATTTTAGTGAGGATTATGGCCCTAGTGGCATTAATCTTGTCACCCTCATCACTACCTAAACCTTAACAAAGAATCATATTGGATGGAGGAATGAAGTTGTAGAATTTTTTTCATCAAAAGGTGTCCTGACATCAGAGGGAAGGTATTTTTTATGGTCATGGGTTCCTTTAGTCCACTTTCTAAACCTTTGAAGATAAGTAGCCTTATATAGGGTAGAGTTAATTGAAACTCACGGTCCTGAGAATTTTCATCCAACTATTTGGCCCCTTCATATTACAGCCTAAAAAACATTTCTAGTACCACTTGGGATAAGGTTGAATATGGTTTCGCCATCATTACCTATAGTGGATCTTTTTTCATATTCATACCTCTCAGCAAACCAAATGAAAATACATGGGTCCATAAAGCAATTCAACACAGTCAATTTTCCTATGTTGTTGGCCCATATATGTTTGATGGGGCCTACATTTTCCTATGGTGAAACAAGAATCTTCCAGCAATGTCTCTAGACTCATCACAGAAACAAGGGTCCTTGATATCCTTAATTGTGTCAATGAAAAAATCAAAGGGTATAGGGTCTTTATTGGGAGATTTCTTAGCATGACCAATTGTTTCCATCCACATATCATTATCATCATATTTAGCAAACTTTAGAATGGGTACAATAGGGTCTTTGGAAGGATTGGATAGACTAGAAGAGGGATTTATTTTATATTTAAAGGTCTTCTTACCATCGGTCTTCCTCTTGGGATCCATGGAAAACTATAATTGAAATAATACTTAAATAGAACGGGTTTGGAAATGTATGCAACTCACCTCTTATGTTGTATTTTTTTCTTCTCAAAAAATTGAATGGACCCAGCACCTCGACAACACCAAAACTCTTTAGTAGTTGAATAAGATGTAAACAAAGAAAATATAATTATAAAATGCTTCACATACTCTCTCTTTAAATTGTATTAATGGTGGTATGTTTTTTTATTTCAACACCCACTCGATTTTTTATTTTGTTTTCTTATCTGATTTCTCAAATGCTAGATTATATTTGTCCATGATCGATGATAATCAGATATAACGTGAAACTAATTACTTTATTTACTCTGTAGACCAAATTACTCCATAGGAAGCTAAGATAAAAACCCATCTAGATAAAATAAAAATTGAGTGATTTGTCTTCTTCAAACCCTATCACCTTAGTGTGCACAATTATTCGATAGATGATCCAGATAAACCCATATGATATTGGTCAAAATTTAATAATTTACCACCTTCATACCTTACTTCTAAAATGTGCCAAAGTCTCCAATCAAAAATCTAGATCAATCCTAATGAGATAAATTGTGATTTGATAGTCACAACATCTATACCACATTTCATAAATGGTTCACAAGGAATATCTTTGACTGGACAATGAAATTCCTTGACATATTTAGGTACAACCTAGATAAGTCCAAATTAATTATCAAGATTAAGTCTCGATCATATTATGGATATCCTTGACTGATCTAGTGATATCCATGTTATTAATAGTGAAATGTTTTCTATCATGATATTAAATGTTTGTACTATGTGGACCAAATTACTTGACAGGTGATTGAAATGAAACCCAACTAGATCAAATGACAATCGAGTAATTTGTCATCTTAAAACACTATCACCTTAATGCATATATTATTCAATGAACATTCTATATCAACCTAGACATGATCAATGGTGATCAAATAATTTAGCACCATCACGCATTACTTCCACAATGCACCTAAGTATTCTATCAATGATATAGATTAATCTTAATGAGATCAACTATGATTGGATAGTCACGACATCTACACCAGATTTCATAAATGGTTTACAAGAAATATCCTTGACTAGATGATGGAACTCCTTGACATGTCGATATGCAACCTAGATAAGTAAAGGATAATACTCGATCATAATATATATTCCCTTGATGGATTAAGGGATATCCATGACATAAATAATGAAATTTGTCGATCATGATATTAAATATATGTTCTTTGTGGACCAAATTACTCGATGGGTAGCTGAGATGAAACTTGTCCAGATCAAATGATGATCAAGTACTTTTTCATATTTAAACCCTATCACCTTAGTGACATAGTTATTTGACAAACAGTCTAGATAAACCCAGAAAAGATCAGCGGCAATTAGATAATTTTCCACCTTCACACCTTACTTCCAAAATGTGTCCAAGTCTTTAATCAATAATCCTGATGAGATCAACTATGATTGGATAGTCACAATGTCTACAATAGATTTCATAAAAGGTTTACGAGAAATATGCTCGACTAGATGACAGAAATCCTCGACATGTCAAGATGCAACTTAGACATGTAAAGGATAATACTCTATCATAATATGGATTCCATCGATGGATTAAGGGATTCCCATGACATAAATAATTAAATTTTGTCGATCATGATATTAATAATTTGTACTCTCTGGACCAAATTACTCGATGGGTGGCTGAGATGAAACCTGTCCAAATCAAACGGCAATCAAGTAATTTTTCATCTTCAAACCTTATCACCTTAGTACACATAATTATTTGAAAAAATAGCTAGATCAACCCAGACAAGATCAATGGCAATCAAATAGTTTTCCACCTTTACACCTTACTTCCACAATGCGTCCAAGTCTTTGATAAAAAATTTAGATCAATCCTGATGAGATAAACTATGATCAAATAATCAAAATGTCTACACCATCTTTCATAAATGATTTACGAGGGATATAGCCGACTGGACAATTGAAATCCTTGATATGTCAAGATAAAACCTAAGAAAATCAATGTTAATCCTCTATTGTATCCATAAATTAAACAATATAATTTCACCAATTATGATATTAAATGTTGCTTCATTTTTATGTAGGTGCAATTGTGCATGTATGTGTAGGCAACACCATTTAAATCCAATTTTTTAGGTATATCTAGGTATCCGCAATTATATCCAGGTATTTTCCAAGTATATTCAAGTATGATTTTCTCTATAATATCTCCCATGATTATTAGAGACATTTTCACTTTAATTATTGATTTCCACATAACAAGGCCTTAATCAGTCAAGAATTCACATGCACTATCGAGGAACAACACATTAAGTCATGAATCCAACATTTGAGTTTCATCCACTCCAGTCAAGATATCATAGACCATATTTGGAGATGAATTGTCTATATTGAATCTCTTAGATCAACAGTCCTTAGAAGGATCTAATCTTTAAATAAATGGCTCTAAGTAAGTGAGATCAAAATATTGATGGTTAAGATTGAATCACTAGATCACCTGTAAAAATTTGAATCTCCTACGATAAACTTGTATCACTTTCCAAATGAGATTACAATATTGACAATCCAAAGCAAATTAAAATTTACATCAATGTATAATCTTGTAATTGGTAACTGACCATTTATTCATATTATCCATCAAAGATCTTAAGATTGACAATCAAGATTAAATCTTAAAGATGAAAAAATAATCTTGATATATTCATTCATACTTAGGCATGTCCCCTCACATGTGATTTAACAATTGATGGATCGGATCAGTTAATGAATATTGATGGCCAATCTTTCATTCTTATATCCCTTCATAGATCATTCATTTCAGATTACAAGATTGACAGCATGATTAAACCATTGTATATTTAGGGCCGAAATTAAACTATATGGATTGCAAATTTTAAATTTTATTCTTGTTTACATGTTTTCTATACTTTATCCAGAAGATTAATTTACGAAAAGAGAATGAAGAGTGAACAAGAAAGAAAATTACCGGGGTACTGTCACATCAAAGGCATGTTTAGTGGTGAGCTCTAGGTGTCTAATTTCTGAATATCCCAAATCTTCCTCGAACCCAAGCATGCGCAATTATGGAAATAAAAATGATTAAGAAGATGTTCAAGGTGGATCAGCAAGGTAGATCGAGAGGTTTCAACAAGTAGCGGAAACAATGTGTCATTAATGGAGTGGTGGAGGGAGAGAATTATATGAGATTTAAAGATGAGGGAGTGCATAATGGATCTCATGCTCTTTAAGATGCAATCCCCCTCTCACCCATTTTTGTTCATGAAGTCGTCGCCCAGAAGAACGTCGACGATGAATTTGTAATAAACTCATTTTTGGTAGTTATTTTTGGGATCTGTGTTGATCATAGAAAAATATTTGGCATCCATTGAGGCCTTAAGTGTAGCGTGCAATGCAAAAAAGAGGGTGAGAAAAAGGATGATTAGAAGCTTTAGAGTGAAGTAAATCCAGAAAACAAATCAGGTTTGTGCAAATTTGTGAGTTGGAACATGTCTTGTAAAGAGTGTTGTTGGCTCAATCTTTGTCAATGCTTACGATAGTTCCTTCCATCCACCTTGTCTTCCTTTAATTATCATCAAAAAAATTATTCGATAGATGTTTCTTTGTTGTATGTTTAACTTTCCTTTTCCGCTCACCACTATTAATAATTTTCATTTATATTAAAAACTGTAAAAATATGATTCAAAAACCCTAAACTATAAACACGTAAAATAATGATGTGATAATGGTGGATGAGAATGACCATGACCAGGAAGGTGGAGATCATAATGATGATGATAATAATGAAGATGATTAAATTGATCATGAAAATGACTAAGATTACGATGAAACGACAATGACGCCAAAGATGATGATGATCATGATGATGTAATCATCATCATCATGATAATGAAAATGTTGATGATGATCGTGTTAATGATGTTGAGTATTGATGATCATGATAACGATGACAAAAACAACGATGATGACGATCACAATGATGCTAAAGGTGAAGATGATCATGACAATGATGATGACGACGACAATGGTGACGATGATCGTAATGAGGATGAAGATCCTAACGATGATGATTGATGAGGCTAAAATATGCCTCATCAATGTGCAAATAAATGCTCTCATCTTACTTCCCTTTTAATCAATTTTGACTACATTTCATCAACTTTTATTTGATCTAAATAAAAACTAAGGATTTAATTTTCCATCTTTTGTTTGATTTAGGTCAAATGTCTAAAAATTCTGTAAACTCCTAACAAATGGTGTGGAAATTCAGTTTTGGAATAAACAAGTTCATACTTGGTTAAGGATAAGAGAATTTTGGAGTAACCAACATCTTTTTGAGAAAGTTGGCTAAATGCGGCTTAGCTCAAAAACTCTAGCAGTTAGCTTCAAAACTCTTAGCATTTAGTTCCGGAAGATTCCCCCTTTGGTTCTAGAAACTTCTCCAAAGCTCTAGAATCAATGGGGAACCTCTCCTAATATGTCAAAATATCGACTATGGATCAATAGAGTGGGCCTTTTAAGTAAAAAAATAGAACTAATAATTATTCTGGTTCTTTCACACTCCAAATATACATGTATAAGACCAATATCTCATATGTCCAGTTATTTTTCTCAATTTTATAGCTACTTTGAGAACCATTCGGTTTAACTAGGATCTGTAGGCATGGAAGGATAGTTGTCGATCACTCATTATCGTAAATAGGCATCTTCAGATGGAAAAAGGATATATAGACGCACTGAAGATAGATATATATAATATTCCCTGTTAGTTTTGTAAGATTGAATAATTTGATAATAAGAATATCCATCTAATTTTGAGAGTAATATATTGTGTTAAATCCTAATTCAAGGTGGTAGCAAGGGCCCACTCCTCCAAGAAAAAGTATCTTCTATTTCATTGGTATTTATATTTTCAAGTAATTTGTATAATTTTGTTATTTGGTAAATTCTGTAGTACTTTTGATTTAATCAATTAGATTATGTTATGTGGAGTTATCTATTGTCCCTACAGGTGTTATAGTTTACATTCTTATTTCCTTATCACACTCCAAAGCATATTATGTAAACCAACAACATTTACAAGGTGTGTTCTAAAATTCTATGTAAAGTGTGTTTATTTCAAGCAGTGGAAGGATAGGCATGGAACAATGATCTGAAAAAGTCTTCGGATTATATATAAAGAACTGCAATAGATGAATGAATCCTCCAGTTAGTTTCGTAAGACTATAAGATTTGTTTATTTCAGCAATGTGTGTTTACTCCTTATTCAGTAGACCAGTTTCCAAGAACCATTATAGTTTCATTCTTTTAATAAGGCTTTATGTTATTTGGCCAAGACTTTTGATCTTAAGACATTTTGTTATAAACTATTTTTCCCTAAAGAAAAATTCTTATAAAAATAATAATACCATAACTACAATCAATTACTAGTTCACCTGAGACTTCACTTGTTGCATATAGCTGTCAGCACACACCCTGTTTGGTTTTAATATGACATCAAATGCTTTGGCCAAGAAGTTGATCAAATGAAGGGAATAAGTAAGACACCCATTATTATTTAGGTACTTCTCTTATTGCTATATAGCTTCAGGGACATCACTAGTTGGAAATTAATGACACCCATCATAATCATAGGTGTCAACAAGAAAAACAATCACACATCTAGTAATTGAAAAATATCCCCCATGTTATCATAAAATTTATGAGTAGACAAAGAGACTCAAAGGGTAGATTTCTCCCAAAAATATCTCAACAAGAATTCTCTTGTTGGGATCATATTTTGGATCATCCTCTTCTTTGGATTGTCTAGATTGATAGGGAAGTTGAGCAAGAATTTATAGAAGGGTATAGTCCATTTTATGCTTAATAAAAAAACATCCCTAGTTCAACTAAGGGAGTTAGCAAGAAATAGAAGAATTGTCCCCTGTCAGACAAGACTAAATTCCACCTTTGGAATTTTTGGATCAATCACCAGAAGGAGGTGGAACTTTAAGAAGAAGGATTATATCCCAAGACCCGTTAAGAGAAAGTTTTGATTCTCAGTTGAGCAGTCAACCTCCTACCCCTGAGTTCTCACCTTCGCCAAAAAAGATCACATACCACATTGATTGGGAAAAAGATTCAGGATATATTACAGATATGGATAGGGAACCAGAGAGAGAATCTAATAGGACTTTCACTTACCCAATCCAGTTAGAGGATGATGAAACACCTATGAAGAATATTTCACCTACACACTTGCCCACATTTAGAGGGATGTCGTCTGAGGACCCTGACCAATTATTGTTTGAATTTAAAGTATTGTGTCAAACTTATGACTATAAAATGGATAATAAAAAAATCAAGTTATTTCCATCTACTCTGAAATATGTAAACAATGAGATGGTTCATGGGATTAACATCCAATTCCATTACCTCTTGGCTATAAATGGAAACTACCTTCTTAGACAAGTACCAAGACTACTGTAGAGGGAGAAATAGGAAGGAAGGATTTTTTAGGAATAAAATAAGAAGAGGATGAAAATTTGGAATATTATTTAGATAGATTCCTCTTCATAGGTAAAAGGTGTGGATTTGTACTTCAAGAGGATCTATGCAAAACCATATTTTTCTTAAAGGTTTGGATGGTGAATCTAGGGAAGCCCTTAATTTAATGGGAGGTGGAGACATCAATCAATTGGGAATGGATGATATTAAAGACCTCTGTAGAAATTATTCAAGAATGAGGGGTGGACCTAGGAAAGGAAAAATTATGAAAGGTAGGAGCCTAGACATGAACAAACTTATGGATGAACTAGAAAACTTCAAAAAAGATATCCTAGTTCAATTAACTTCCACCATGGATGGATTATCAAGCCAAAGAAAATGTTAATACTGAACCATTAGCTATGTACTATCCTAGATGTAGAAAGAAGCATGCAATAAGAGATTGTCCTCTGGATAAAATAGAAAATATGTCTCATTTGTGAATCTAGGGAACATGAATTTAATGATTGTTCTCTTCTTCCATTCATAAAAAATCAGCTTAAACAAACCAACACTTCATCCACTATAGAAGAAGTAAAATTTGTCCAAAGACAAGATGCACAGAGCCAGGGGAAGTTCATACCAAGATCTGTTCCTAATCCTTGGATGATGCCATGGGCAGGTCAGATGGTACCAAAAAATTGGGTACAACCCCCTTGGGTTCCTCAACCAACATGGAATCCCCAGGATTGGGTAGGACAAGCTTGGTATGCTCAAGGACACCAACAACCCTAGTCTGGTTAAGGTAACCCTTATGCTTGGTCACAACCTAGATGGAACCCCAATAACTATGCTCAAGGGAAGACATATCCCAACCAAAAATAACAAATCCATAATGGGTTCCCCAGCACAAGGTTCACAAATTGAAAATGTGGTTCAAACACAAATACCAACACAACCAGTGGCTAATCCCAAAAACAAAACAAACAACCCCTTTCTATGGAGCAAAGAAAGAAAAACCAGTTGATCTTAATGCCATGGACTGTAAATATATTCAAACTAGATCTGGAAAAATAATTAATAGTCCACCTGTTATAATTATTGAGATGTCAGATGAAACTGAAACACCTAGTTCAGTCATCCCTAAGGTTGATGAAAAAGAAAAAGAGAAACAACCAGATAACAATTCTTCAGAAACCCCTTTTCCAGAAAGACTTAAAGAAGTTATTGAGACCAAATGAATCTGAACTTAAGGTGTAGGAGTTGAGGAAATTAAATATTGAAATACCATTGTTGCAAGAAATCAAGGACATTCCTGAATTAAACAAATTAATCAAAATGTTATGCTTGAAAAGACCTGGAAGGAAGAAGCAGTACCCTAGGACTATTAAGATAGATGGGAAACTTGTTGATTTATTAGCAGGTAAACTCTTACTTCCCAAATATGGGGATCCTAGAAGCCCTGTTATTTCTATTACTATAGGGAACAAACATATACATAATGTTTTGGTTGATTTGGGAGCAGCTATAAATGTTATGATAATAGACACTTTGAAAACATTACCATTGATAGGTATACAACCTACTAGCACCATATTGCAGATGGAAGATCAGTCAGTAGCTAAACTAGAAGGGATCATTGAAGATGTAGCAGTTATGGTGGAGTCATGGGAGTATCTAGTGGAATTCCTTATATTACGGCCAAAAGGTAAAACACTTGGTTATCCCATCATTTTGGGAAGACCATGGTTAGCTACAGTTGTTTCCTTAATTGATTGCAGATCAGGTGATATGACCATCTCTAATGGTAATAATTCTAAACAAATTTCCCTATATCCTTCTACAAGACCTTTTATTGATAATCAGGAACAATTATGGGTTGATGATCCTGATACTAATAAACAAAACTTGTCTTCTTTGGCTATGATAACATTGCAGGATCATGTACAGGGAGGTGGAGAATATTATTAATCACCCATTGAATGATCACCAATTGTCTTTGGAACAATCAGATTAGTTCTGAACCTTCATACTTAGTTCCAGAACCTTCAGACTTAGTTCCGGAACATTCAGATTTATCTCTGGAATCATCGCAATCCGATGCAGATGTAAATAATTTCACTCTAGAGGAATGTGACTTCTCTTTGGGAGGGGTGGAAATAGCTACAGAATCAGTAGCATTAGTCTCAAAGATATCAGGGAATAGTAAGGAATCTTTGGAAAACATTAGTGATGAGGAGCTTGACCAACATCAAGATAAGTATCATAACTCTACTTACTGTCCTTTATCTAGTATTCTTTCTCAAGGAACTTTAGAGACATTACTGCATATCATATGTTGTTACCTCATTCATGTCCACTAAACACCCTAATGGAACCTTTTCAACAAATCAGTTCATTACACACTGGAACCAAACAAATTGAGATTCAACCAGGTAAGATTTTGAACATTAACATCTGGTTGGAAAATGATCAAGAAGCTAAATTGTTTGATGTTTTGAAGTGTCATACTAGAGATTTTTCTTGGGACTATAAAGACATGAAAGGAATCCATCCAAGTATTTGTACCCATCACATTTATACTGAAAAATGTTAAACCAGTTAGGAAACCTCAGAGAAGGATCAATCCAGCCTTAAGGGACATAGTCAAGCAAGAAATTGAAAAGCTATTACAAGTAGGCTTTATCTACCCTATCTCAGATAGTTAGTGGGTGTCTCCTCTTGTAATTGTGCCTAAAAATAATGGAAAATGGAGAATTTGTGTTGATTATAGGGAATTGAACAAAGCTACACTTAGAGATTATTTTCCTTTACCATTCATAGATCAAGTTTTAGACAACCTCTCAGGTAAACAATATTTTTCCTTCCTAGATGGCTTTAGTGGATATAACCAAATTAGGGTGGTTGCTGAGGACCAAGAAAAAACTACCTTTACTTGTCCATGGGGTACCTTTTCCTACAAGGTATTTCCATTTGGACTATGTAATGCTCCAGCAACCTTCTAAAGGGTTGTACTAGCAATTTTTTGCAGATCTAACTAATGATTGTGTAGAGGTATACATGGATGATTTTACTATGCATGGAGACACATTTGATGATGCCTTGAAAATTTTGGATAGAGTATTAACAAGATGTGAGAAACACCATTTTTCTCTTAGTCATGAGAAATTTTTGATGATGGTTGATGAGGGATTGTACTAGGACACCACATTTCAAAAAGAGGAATTCAAGTTGACCAAGAAAAAATCAAGATTATTTCAGACTTACATGTTCCTCAAACCCCCACAGATATCAAGTCATTCTTAGGATATGTTGGGTACTATAGGCATTTTTATCAAATATTTTAGTAAAATTGTTGCCCCCATGTTTTGTTTGCTTACCAAGGATTGTGAATTTCTCTGGGATGAAAAATGTCAACATGCTTTTGAAGAGATTAAGGAAAAACTAATCACTGCTCCAATATTAAGAGGACCTAATTGGGAGAAACCTTTTCACATCCAAACAGATGCCTCAAATAACTCAATTGGTGCAGTTTTGGGACAGAAATATGAAGAGGGAAAAATGTATGCTATTTACTACCTTAGTAAAAATCTTACTCCCACTGAAATAAATTACACCACCACTAAAAAATAATTTCTTGTTGTGATCTATTCAATTAATAAGTTCAAACATTATATTACAGGGTACAAAATATTTGTACATACAGATCATTCAACAATTAGATACTTAATGAACAAACCAGTGGTTGGAGGTAGGATAATCAGATGGTTATTACTTTTACAAGAATTTGATATTACTATTGTGGATAATCCAAGAAAATATAATGTGGTAGCTGATTTCTTGTCAAGATTAACCACTACAGGGGAACAAGATCCAATTAAGGACAACTTTCTAGATGAACAATTATTTGTTATTTCAGCTGATACACCATGGTTTGCTGACATGGAAAATTATCTTGCAACATGGAAGTTTCCTCCTTCTTTTACTAAGAAACAAATGAAAAGATTAATCAAAACAAGTGCACAATTTAAATGGTTAAATGGAATGTTATTTAAATGTGGTCCTGATTTGGTTTTACGCAGGTGTGTTAGAGAGGATGAAATTTTTGACATACTTAGGGCATGTCATGATGAACCAAGTGGAGGACACTTTTCAGTAAAAAGGACAGCCCACAAAATACTTGGCACTGGTTATTATTGGCCATCTTTGTATAAAGATGTGAAGAAATACATCAGGCAGTGTGATCCCTGTCAAAGGATGGGACAACCAAATTTTACTAGTGAAATGCCTCTGCAACCTCAAGTGGTGATTGAACCATTTGAAAGGTGGGGGATGGATTTCATTGGTCCTTTTAGTCCTCCTTCATAGGGAAAGGAGCACATTCTTGTATGTACTGATTATGTAACAAAGTGGGCAGAGGTGCAGGCTTTAACAAATGCTAATGAAGATGCAGTTGTTGATTTCCTTTGGCACATAATTATGATGAAGTTTGGTGCACCAAGAAATATAGTTTCAGATCAAGGCCCATAGTTCATGTCTAATATGATCCAGGCCTTTACAATGTACTATCAGATCAATCATAGGAAGTCATCTCCCTATCACCCACAATCCAATGGACAAGTAGAAGTGACAAACAGGGAATTGGAAAACATTCTCACCAAAACAGTTGAAGCAAGTAGAAGAGATTGGGTGAAAAGGCTACCTGAGGTTTTTGGGATTATAACACAACTTGGAAGACTACAATAGGGTTCTCACCATATGATTTAGTCTATGGGAAGAATCCCTTGTTACCCATTGAATTTGAACTACAAACATTGAGGACAACAACTAAGTTGGGTATTGAATTGGATACAACACAAAAGGAAATAATTCTACAACTCAATGAATTGGATGAGATGAGACTGGAAGCACTTCAACAAACAGAGATAATCCAAGACCAAAGGAAGTAAGTGGCATGATACACATATCAAGGAAAGGACAATTCAAGATAGGAGATTGGGCATTACTATTTGATTCCAAGTACCAACAATTCAAAGGCAAGTTGAGGACCAGGTGGCTAGGACCTTATCAGATTGAGCAGATATATGATAATGGCTCTATTTAGCTACTTCCCATTGATGGTTACAGTAGAAGGACACTTTTGGTCAATGAACACAGACTAAAAATCTATAGGAAGCCTCCTACCAGGGATGAATTCTTTAAGAAAATTGAAGCAGACAAGGAATTTGATCATATGGAAGAACCTAGTTCTTCCAAGATGATCAAGTAATGAGATGAAGGATCTAAATAAAGGGAAGGGAATGAAAACCAATAAATGGTGTTCTCTTCCCCAAAAAAAAAAAAAAAAATGGAAAGGGAATGAAAACCAATAAATGGCATTCTCTTTCCCAAAAAAAATTCTCTCAAAAGGCCAATTGAAAACCATAAATGGCAGTTGGTCTTATCAATAATTGGCTAATTCAAATAAAAAAAATTCTTTGGAATTTTAGCTATCTTTTCTAACCATTTTTTCACTTTTTTAGGAATGATGAGTCAACAAGGTGGCTAGATTACATCAGCAAAGGATGGTAATTATGTCTTGATCTTATTAAGGGTTAAATTAAAAGTTTGCATGTGTGATTAGACTTGATTTAAGTCAGTGGTATAATGAGTTATTTATTGCACATCATGATTATAAATAAAAGGAAAAAAATCATGAGGTGATGTCCACTAAATAAATGAAATGAGGCATATTAATAACAAACTGTCATTTAGGTGGAATAAAAGAAAATTGAGAATAGTTGCAGAGAAATTCAAGGAGGTAACAATAAAGTCATATTTGGAGTTCCACAGCTAAGTTCAGTAGTTCTCGTAGCTATCTCTATGGAAGAGAAGAGGTTTGAAAGAAGAAAATAATTTGAATTATCCTTCTTGGCCATGGGTATTAAAAAAAATCAGAACCAGAAGATGACACACAACTCCTTGCAGATGGAGAAGTAACGACCATTTTTTAACAGGGCAGGTTGGCTAGAGTTTCTGAAGAAATTCTCAAAATACAATGATGAACTGGTAAGAGAATTTTTTGTGAATTTAGAACAACTTAGGACCAAGGTTAAGGGCATTATAATTCCCTTTATTGTTAATATAATGAGCAATGTATCTGGTGTACCAATTGTAGATGTACCAAACCCTGTAAGGGGAACTCTGAAAGAATTGGTAGAAACCTTAAGACAAGAAGGTGAACCTGAGCCCTAGTACATTTATACCACTAAGAAGTCATAAAAGGGGTCAAAAGAGCTAGCCTACCCAAACCCTTTGATAGAGTATCATTTTGGGTAGTAAAATACCTGACATGTGATGGCCAATATGGGACTGTTGGAAGGGAAGTCCTTAAAATATTGATATATCTTAGGTATGGGGCAACAAAGCAGGAGTATATAGTAAACCTTCTTGGTTTCCTCTTTGATTCCATCCATACAATGGCTCAGAGATATTCTTGGGGAGTAGGGACAATTAGGCACCATGGGTTAATTCATCTGGTCTGTCAACATCATTTTCTCTCTAAGAAAAATGGAGAGGAAGCATGGGAGAAATTCCTCCACAAATTCAAACAAACTCCTGATATTATCAGAAGGGGAATACAACCCCTTTCTCTCCTAAAAGTAACTTAGATAATTAATCCCTCTGATGAGAAGAAGAAGGAAATAAGTGGGGTTAAAATACCAAAAAGGAGGAGATCTGAGAGGACGATTGAAGCTGTAAAATCTATGTTGTTTCTTTAAAATAAACTCCTTCCCCTTTAATAATACTAGAAGAACCAATACATGTTGTTGATAGTGATAGTTCACCTGGTATGGACTTTAGAATAAAAATCAGAAGAATTTTAAGGAAGAAAACCACTTTAGAAAATGTTGAAGCTCCTAAAAGGAAAAATAATTCATAAAAAACCTAGGGAAATTCAACCAAGAAATATTGAAGTACAGGAAAATTTAGAGAAGGAAGTTGCTGATATTCTTGGCAGCATGGCAATTTCTCCTCCTCTACAAAGTCAAACTGAGGAGTTGGAGAGAGAAGATGAAATATGGAATAGAAAATTTTTCAGAAATGGATGACTGGCAATACTGTCAATAGGTGGAACAATTGGCATCTTGGACTATTAAAAGGAAAACTCCCTTTGGTGGAGGAACAATGCTCATAATTTTTGAGGAAATTCATAGAAAAGAAGAAAAACATGAAGTTTAAGTAGCATTTGTTCTTGTTAGAGTAGAACTTATAATTAGGGACAAACGATGAGGAATTTTTCCTCAAACACCCCGTTGGAGCATAGAGAAATGCTTATAGAACAACGAAAAACTCAGCAATAGACTAAGAATGAAGATTTGGTACATTACCCGTAAAAGGTCTCAAATGATCTGAAAAAGTAAAAATGGTTTAGGGATTGGCTACTGAACAACACTATGAAAAATCCTTCAGTGATCAAATTGTCCTGACTGAAAAGATTGTCTTTTTATGCCACAAAGAATTATTTATCAATACCTGAAAGAATGATAACTGATTTAAAATATCAAATCACATACAGGAACTAAAAAGATAATTATAGAAAAAGAGAAAAAGCAAAGGGAGTTGAATGGGAAGAAAACTGATTCTATAATAGCGAGGAAGATAAATTTAAGTTTTGGAAAAAATACAGATGGTCTGTATGATGAGT
Source organism: Taxus chinensis (assembly GCA_019776745.2). Lineage (NCBI taxonomy): Eukaryota > Viridiplantae > Streptophyta > Pinopsida > Cupressales > Taxaceae > Taxus > Taxus chinensis. Next base: position 584,856,714 of record CM034156.1, on the reverse strand, counting down.
GAAAAACTACTAACATGTAGAATCCCTTCTTCCTGACATACAACAAATCTTCCTAGAAGAACACCCATTCTATCCATTGGAAATTAAGGATTTCAACTGTGGCACTTTGTGACATGAATTACAAGGATGAAGCAGAATTCATGGCAGCATATTCTTTATACCAGACATCTAAAGCACCCACAATTATTCTAGTGAATTTTATCTCTGCAACTTTATGTTAGAAAATGAACACAAGATTTATGATTAATCTATATGTGGGGCAAAGCCAGGACTTCAAGCAATTTGTTTCTATGCTCCATAATCAGATAGCTGCTAAAATGCAAATGAATACTGAACACTTGGAAAGGCTAGTTCATTGGCTAGTGTATGAGAGCTAATAGTACGGAAAACCATCTACATTTGTTATACATTTCAGGGCTCATGCCTTTAACACTCCTTTAAGGAACATTACATTGATCAGCCTGCAATAGGAGTATTGATGCATTCACCTCATATGAAGAGGAATAGACTTTGAGGACAATTTATGATGGATGCAGAAAACAGATGGGAACTCCTTACTGTAGCATTAAGAAGAAGAGAATTATCCACATGCCCACTAAATTTTCATATTGAGTGCTAAAAATAGCTAGAAGTGGTATATGTACATCCTTCCTAAAATGTGAAGAACACTAAAGGTCTGTGGTAATAGTTTTGAGAACATGTCTCCTAGGTCCTCTTACAGGTAACCCCAATTTCCAATTTTAAAGTAATTAAAACCTCATGTGAATTAATCCACTCATACATCGGAAATCCACAAATTACTCTAGAGGAATTTTGCATACATCTTTTAAACAAATACTGCAATGTCAAAAACAAACCTATCGAACTCACATGATCATATATTCACCATATCAAAATCCAGAAATGGACTTATCCCAGTGATTTGGACAATGAAGATAATTTCAAGAGTTGATTTACAAACAAGTAAGTGTGGTTCAAATGACTGAGGCTTACATATGTCTCATCAATTTGTCAATTACTCATACATCTTGTTACCTTTGTTGGATGAAGATTTGACAACAGTTCATCAACTCTGTTTGCCCATCTCAATGGCTAAGTTTAGTGTTAAAATGTCCATCTTGTTGTTCCTGACTTTCGAGGTGAGGAATGTCTAAGTTTTCTATAATCTCCTAACAAATGGTAGCTACAATATTCTGTTTTGGAGCTCATCCCATACTATACCTGTACTTGTTCACACTGAACTAACTACACAAATTATAAAGTAATCAACATGTTAATCAGGAATTACAATGGAAGTAAAATATGGCTTAGCTAAAATAGCTCTAATACAAGAACTTCATCCAAAAACAGTAGTGAGGTCTGGAATTTTTACTTTTGATTAGTCTTCATGGATCTTCTGAAAAGTTTTGGACATCAATGGGGATGGCTTCAATCTACTCAAAATTTCGTTATTAAAAGAATCCTTCCATTAAAAAATAGATGCACCAATTAGTCTGGTTCTGTCACATTCCATAACATTAAAATGTATTAGACATTCATTTGAATATTGTGGATTATGGATACTTAATTTCAAATCTACTATGTCCATTATTCCCATTTACATTGATGAATTACTTTAGGCGTAAAATTAATAAAAACACCCATTTACTGATTTTATCTAATGAAAATATTCATCAAAATCATAAATAAACATCCAGAACATGATATTTATAATGGATTTCACCTAAAGGCTACATCTCTGGATTCTCCAAAACTTAATTGATATATTAAAGTCTAATGAAGTATATGTTAGGGAATAAGAGATAAAATATGTGGAATAATCCCTTACAGAATCACAACAGTAGAAACTAATATGTAGAAAATATTACAGATCTCAAATAAAAGTGCAAAATAAACAACACAACACAGAGAGACAAGATTTAACGTCGTTCACCCAATTTTGGCTACATCCACCAAGAAACACTTGCTCAAATTTTATTACAAGCCTCCACTCTCTCAATACAATACACAAATTGGTTTGGAGTTGTGCTCAACAAAATCTATAGAATTCATAGCCGAATTCAAAGCACATCTGCAATACATTTTCTTGTCTATCTATCATATGCATAAGACCATATAAATAGACAACTGCTTAAGCAGTTTTACAAAACCTTGGGTATCAAACAATGGGAAAAAAAACAAAACCATCCCATAAACCTATGGGTAGCCGAAGAGGTAGTTTTACAAAAAAATGGGTACAGAAAAAACCATGGGCCCAAAAACAGCCCATAATGGTTACCCATTACCAATGGGTTAATAAACCACCCATGAAAATTTGCTTCGGGAGCTTTGCCCCTGAACCCCCTTGACCCACTCATTGGGGAGTGGGACCGCTGAAAAAGTACCTGAGTGTAACACATATAAGGTGTAAGTATTCAAAATCTAACATGAAAACAAGGTCCACAAATATACAATCTCCCACTTGGAGACTAGTTTTCCTCTGAGCAAGCTTCTCAATCCTTCACTAGTTTCTGTGAAGACTAACCAAAGCTGAACACAGACTTCAGTTTTTCCCTTGTGACCACCTTGGTCATCATGTCTGCAGGATTCTGACTGGTATGAATTTTCTCCAACTTCAACTTATCTTCCTCCAAAGTTGTCCTGATGAAGTGATATCTCAATTGTATATGCTTTGTCCTGGAGTGGAAAGCAGAGTTCTTAGCTAGGTGTATAGCACTCTGACTATCACTATGCAGCTTACATTCCTCCTGCTTATGCCCCAACTCCTCAAGCAATTGTTGTAACCAAATCATCTCTTTGCTTGCCTCTGTGGCAGCAACATACTCAGCCTCCGTGGTTGACAAAGCCACCAACTTCTGTAGTCGTGAAATCCAGCTTACTGTTGTCCCACCTACAGTGTAAATATAACCTGTCGTGCTCCTCCTGCTGTCTACATCTCCAGCCATGTCTGAATCTACATAACCACGTAAAGTGGTGTCTGATCCATTGTAGCACAAAACTGTCCCCATGGTCCCTCTCAAATACCGAAGGATCCACTTTACTGCTTGCCAATGCTCTTTACCTGGATCACTCATAAATCTACTCACAGCTCCCACTGCATGGGCAATATCAGGCCTAGTGCACACCATAGCATACATCAAACTACCAACTGCTGATGAGTAAGGTACCTTGGACATCTGGTTTCTCTCCTGCTCTGTCTTGGGACACTGCTCCTTTGATAACTTGAAATGGCCTGCCAAAGGAGTCCCAACCGGTTTAGCATCCTGCATGTTAAACCTCTCCAATACCTTCTTAATGTACTCTTCCTGAGATAAAGTCAGCTTCCGTTCCTTCCTATCCCGAGTTATCCTCATACCAAGGATTTGTTTGGCTGCCCCCAAATCCTTCATAGCAAAGGATTCACTTAGCTGTTTCTTGAGTACTTTTATTTCCTGCATGTTTTTACCTGCAACCAGGATGTCATCAACATACAAACACAGGATAATATAACTTCCATCCTCAAATTTCTTTGTATACACACAATGGTCAGAATGACATCTAATATAACCTTGCTCCATCATGAAGCTATCAAACTTCTTATACCATTGACGTGGAGCTTGTTTCAAGCCATACAAGCTCTTCTTCAGTTTACACACCATCTCCTCTTTACCTTTGACTTCATATCCTTCTGGCTGCTGCATATATAGCTCCTCCTCCAAATCACCATGGAGAAATGTAGTCTTTACATCTAAGCTATTCTAAGTGCAAGTCTTCTGCTGCAACTATTCCAAGAACAGTTCTAATAGAAGTCATTTTTACTACAGGAGAAAAAATCTCATCAAAATCTATACATTTTTCTGTGCAAACCCCTTGACCACCAACCGGGCCTTGTATCTTTTCTTGCCTCCTTCTTCTCTTTGACTCTGAACACCCACTTGTTCTGTAATGTTCTTTTTCCTTCGGGTAGCTTCACCAAATCCCATGTCTGGTTCTCCATGAGAGCCTGATGCTCCTCATCCATGGCTTGCTCCCACTTCTTCCTGGCATCTACCTGCATTGCTTCATCAAAGCTCTCTGGCTCTCCACTATCAGTGAGTAATAAATAATAAAGAGAAGGAGAAAAACGTTCAGGTTCTCTTCTTACCCTAGAAGACCTCCTCAATATAGGAGTTTGGGGTTCCTGTTGAGTAGGTTCCTGAACTGATTCATGGGTCACTTTCCCATCCAGAAGATCCTCTACCACTGCATATTCTTTCTTGGATTCTTCCCTATTTTCCTGCAACTGCTGCTTATACATGACTTTCTCATTAAAGACCACATCCCTAGACCAAATGATTTTCTTGTCCTTAATACTCCAACATTTATATCCAAAGTCATCACCACCATAACCAATGAAAGTACATTTTTCTGATTTAGCCTCTAGCTTGGTCCTATCATCCTTGTCTATATGAACAAACACCTCACATCCAAAGACTGTAAGAAATGAATAATCAACTTTCTTACCATACCAAGCCTCCTCAGGTATGCCTCCATCCAAGGCACTTGAGGGTCCTCTGTTTATCAAGTACACAGCTGTGCTCACCGCTTCTGCCCAAAAAGAAAGAGGCAGTCCTGCATGTAACCTCATGCTCCTAGCACGTTCCATTATTGTTCTGTTCATCCTTTCTGATACCCCATTCTGTTGCGGAGTTCCTGGAACCGTCTTTTTCCTGCGGATTCCATTCTTAGAACAGTAATCATCAAATTCATTGCTGCAATACTCCCCTCCATTATCTGACCTGAGACATTTTAGCTTAAGACCTGTTTCATTCTCTACCAAGGCTTTCCATTTAACAAAAGTGTCAAATACATCAGATTTGTTTCTAATACAATAAACCCAAACTTTCCTTGTTGCATCATCAATAAAAGTAACATAATAACTTGAACCCCCAAGAGATGATACCTGAGCTAGCCCCCACACATCAGAATGCACCAGCTCTAACTTACTCTCTTTCTTTGTAGGTCCAACCTTGAGAAACCTTACTCGCTTCTGTTTCCCATATATGCAGTTCTCACAGAACTCCAAACCTGTTTCTGTATATCCGGGAAAATCCTTCTTTATGATCTCTATGCCCTTATGGCTCATATGACCGAGCCTATAGTGCCACAATGTTGTATCTACTTTTGAAGCCACAAGATTACAAACATTAGTGCTATAAGTGGTTAAATACAAGGTTCCAACCTTCTTATCTCTTGCCACCACAAGAGCACCCTCGGTAACCTTCCAAGAGTCAGCTGTAAATATCACAGTACAACTATCACTTCCCAATTACCCTAACGATATCAAATTTCTCCTTAATGTAGGCACATGTCTGACATCCTTCAATAGCCATGTATTCCCATTCTGCATCTTAACCTGAACAGAAACTTTTCCAACTATACTACAAGGCTCATCATCACCAAGAAAAACATGCCCAAAATCCCCTTGAACATAATCAACAAAATAATGCCTATGTGGAGTAGCATGAAAAGAATCCCCCAAATCTAAAACCCAAGATTCAGTAATATTATGCAAAGAAAGAATCAAAGCATCCTAACATACATTACCCGATGCCACATTTGCCTCCTTATTTTCTTCCTATTGTTTCTTCTTGTCCCGAAGCTCCCAACAGTCCTTCTTTGCATGCCTAGACTTTCCACAGTGCCAACATACTATCTTGCTTCTTAGATTTTGACCTTTCCCGATCCTTTGATTTTCCACGGCTTCCTCTATTCTTCTGTCTCCCTCTGGTTTCCACTTGTCAAAGCATTCCCTGAAGTAGAAGATTCACCAGAAGCTTTTTCTTCGCATTTCCTCGCTTAGAATCACCCATACAACATCCTCAAACTTCAACTTTGAGTTAGCTGGAACCGAGTTGCTTACCGCCATTACCAAGCTATTCCAACTCTTAGGTAAAGAGCACAGAACTAATAAAACCCTAACTTTTTCATAAAATTCTATTGTAACTGAAGCTAGCATATTTACAACCGTATTGAAATCATTTAGATGATCTGCTATTGAACCATTCTCAGACATCTTCATATTAAACAACTTTTTCATTAAAAATATCCTGTTAGAGGCAGAGGGTTTTTCATACAACTTCCCTAATGCATCCATCAGTTCTTTTGTAGTCTTTTCCTTTGAAACATTAAATAATACAGAAGATGCAAGACACAGCCGGATTGTCCCAAGTGCCTTCCTATCCAGCAAATCCCATTCCACATTTGTCATGCTCAAGGGTTTGTTCACCTTCTCAGACAACGGAGTATAAAGATCCTTTTGATAAAGGTAATATTCCATCTGCATCTTCCAAAGACTGAAATTCTGCCCATTAAATTTATCAACCCTAGATCTTCCATCATGTGTCATAGCTCCCACTCAAGATAAAAACTTTCCATGTGATTCAACACTTCAGCAAACCAAACTAGGCTATGATACCAATTGTTAGGAAATAAAAGATAAAATATGCGGAATAATCCCTTACAGAATTGCAACAGTAGAAACTAATATGCAGAAAATATTACAGATCTCAAATAAAAGTGCAGAATAAAATAACACAACATAAAGAGACAATATTTAACGTGGTTCACCCAATTTGGGCTACATCCACCAAGAATCACTTGCTCAGATTTTGTTACAAGCCTCCACTCTCTCAATACAATACCCAGATCCGTTTGGAACTATGCTCAACAAACTCTACAAAATTCACAGTCGAATTCAAAGCACATCTGCAATACATTTACTTGTTATATCCTACCATATGCATAAAACCATATAAGTAGGCAACTACTTAAGCAATTTGATACAATACCGTGGGTATCAAAACCATGGGCAAAAACCAGCCCAAAAACCTATGGGTCAAAAATCTCAAAAAACCATATGCCCAGAAGAGCACGTTTCCCATATGTCGGTTACCCATTTTTTCGAGGCAAATAAAAAATTACGCCATGAAAAAATAAAAAAAATTCGGGGGTTGTGCCCCCGAACCCCCGCTGGGGCCCAGCCTCCCCACCCCGGCGAGCGATACCACCGTAAAAGTGTACCCGAGTGTAACACATAGTGTACAGGTGTACCACACTCTAACACATGAAAATAGGCTCCACAACCATAACATAAGTATGTAGCCCTCAAGGTAAAGACCTGATTGCACCAAATTTTTAATCGTGTGCAACGACATACCAAATGGATTGAACATTCACATCCTCTGGAACAACATAGCAAAAGGATTGCATAGATAAAATAGAATCAGGCTGTGGTTGAGAGTGTGAACAATCATACCCTTAAAGCATATGATGATGCCCAAAATGGGCATTATGTTTGCCAGTGGTTCTTGAGCTGATTAGGCTAATACATTTATTCATCCTAATCAAGGATCATGACAATCTAGAGGGCCAATGTTGATTGCTAGCATATGCTCTCAAGGAAAATGTAGTACTCAAATACATTGCTAAATATGGTTCAAAGGTAGCTTGACTATTTGCATGGTCATACCATCAGATGCTCTCAAGGATTTCCTTTTCCTCCAAAAAGCATTGATCAACCATCAAATTTGTGTTCTGTCATCTACCATTGACTTACAATAAAGATTCTTGTGGATCATGACATGAAGTGCCAAAGAAACATGTCACATGTTGCAAAAGTTGCCTCTTGATCTGTTGTAGCCCATATTTTGTTCCCCTACACTTAAATCATTGGCAAGAATAACAATGATAGCATTAGCATCTCTGAAACAACCAATGAGTTGGAAATATTAAAGAACAAAGGCCCAAATAGGAGGGCATAGATGATATTGTGGGAGATGTAGCAGAGGAATTTGTTCCCTGAGAAATGAGGTAAACTAACTATCTGAGATGTGACTTACAACAAAAGGATATGGGATAATGCTCGTTTTACAATAGAAAACCCAAAGAACAATCACCCTGCCTAAGACATGACAAGGAACTTGATCTTAAGCTGTAAGAAAATTGAATGCAATCCTCTGTAATGGTTCCCCCTCCTTTGTCAATGAATTTGTCTGGATCTGCCTCCTCCTAGTCACACCCTTCCATAGCATCCCCACGAATCCATCTTTCTAAAACTTCCCTGTTTTAGAAAGAGGGATTCATTTTTCTATATTGTACTCTTCTTGAACTCACTCCCTACCCGCATTCTGAGAAATTTGAATGAAAAAAAAAATCATTTTATGAAAATATGAAAGTGAAGCATGAAGATCCAAGGGGTGTTGATCCAGTTGCAAAGCAGAATGAGAGCTTTTATCCAAACGTCTTGAATACCATATTTACAATATTATTTAGCACTATGCCCTCCTTACTAAACATGCTAGCACAATAAGAAAATCGATACTAACATCTGAATCACAACTGGCTAGCATAATGATAAGACTATTGTACTTACCCCAAAACAACATGACATTCCAATCTTTGGATTGTCAGATGGTCATAATCAACTAAAACTGATACCGTTCATAATGCATACTTCCTCATAGTTCAATAACAACTTAGCTATTTTAGAAGAACAGAGGTAGTATTTCAAGATGAAAACTGTCTAGATCAATTTTTATCATGGAAAGATTACATTTAAATCATCTGTCAGATGATAATCCCAAGGTACTGTAGCCTTTGGGTTTGTTTGGGTATGATAATGAAGAAACAAAGCAGCTCTCCCAATTGATGCCTTCAAAATGACCCACATAACACAACCTCTCCTCCCTTGAGTGCATGGCAAATTTCATGTGAAAGTAGAGGGAATGGAGGAAAAGAAACCTATAGCATACTATGGTGTATAGGTTTGGATTATGGACTTGAAAATGCTCGATGGGTGTATTTTTAGCATCCCTTCCAGATGGAGATGGAGATGGAGATATGCATCTACATTTTGGATTGATGAAATGAGGTTCATAGACCCAAAGCTCCTTGTTCCAAGGTTGACCTCTTCGGCTCTCCCCTGCCATGCATCTCCTCACATTTACTGACATCTTCTTCACATTTGGTAAGAGATCAAACATTCTCAATCGACGACTCTTTTCTATGCTTAGATCTCAAGTAATAGTTCCACTCTGTTCAAAATTGACACTTTAATGGAGACAAACCTCTGGTTCAGCTTCAATTATGTGTCATTGCTTACCACAATCTTCAAGCACTAATTACTCGTATCACTGCCATTGTGAGATTTTCGTGGCTCTTTGAATAACAATATACATGGTAACCAACGCTTCAATTGAAGAATGGAAAGATGCGGCCAAACATAAATAGATGATTGTCAACTGAAATTGCTCCTTTTTGTGGTTGGCAACTAATCATTTGAGAGCTCATTGCAAAGGTGAAAGATTTGGTTGATCACACACAATCTTCACAGTAGTCATATCGCTCAACACTCCAGTGGTTGTCTCTTCATACCGAGGTCCCAATACAATGAATTCTACCGTAGATAGAGGCTGAGAATATTGATCTTTATTAGCTTAACAAGAACATAAAGTCTTGCTCTATAGTTCAAAGAAAATGTGCTACTTCTAACCGCAAGGGCTATCTCAAGGCTTGGATTGGCTTGGGCTATGTTAAGGGCTCCATAGGGACTACTTTCGACATTGTCTACTCCCCTATCCTCATTTCCTCTAGCTCTTCCTCTTTTCTTCAATCGTCCAATTTGACAGGATACAAAGGTTCTCCGTAGACATCCTATTTCTCCCCACTCATGTCCCCATATGATAAATCTCTAGTTTTTTGGATCTAGGTAAAAACCACTTCCACTTACATGTGCCCTGATAACCTCATGAATCGATCAAATATCGGAAAGCATAATTGCACTTAAGCCCATGTTTTAAATTTCATGAGTAGAAATAAGCTCTTCAGATGATACCAAAAAGAAACTATTCACTAGAGAAGGTTTAATGCAATTCAAGCTGGGCAAACACAAGAAAAAAAAAACTAAGGTCCTCCCTTCTCACTTTGAATACACAGCTGAGTACTCAAAATAAAACTTATACCCTCACAACTCCTCAAACACTACAACAAAATCCAAGAACGGTTGAGAAGTCTATAGTTTTCCAATAAAAAATATGTGATTACAAAATTCCATACATCCCACTACTCTTCCTAACAACTTGTTGTGCTAATTTTCTTCTTCTATGCTTATCTTATTTCACCGTCCATTGTAAAAATTTGTTTATAATAGATGCAGCCATATATCTCAAGAGTTTCAAGTGAAGCAAATGTTGTTTTGTTCGGAGGATCAAAGCAACTTACCTTCAGATGTTTGGGCTCAACCCACATTGCAGTATGGAATTCACTTCTGTCGAACAAAGAACCCCAAATATGATATATCTACTTGTTATCTTCTTGACACATGTGAAGTTTCAGAAATGTCTTCTCCAGTATGCATTAGTTAAAGCTTTGGCCCTTATTAGCATAATGAATTTTTTGATTTCAAAATTTCAGCATTATTCATTTAATAACTAGTGCCGAGTCGGACCTCTCCCAAGGATGCATCCTTTGATGTTGTAACTATCCTTGTTGATCTCACTTAAAGCGGAGGGTGGACTTATATTGAGAAATGGGACATGCGGTGAGCCAGGGTCAAATGCAACGGTACGTTTAGATGTTTTTCACGATGCTTTAGCCGTAAAACTAGAGAGAGAAAATGGATTAAAGGAATATGAAATCACATGACCTACTTGCTAGACAAGAAAATCACATCTACCAGCCATAATTTTTACCAACTATTACAATGCATGGAGTTGTTATGAATCCACAAATACATCAGTCTTATGCATCTGGACAGCTACATATGGTTTTCTAAGTTCCTTTTTCTCGTCTGAAACTTTTATGCACTTCCCGTTACTCTGTTTTTGCTAGTTAAGGTTTTGCAAGCATTTTCTTTCAGGTGAAGCTTTGTTTGATCCTCAAGAGAGTGAAGGTAAGTTTGACATTGACCAAGATCACTTGGGTTTAATGATAGATACTCCTCGGTTTGATACCCACGAAAATTACTTTAGGTGGACAGCATTCTAATCACTTTTTTGACAGACATGGTGACCTAAGACACATTCAGCACACAAAGTTTTGGCCCTTGAACGAATTTATTTAGCAGAAATATCATTTTCCTAAACAAGAAACAAATGGGTGAACTGATTTTCTTATTCCTTTATTGGACTTTATACCAGAGAAGTGACACACTGTAACAAAAGCCCTTGTCACCCATGGCTCAATCCTGGAGCTCATCTTCTTCGACCATTGTTTTCAACTAGAGAAGCCCAGAAATGTGATGAGTTTGTTCAAACAGAAGGAGAAAATTAGTTCTAAGTAAGAATAGGTGAAGCGTCTAAATAAATAGGGTAAATTATGGGTTAAATCATACCTGTAAACGGAGATAAATTTATAACCCTAATATCTCCTAATTTAACTATATACAAATTGATTGATTTGTCTTTTATATTAAATTCCTATTATCAATAATGTTAGATCATTTTTTGTGACATAGTACGTCATGTATAATATTATTTTCATGACTTGAAAATTTAATGTGAAAAATATAATACAATTCTTTATTAGTTTAACATTACATAAATATTTTTGTTGCACATTAGTAATCCGGTGGAGGAGCCTAAGGATGAGGAATTGTTGGTCAGAGTGGGAAAGATGGAAAAGGAAATTCAGGAACTAAAGAGTTTTATTAGAGATATGGATAAAGCTAAGGGCAAAAGGAAACTGCAAAATGATGAAGAGGAGGATATCACTGCTGAAATTTTCAAGAAGCTTCAATCTCTGGATGGCAGACTTGGAAATGCAAAAGGACGTAACGACTGTATCCTCTCTTCCCTTAAAAGTATTTGCAATTTCATCGAACAACATGTTCAAAGTATTTGCAGTCTCAGTGGTATTACCAAGAACATTTGGGGCTCCAAGGAGAAAGGAGATATTGTAATTTCCCAGGCGGATTTGAAAGACCCTTCCCAGGCCACCGCCATTGCATTCTTCATCTCGATTCAAATGATCAAAGCCAAGATTGACCGGCCTATCAAGTGATGCGAAGCTTTGTTGTTGTTTACTGGCTACGAAGTTGTTATTGATTGGCATTGTTGGTGATGTTTTTTGGCTGAGATGACCAGTGATGGTTATCTCTTGCTCGTTTTTTGTCTCTTCTACTTTTACTCAGATCACTGTACGTCTTGATCCTGTTTTATTTCTATATTGTATTATCTGGTTGTTAAGCCCTCTGATGTTGGATATTTTGCTCTTTTTGGGCTGTTTTTACCTCATTTGATATCTGGCTTTTGAGCCTTTTTGTATATAGGGTATAGTCCCTTCAAAACTATTTACCCATAATAAAAAAAACATTACATAAATATTTAAATATATTTTAATTAAACAATTAATTAAAATTAATACTAATCAAATAAAAAATTAACTCAAGCTCTATTGTGGATTAACATATATTTCCCGTAAAATGTTGATAATTCAGTAAAAAACTCTCGGATAACATGTCACTACCGGAGAAATAATTTTTATAAGAAGTAAGATTGTCGAAGTTTTTACGAATGGCTACAGGAAACCATAATTTGTGCCCTCATTACTATGGTGGATATGGAAATAATTTGATGGCGGTTTTGATGATCACTCTCTCGGACTAGTTTTGGAGGGTCCCCCTTTGGAAGAGTTGCAGGCAACGGTGGAGTTAAGGGTGGAGACTGCAGGCCTATTATCTCTTTTTTGGCTCTGTCTAAGTTGTCTTGTTCGAGTTTGGGGGTGGTGGCCCACTTCCATTGAGTAATGGTATTGATGTGGGTGGTTTTGGCTCCCCTACTGTAGCATTTGTTACCCCCATGTCACTCGTTGTTAGTGCAAAGCATCCTCAATTTTTTGCCCATTCCCTTTCTAGTATTACCCTGACTCTGCATCCTCATCGACTAGCTAATGAGTTAGATCTTAAACACATTCTCACCCTAAGGTTAGGCTATAGGTTGGGCTCCTTTGGCCTCATATTCTCAGGAAAACTATTTGTTAATGATTCACCTCTCACTTCCTTCGAGATTTCGCAGGATTTCATGAATTATATGACTTGCTTTCTCTTGGGAGGGGCTAAGGATCGTAGCTCTACCTCTTCCAAGAAGGAACTCTTCAAAAATGCCTCATCCTCTAAATATCTTGTAGCTCCTCCTCCTCTCCCATATTACATCATTGAGCAAGCATCTGAAACCCCATTCTTGGAGATCAAGGATGACAAATATTTAAAATTGTTGCAAGACTATTGATAAGTTATACTTTGGCACTTAGTGAAGAAAATACAGAAGGTTCACGCGAGAGAACAGAGCACATTCAAAGGTGCAGAAGCATCAGAGAGGATTGCATGCAGAAGAAAGATAGATTCGGGACTTAGAAATTTTCATGATGAGGATCTATTTTTGAAGATAGCATGTGGAGCACATCAAACTGGTCAAAAACATGTACATGACACACATTCACTATTTTTAGAGGATTAGCTACGAAGCATCTTTACATGGATACAAGATGAGGATAGAATGGCTACTACTGATCAGTTAACTAAAAGTAGATCTATTGTTAGGGATACTCTTGCATGTGAGGCTATTTTTATAATGGCGCGTGGCTAATAATAGCATGCGACCTATTTTGGGATTAGATAAGCGGTGAAGGGAAAGTCCCCACCCTGTATAAATATGTAGTGAACTATGTAGCATAGAGAGCATAGATATATGTGTGAGAACTAAGTTATAATGAGATTATGCTGTTAAATCCGATTATGCACATGAGCGTATATTACTGTTATTATAAGGAAGCTTCTGTGTGTTTACTATGAATTTAATATAATAGAGATCATAGATTGAAATCAAGGTGTTATAATGGTTATAGTTCAATATTGCATGTTTGATTTCATCATGGTTATCTTTTAAGTTTATTATTTTCTAGATCTAGGTCTGAACATACACTGTAGGAATGATATATTATCCATAGATCTGAATGCTTAAAGTATTCATCATGCTAACATCCTGCAATAGCAACCCGAAAGAGGGGCCTAGTACCTTTGTGCATGCTTTGGGTGAGTACTCAGACTAGGTTGAGTGATGTGCCAGCACGTCTTAGGCTTGTATTGGTGAATTATAGGCTGCATCATTGGTTCCATTTACCGGGACCTCCTTTTTAGTTGTTTTTAGGATGGTTCACAATGAAGACATATAGGTTGACCTTAGAAAGTGTTGAGGAGTGGATACATGATCTAGAAGAATAATACACACAGTGGTTCAGCACTGGATATGAGTTTAATGCACATGTGTGTGGGTGAAATAGAATCTGTATGATAGTTTATATGAGATATTTTTCGTTATCTTTCCAATAGAATTATACGAGTGGCTGATTACTTATGCATCTGAGTAGAATTGAACGTATCGCGACACTTGTATGGACACATAGGAATAATTTTAGGCCCTTTATGATGCTGATCTGATTTGGACTCACAGCTTTGGATATGATGGTTTCTATGGTGTTTTGAATAGTTATATCTTGGAGTACTGAATTTCCACTTATTCGTGTCCTAGAGGTAGCTGAATTCTAGTTTTTATGATATCTAAGGGGAACTTACTTACAGGGCATTCCACTAGCGATCAAGATCTTGATGGTAACTTTAAATTTGGAGAGTAAACCGAAGGCTAACTAAATCGCACCACGATGCACAAGGTAAGGAGAAGACTTGGTGAAAGATGGTAGACCTAGCTAGAAGAAAGGTAGAGAGAGGAAAGGCAGGCTTAAGTATAATGAGGCATGTGAGACAGAGGTAGAGAAGCAACAGGAGGTGACATTGTAGAGTGGATGGTGTTGTGGAGGAAGATGGTTCGGGAAGGAGTTGAAGTTCACACATAGGAGACATGAAACCCAGAGCCTCCAGTAACTCCCCCATTTAGGAAAAAATGATAGGGAACCATCCTCGGCCTCACGTAGAAGTGCACCAGCACAGATGACCTGGGCTACGTGGCGCACGCATCTGGGTCCACCTGGACAACCTTTCCCTTACATTTGGATTTTCTAGCATCTAGTAAAAAAAACAGTTCAAAAAGCTAATTCAAGTAGTGGGAGAGTAGGAGCGAGTCTTATAAGAGGCATAATAATGGCATCATAAATAGATTCATTGTTATATGGGAGTACCTTTTCGGGTGTGTCATCAGCATAGAATTCAGACGTGTACCGATTTTTGGACTAATCTTCTAGGAGTAGTAACGCTTCGTAGAATGTCAAGGTATGGTTTAATTCTACTATTGGGACATAGGGAAGTACATCTTCTGTTCTTACCCTAGCTATAGGTTTGAGATCAAGAGGCTAAAGGTGGCTCTAGCTCCAGAAGATCTGGTGGTTATAGGAGGTAGAGGAAACATAGGAAATTCTGGATCAGGTGGACAAGGTCCACACCAACCTCTAAAATATTTACATGGAGATGTCTCTTCATCTTCAAGAGTATAGGGGCATAGAAGATGTTGCTGAACATGTGCATATGTGTGAAATAATGTGGCACGTAAAAGGAATCATGGCTTCTGAGCATAGGGCAAGCTAATTTGCTACTACATTACAAGGGTCTGCACACATCTAGTACAAATTTTTTGACCCTGATCAGACTTGCATAGACTATACAACTTTAAAAGATGCATTCCTTAAAGAGTTTCACAGCCCTGAGTTTGATCAAAAGAGTATAAGTGCACTCAAGGATATTAAACAAGGCACTACTAAGAGTGTTAGAGAGTATGATACTTGTTTTAAAACATGGTTATCTAAGTTTTCTTATGATATATATGCAATCCAACATGCACATTGGTTCATTGTGTGTAAGGGGGCCTAATACATGCAGATCTCCTGACCACTACAGGCATGAATGTCCTCAGAATATTACATGTTCCTTTTGAGGAAAGAACCATAGCTATGAGGAGTGTCCGGACTTATATGAGCATCTTAGTAAGCAACATAAACAAGAAAACAAAGGCACATGAATGATTAGGATACAATGCGCTATGGAAAATCAATGGATTCCTAAGTTAGAAGCAGAGTCTAAGGCATTGCAAGTGAATATTACGACCCACGCTGAGGCATCACACGCCAGAGACGCATTGTAGCAAAAGCCTACCATCACTAAGGAGGATGTTCTACATGCACGGTACCTATATTTTCCCCATTAGAATGGAGGTTTACCAGGAAACCATGGAAGTTATCAGGAATCTTCAAGATGAAATATAGTATTTAAAGGAGTAATCACGGAAGGTGGAGACGAAAGAAAGCATCGGAGACATGGTATAAACTGATATGGATGACTTGAGAGAAGTGTGCAAAATGTTGCATCTAGGAAAATATCATTCCACTATTAGGGAATTGGTTAAAATTAAACACTCCATGCGTAAGTGCTGAGACTAGACGGTAGAGCCTATGCATGTAAATCTTCTCCTTCGTAGCCTAGATTATGATAAGTAAATCAATTTTAATGTTGTTGTGGATAGGTGGTTATTGAGTAATATATTGATTGATACAAGTTGCAAAAGTTAATGTTCTTACTTTATATGTATGGGTACAAATGGGAAGACCCCCATTTCAATTCATCCTCTAATGTATTATTTATGTCTAATCGAGACTAAGGCCACTCCCATCAGATTTTTGAAAGATGCATCCATGATTATACAAGGATCCAAGTTTATTGGAGACTTTGAGATTTTAGCATTGGCAGAGTTCAGATAGCTTCCCAACTATATTGGGATGCATCCTTGGTGCTGCGTAAATAATTTTGGTATTTGGTTCAACAAGGGTTATATCAGTTTTGAAAACAAAGAGAAAAGATTTATTATCCCTTTAAGAAATGGAAAATTTGCACCCTATGTTGATCCCTTAAGTGAAGAATAGCTCAATTGGATTTATGTACGTGCCATCTGGGATACCCTGAGAAGTGCTTGAGCCATGTAAAGAAGGAATCCTTCAGTGGGAGGATGTAAAATCTATTAGCGATACTACAAGTGTTACTTGTGATAATTGGGTTCATAGTACTTATGAGTTAGTAGGGCGTGAAGTAAAGAGCATATTTCTTAGAGGGTAGAAAATTGTGTTATGTTAGGAGGATAGGTAACAACTTGGTACCTTGTTACACCAGAGAAAGAGATCATATGGTATTCCTACAGTGCCATGCAAGGGAACAGTGGATGGACCCACTAGAAAGAATAAATATGCTAGTATATACACTATATGGGACAATAGCGTGCTGGTGGGTGGCCCACAAGGATAATATCTCGTAGGATAGAATGTAATTAGTATTTCTCTTGCTACTAGGTTCTTTAGGAGAAATGAACCTACTCAAATATGCACTTATCATGGTAATCAACCTATTCAACACCACATTCAAAAGTGTGAGAGACTCTTGATACAGAAGGGTGGGAAGCTTTACCACCTTCTCTATGAGTGCTCAAGTTTTATTCCACTTTACAAGGACTACGCGCATGCTTGGTATGTATATGCATAACTCCATAGAGAGACTGGAAATTAGTAGGATTTAATTGTAGGAATGGCCTAGATGTTTGAATTCTTCTCTACAAATCCTTTAGTAGAAGAAGCATTAAAAGTCACAAAGTGCTTAACTATGGGAGATAGTGCCAAGGTTGAAGAAATCCTATCAGGAGTTATTGGATGAAGGAAATTCAGGAATGCACGTCGTGTTGAAGAAATAGAGGCATGATTCCACACTACTTCAATGCAATTGCCTTGAGAAATAAAAAGGAAAAATGGTATACTTAGTGGATGATGAAGAAGTAGAAAATCTAGATGTAACTCATTCAACAGGTAGATGTGAGGTATTGGACAGTGCAGATACGACCACGCGCACCTATCATGAACCTATGAAGAAAAATAAGGTGAATATTGGATCAAAGGATGAGCCTAAGGAAGCCGTAATTGGGGACTATTGGTCAGACTCTGAAGTGGCAAAAATCATAGAGTTACTAAGGGATTATCAAGACTTATTCCCTAGGGGGTACCATGAACTTAAAGGTGTGCATGAATTGTTAGGGAAGATGAAGATAATTCTTAAAGAGGGTGCGTGCCTAGTTAGAAAGAGACCCTACAATATGAACCCCAACTTGCGTGAAAATTTCAAAGAAGATATTGAAAAAATGTTGAAGTTTAGAACTATCAAGGCCCTTGATGAGTCAGAATGGGTTAGTCCAATGGTGATCAGTATCAAGAAGGATGAATGGATCAAGATTTGTGTGGACTACAGGGAGCTAAATGTTGCATGTGTGATTGATCCCTTTCCTATTCCATTCACTGAGAAAATACTAGAAGGTGTTGCAGGGAGCGACATCTATTCGTTTACAGATGGGTTCTATGGGTATCATCAGGTTTGGATTGCCTAGGAGGATCAAGAAAAGACTACGTTTACTACTGAATGGGGTAGCTTCACCTATACTGTAATGCCTTTTGGTCTAAAAAATGTGCCTGTTGTATTTTCATGCATAGTTGTTCAAGCATTCAAGGAATTTATTCACAACTTCTTACAGGTATATTTAGATGATTGGACGGTGTATTGATTAGTTAAGGATCATTGTGACAAATTTACACTTAATTTTTGAAAGATGTAGATAGTTGAGTATCTCATTGAACATCAAGAAGTGTATATTTGATACATCGTTTGGGATACTATTAGGACACATAATATGCAAGGAGAGTTTATTGGTTGATCCAGCCAAGGTTGCAGTCATTATTGGCCTAAGGGAGCCTACTAATAAAAATGAGGTGCATGGATTTTTGGGTCGTATAGGATATTACAGAAATTTTATCAAAGGATATGTAAAATTTGTCACACCATTGGAGGAGTTATTGAAAGGGAAAGGTACATTCTACTAAGGAGAACCGCAGCAACGCGCATTCGAGACATTAAAGGAAAAACTTACTACCGCACCTATTCTTCGTTTTCCTTTGTGGGAACAACCATTTCATGTACATGTTGACGCCTCTAGCATGGCCATTAGCATGGTGTTAGATCAACCTGGAGAAGGTATTATAGATCATCCCATGTATTTTGCTAGTATAAAGTTGACTCTTGCAGAACAAAATTACACCACTATAGAGCGCGAAGCTTTATCAATGATCTAAGTGCTACATAAATTCCACCAGTACCTATTAGCTACACCATTCTTCTTTTATACAGATCACATGGCATTGATGTATTTGGTAAATGAACATGTTCTACAAGGGCGCATATGTCGATGGGTGCTCTTATTTCAAGAATTTGATTTCACTGTTGTGGTGAAACCAGGGAAAAGTAATTATGGACTAGACCATCTATCCAGAATATAGTCAGGAGAAGAAGCACATGTAATTGAAGATACCATGTCATATGCACATTTATACAGGTTACTGTTATCCAATTTCACCCCCCCAGGGTTGAATTGATAACATACATCAGAATTATCAAGTCCCAGGAAAATTGATTGATCCAGGGAAAAAATCATGTTTCTAAGGTTCCCTCAGATATTTTTCTAACTCCCCTGGCCGAAGAAGGAAGGAGCAAGCTCTGAGAAAATGTGAAAATTTGCAGAAGACAGGCTCGAGCCAGAAAAAATCATGAAAAATGACTAAGTCCTAGTCCTTACAACAGTAGGGACGTGTGGGACAGAAAGACGCGGATCGGCCGAAAAGCCTCCAGGTGGCCCGCTAAGCATTTGGGACATGTGAGACAAAAGGACGCAACGGGCGCGGAAAGCTGATCCGGCCAAAGGAGGAAGCAAAATTGACTAACTGCTGAGCGGGACAGTTTGGGACATCTGGGCCGGAAGTACGCGAAGTGCGCGAACCGGCCGGATCGGCCGAAATGAGAGCAAACGGTCCGAAAGCAAATGGGACATGTGGGACAGAAGTGCACGAACCGGCCGGATCGGCCGAAATGAGAACAAACGGTCCGAAAGCAAATGGGACATGTGGGACAAATGGACGTGAACCGGCCGGATCGGAAGTTTTTGTCCCAGACAGCACTGGGACATCCGGGACAGAAAGGCGCGGTGGACGCGAAAGAGCCGACAGGCCCGAGAACCAACCAGATCACGACACGTGTCACAAGGGAGACAGTCCAAAAGTCAAAGGGAAAGTTTTTAAGGGTCAGCCCTAGCCAATCAAAAGAGGACATGTGTCCTATGGAACAGGGAATGCGGAGCTCGGGAAGGAGTTAGAGAATTTGGCAAGAGTTTTGGCCGAAAAGCTAAAAGCCAAGGTCTGCCCCGCGCCCCTGTCGGCCAATCAATGCATGCCACGTGTCCAAGTTTAAGGGGCCCACAAGGAAATTTCAAAAGAAATCCCACCGAAAGGTAGAGGAGAGAGAATCACGTGACCAATCAATGCGTGCCACGTGTCATCCAGGTGGCAGAGCGCGGGAAAATATTTCAAAACACGTTTTCGCCTGTTTTGTGCCCTAAATCTTTAGATCGCCATGACTTTTGATCCAGAGCTCGGATTTGCATGTTCTTTATATCAACGGAAAGCTTATGAAATTCTCTACATGATTCTGGGATCAATATCAAATTTTGGTGTAGTCTGGAGAGAGAAAATCAAGAAATGCCTCTGGCACGAAATAACAAGCAGAAGTAATGCTTCAACAAACAACTTTAATGCAACAAACAGTTCGCCGCTTCTACAGCCCGCCGTTTTGCCAGGATCCGCCGCTTCTGCTATAATGAGATGAATTGAATGCAACCTGGAGGTGGTTGGGGTAGATTCTAGATTTCCTCTCTCTTCCCTCTCTCATTCTTCTATATATTGTAAAGAGGAGCTTCTTTAAAAAGGTCGAACATTTTTTCTGTTTTGCCTCTCCCTTCTTCTCCTCAGGTGAATTTGTGGAGTTCAAACCTCTCATTTGAACTGTAATACTATTTTGCCTCATGGCGTTCTGTAGTGTATTGTATCAATCTTTGGAGCAAGTAATGCATGCCTGTGGAGGATTCTCAACCCTCTCTGTGTTTATTTTTACATCCCCCTGGTCTTTCACTGCAGGTTTTGTCATCTGTGCATGATCTTATATCACATTCAAATGGTCTGTGTTTACTGGAAAAATAGGTGTTCTTCATTCCTCGGTGCATCACCTCTATTAGCTTAGATTTATTTTATGCATCTTCTTACCTTGTCTCCTTGGCAGATTAGATTAGGTTTTGAGAAAACCCTCTGCATATTTCGTGTGCATCTAAATAGAGGAATAGGAACTAGCCTTCTCTGGAGAATCCTTTCTCAATTTTTCAAGTCCCACACTTGGAGAAAGGATTCAATGTTATGCAATCATACTGGATGCCAAAGTGATCAACCTAGAAACCTGATCTGCATCCAGGGGTGCTGTGATTTTGCACTAACAGTTTTGGCACTCCCGGTGGGACCTAGAGGTCTCAATTTTATTGCAACAAAGTTGATGTGCATCTGCTGCAATTTTCTTGCTTGAAAAGAGCTATTATTTGCATATCTGGCGACTCCGAGAGGAAGAATTAACTGGTTTCAGCAGTGCAGGCTTGAAAGCTTATGAGAAGAATCACAAGGTCAAGAGTTGGAGAAGAAGAAGTGCTGTTTGAATACCTGTAATTATCTCCAAGAAGAAGGCCAAGAGGAAGAAGGATTCAAAGGTCTCCATCTCCACCAAACATAACTCTCTCAACTCCTCCACCTGATCAGCCTTTCATTCAGTATACGAGGGTTTTAAGACCAATCAGAATGGTGCAACCAGTAAATCCCTTTGTCAACTTCACAAGCAGCAGCCCACTTGCTCTTAATGCGCAACATCCAGTCCCTATTGCAGCCTTGAAGAACATTCCCTACTTCACTGGGGAAAATCAGACTACTCCAGGTGATCATGTTAAAGATATTGCTAACCTTTGTGCAATCCATGAAATAGATGAAATGCAAGTGGCTGTCAAATTACTGGCATCCTCCTTCAAGGGTAAAGCATTACAATGGTTTAGGAGCCTTGGAGTTGGTTCTATCAAAAACTGGAATCAGCTGTGCATTGCACTTCACGAGTAATTTGGAGAGAAGGGAGACAACTTGTCTCTTTTGGAGCAGCTGACAACTATCAAGAGAGCCCCAAACAAGCAGCTGACTGACTTCAACTTCAGATTTCAAAGTTCTTGGGATAGGATTCCAGTGGCAGTCAGGCCAACAGTAGGAGGTGCTTTTCTATATTACCTTAAAGCTTTGAATTCTGATATTTCTATGTTGATTCAGTCCATGGGAGGCACAACAATCCCTATGGCTTATGGCATTGCCATTAGAGCCGAAAATTGTCTTATTCAAGCTGGTAAACTGGCTCCTAGGCCTCCCATGCCCTTGTATCCAAACTTAGAAAATCCAAGCACTAGTCAAGCGCCCACTTTGGCTCCTATTCCAACCCCTAGAAACCAAAGTTCAAATGAAACTTCTACTTCATCCTCTAGTGCCCCAAATGAGCTTCAAGAGGTCATGAAACAGTTGCAAAACCTAGGCAATGAGCTGGTTACTCTCAAGAGGCAGCAAGCCCAAGGTTTCAGACCTTCCTATCAACCCCAAGCTCAGCCTAATAGGCAGCCATACCAACCACAAAGACCACCTAATCCAGCTGCAAATATGAATCAAAATCAAAGCCAAGTAAGGCCTCCTGCCAATAGACCATTCCAGCCCTATAATCCAAATGCCATATCTGCCTCTAAGGCATTAGTACCAGCACAAAACAACATTTCCCAGGAGTATGATTGGTGTTTTCCATGTAATGAGCCTCATAATCAGTCCATGTGCTTCAATGGTGCTTTGACTCAAGCTTTAATGGTAACAACTACTGGTGTGGAGGGTGAGAACAGTCAAGAAAACAAGCAACAACAAGAAACATTCCAACAACAATCAGCCCCAAATGACACCACATTGGTAAATTGGCAAGCAGAGGATTTTTGTGGCATGAATCAGGTAGTTTCTCAAGGTGTTGTAGCAAACACAAGGTCAAAAAGGAGAAATTTGGGTGAAGAACAGCCATTAGCCCCAGCCAATCCACAACCTTCCACGGCTCCACAAATGATTGGCAAGCAAAGTCCCGTTTCAAATGCACAAGGACAGCCAAGAACAGCCCCTAGGCCAGCTCAAATGCCAGTTGTTACTGCCCACATACAAGGAGTAAATGTGCAAACCAAGGGATAGCAGAGAGATCCTTCATCACCATTCAGTATCATTGATCAGATGAAGAAGACAAACGTCAATATATCTATGTGCGAATCCCTATCCATCCCAGGCCAAAGAGATCTGCTACAAGCTGCCATGAAGGATTGGCCAACTTCGAATCAGCAGGTTCAGATGCAAGAAAAAGTGCTTACAAATGCTGCCCAATCTGAAGGAAATCATGGAGCACAACAAGGTAAAATGTTGAAGCCCCCCCCTTTCTATGTTTCGTTAATCATTGGAAATCAGCTAGTGCACAATTGCATGATAGACTCCGGGGCAAGTAGCTTACTAATGCCCAAACAGATAGCCGATCAGCTAGGGATCTAGTATGAAATAACATCTAAGGGAGTAGTGCAGCTGGATGGGACAGCAATAGCAACAGTTGGAGTGATTAGAAATTTGAGTCTTACCTTGCATGCATGTCCAAATGTTGTTGTTCTACAAGATGTGTCAGCCATAGACCTTCCACCACTCTTTGCCCTATGCTTGTCAAGGGAATTCACTGCCAAGATTGGGGGATATTTGTCCGCTGATTGGTCACACATGCTATTCAGAACGAGATATGGAACTAAGGCCACAATCAGATCTGAACCTATTGCAAACTTCCATATTGAGCCCTACACTCTAAGTCAGATTAATGCCAATTGCTCGGCATTTGATCAAGAAGATCACCCTAGCACTGATGAAGCTGACACTAAGGTTGGAAGTATCCCAGATTTGACTCTTGATGAATGGGCAAGCAAAGTGCATGCATGTGATCCTTATCAATAAATAGAAGAATTTGAGCTAGGGGTCTATTGTATACACGAAGGAAGTCAACCTATTCCTAGCATCACCAAGCCAAACCACAAGGATAACAATGAGGTATGGCAGCTATTTTTTGATGGATCAAGGAGTAGACAAGGTGCAGGAGGTGAAGTCGTGCTTGTTTCACCTCAAGGAGTAAGGTACTATTCATCTTTTAGATTTCAATTTGCATGCTCCAATAACACTGCTGAATATGAAGCCTTGGTGAAAGGGATGCATTGGGAAATCAAGAAAAAAATAAAGAACTTGTAAGTTTTTGGGGACAGTGAATTGATTGTAAATCAGGTCAAGGGACAGCATGCTGCCAAAAATGACCTACTCAGGTGCTACAAGAACAGGGTGTGGGACCTCATGGAAGATTTTGAGGGTTTCGGCATCAAAGCCATTCCTAGGAAAGAGAATCAAGCTGCTGACAGGCTTGCAGGAGTAGGGGAAACCTTTGACATTGTAGAAAACATTCAACAAGACAAGGTACAGCCAAACATCCACGTGATTGTGAGGCCTTCAGTGCCGGATAACGATGTCAGTTGGCAAGTATTTGAGAATGACCAGCAAATCATCCATTTTTTGCAAGAAGAAGCTGAGTTCTCAACTAAGAATCAAGAAAAGTTGGAACAACAGTATGGTGACCAAGTGATACAGCTGAGAACTGACAAGCTGCCCAAGGGACTTATCACTTTGGAGTCCATTTTTAACCCCAATGATCAGTTTAGAAAGGAGAAAGCAAACATTCAGGTCAAGAGAGAAGATTCGGTATCCATCTTGGTAGAAGAGAACAAGCCATTGCAAATTGGAAAGATGACAACTGAGCAAGAAAGATGTGAGTTCATACAGCTATGTCAAGAATTCCCTGACGTGTTTGCTTGGAGCTATGAAGACTTGAAAGGTTTCAATCCCAACTTAGCTCAGCATACCATCGAATTGGATCCAAATACTAATCCTGTCAGGCAGAAACAGAGACCAGTCAATCCACACATGGAGCCTCTCATGAGGAAAGAATTGGACAAGCTGATTGAGTCAAGAATCATATTCCCAATCAAGCATTCTAGTTGGGTTGCCAACTTAGTTCCAGTCAGAAAGAAGAGCGGAGAGATCAGGTTGTGTGTTGACTTCAGAGATTTGAATAGAGCCTCTCTCAAGGACCATTATCCACTCCCTTCCATGGAGAAAATATTGCAGGTCGTAGCTGGTTCAGAAAGGTTTTCACTACTTGATGGTTACTCAGGCTACAATCAGATTATGGTAAAGGAGGAAGACCAGTTCAAGACAGCCTTCACAACCAAATGGGGCACATATGCTTACAAGAAGATGCCATTTGGACTGTCGAACGTCGGAGAAACATTCTAGCGAGCTATGGATATGGCATTCAAAGGCTTGATCAACAAGATAGTGTTGGTATACCTAGATGATATCACTGTCTTCTCAAAGAATGCAGCAGACCATCTCTTTCACCTCAGGCAAGTGTTTCAGAGGTGTAGAAGGTTTGGAGTGTCTTTGAATCCTAAGAAGTGCATCTTTCTTGCACATGAAGGGAAGCTCCTTGGCCATATTGTCTCCAAGGAAGGACTAGCAATTGATCCAGAGAGGGTTGAAGCCATAAGAGCACTACCATTGTCAAGCCACAAGAAAGCCCTTCAGAGTTTCCTGGGAAGGATAAACTTTGTTCGGAGGTTTGTCCCAGATTTTGCGGCCCTTGTCAATCTCATCACCAAAATGTTAAGGAAGAGCATGGCTTTCAAGTGGACAGCGGAAGGCAAGGAGAGTTTTAAAGCAATCAAGGAAGCCATCTCTCAAGCACCAACTCTCATCAACCCGGACTTCTCCAAGGATTTCATCCTCTATGCATTTGGAGGTAATGACACTATTTCTGCCATTTTGGTACAACAGAACAAGGATAATGATGAGCAGCCAATCGCCTTCTTCAGCCAGAGCCTAGATGACTATGAGGTGAAGTAATCTTTTATTGAGAAGCACGTGCTTGCAGTAATCAGAAGCTTGAAGAAATTCAAGCACTTAGTCTCAAACAACAAGGTCCAACTGCTGGTCTCTCATGCTGGGGTTAAGGATTTCCTCCTCAACAAAGATTTGAACGAGAAAAGGGCAGGTTGGATCACCCGTGTCATGGAGTATGACATTGAGATCAAGATCACCAAGCTGGTAAGAGGGAAAGGATTGTGTGAGCAGCTGGTTTTGGGGAAGCAAAAAGAAGTATGCAACGAAGAAGAAGCTATTTTGACAGTTCAAGACAGCCATGAACCGAGTGGTAGGCAAGAAGAAGACAATGCTGCCTCGACTCCTTGCTGGACCCAAGGCATTATGCACTTCCTACAAACAGGCCTATGCCCTCCAGAAATGAGCAAAGCAAAGAGGAGATACTTCAGGTTGCAGGTTGTTCCATATACCATCATTGATGGAGTTTTGTTCAAGAAGGATGTGAATGGAGTGCTGCTGAGATGCATTAACACAGGTCAGATCCAAAGGGTATTAAAAGAGTTTCATGATGGACCAGCTGGTGGCCATTTTGCACCAAGAGTGACAGCTCTAAAAATCATGAAGGCTGGTTATTATTGGCCTAAAATCTTTAGTGATTGCTATGCATGGATCAAGAGATGTAAGAATTGTGCATTCTTCACAGGAAAAGAGAGACTCGCTGCCCTTCCATTACATCCAATCTCAGTTGACCATCCATTCATGCAATGGGGTTTAGACTTCATTGGAGCCATCAATCCCAATTCAAGCCAAGGGCACAAATGGATTTTGACAGCCACGGACTACTTCACTAGATGGACAGAAGCAGTAGCACTCAAAGAGGCAAATGAGTCTAGCATCTTGGACTTTTACGAGGGGATAACTACCAGATTTGGTGTACCTGCTGCAATAATCTTTGATAATGCATTGGCATTCATTGGATCTAAGGTGACTGAGTGGGCTGTCAAGAACAGGATCTACCTAAGCACTTCATCAAACTATTACCCTCAAGGTAATGGCCAGGCCGAGTCTACAAACAAGAACTTGCTGAGGATCATTAGGAGGACTCTTGATGAGAATTAGAGGGCTTGGCATACCAAACTGAAATCAGCCTTATGGGCTGATAGGATCACTCCCAAAAGATCCAAAGGTAATTCTCCATTTAATCTTGTCTATGGAAGAGAGGCAATCTTTCCCATGTCACTTAAGTTGCCAACATTGGAACTCATGAAGCAGCTGGAGTTTCTTGAATTTGAGCCTATGGAGGTGAGATATGCAGAGTTGATGGAGCTACAAGAGATCAGAAATCAGGCATCCCAAGCAATGGAAAAGGATCAAGCTTTGATCAAGAAGACCTTTGACAGAAAGGCCAAGGATAGATCTTTTCAAGTTGGAGATCTAGTGTTGAAATGGGATGCAGATCGGGAAAAACCAGGAAGGAATTTCAAATTTGATGCCATTTGGAGTGGCCCATACATGGTCATGAAGCGCAAGAGCAGCAATGCTTTCCAATTGGCCTCATTGGATGGTGAAGAACTGCAGATTCCAGTCAATGGAATCTATCTCAAGCGTTGCCTCTAGAGGGAAGTTCACTACCTTGTAAATATTAATTAGATTTTCATTCCTCCAAGTGCTTGTGCACATTGTCCTGTTGTAGTTAGGTTTCAGTTCTCCTAAGTGCTTCGGCACAGGTTTTGCTGCCCTCAGGTTGTTTTCTACAGTTCAGAGTGTTGTTGGAGAAGAAGTTGCAGTATCAGGCTCGGGATCAGATATCAGGTTGGTTTCAGGTTATTGCTTATGACTCCATGCCCAATGGATTGCTTCAGGCAACTGGTCTTTTCATCTAGCAGGTAGATGACCCCGCTGAGTCGCCAAATTGTTATCCAATTTCACCCCCCCAGAGTTGAATTGATAACATACATCAGAATTCTCAAGTCCCAGGCAAATTGATTGATCCAGGGCAAAAATCATGTTTCTAAGGTTCCCTCAGATATTTTTCTAACTCCCCTGGCCGAAGAAGGAAGGAGCAAGCTCAGAGAAAATGTGAAAAGTTGCAGAAGACAGGCTCGGGCCAGAAAAAATCATGAAAAATGACTAAGTCCTAGTCCTTACAACAGTAGGGACATGTGGGACAGAAAGGCACGGATCGGCCGAAAAGCCTCCAGGCGGCCCGCTAAGCATTTGGGACATGTGGGACAAAAGGACGCAGCGGGCGCGGAAAGCCGATCCGGCCAAAGGAGGAAGAAAAATTGACTAACTACTGAGTGGGACAGTTTGGGACATCTGGGCCGGAAGTACGCGAAGCGCGCAAACCGGCCGGATCGGCCGAAATGAGAGCAAACGGTCCGAAAGCAAATGGGACATGTGGGACAGAAGTGCGCGAACCGGCCGGATCGGCCGAAATGAGAACAAACGGTCCGAAAGCAAATGGGACATGTGGGACAAATGGATGTGAACCAGCCGGATCGGAAGTTTTTGTCCCAGACAGCACTGGGACATCCGGGACAGAAAGGCGCGGTGGACGCGAAAGAGCCGGCAGGCCCGATAACCAACCAGATCACAACACGTGTCACAAGGGAGACAGTCCAAAAGTCAAAGGGTGAGTTTTTAAGGGTCAGCTCGAGCCAATCAAAAGTGGACACGTGTCCTATGGAACAGGGAATGCGGAGCTCGGGAAGGAGTTAGAGAATTTGGCAAGAGTTTTGGCCGAAAAGCTAAAAGCCAAGGTCTGCCCCGCGCCCCTGTCGGCCAATCAATGCATGCCACGTGTCCAAGTTTAAGGGGCCCACAAGGAAATTTCAAAAGAAAGCCCGCCGAAAGGTATAGGAGAGAGAATCACGCGACCAATCAATGCGTGCCACGTGTCATCCAGGTGGCAGAGCGCGGGAAAAGATTTCAAAACACGTTTTCGCCTGTTTTGTGCCCTAAATCTTTAGATCGCCATGACTTTTGATCCAGAGCTCGGATTTGCATGTTCTTTATATCAACGGAAAGCTTATGAAATTCTCTACATGATTCTGGGATCAATCTCGACTTTTGGTGTATTCTAGAGAGATAAAATCAAGAAACACCTCTGGCGCGAAATAACAAGCAGAAGTAATGCTTCAACAAACAACTTTAATGCAGCAGACAGTTCGCCGCTTCTACAACCCGCCGTTTTGCCAGGATCCGCCGCTTCTGCTATAATGAGATGAATTGAATGCAACCTGGAGGTGGTTGGGGCAGATTCTGGATTTCCTCTCTTTTCCCTCTCTCATTCTTCTATATATTGTAAAGAGGAGCTTCTTTAAAAAGGTCGAACATTTTTTCTGTTTTGCCTCTCCCTTCTTCTCCTCAGGCGAATTTGTGGAGTTCGAACCTCTCATTTGAACTGTAATACTATTCTGCCTCATGGCATTCTGTAGTGTATTGTATCAATCTTTGGAGCAAGTAATGCATGCCTGTGGAGGATTCTCAACCCTCTCTGTGTTTATTTTTGCATCCCCCTGGTCTTTCACTGCAGGTTTTGTCATCTGTGCATGATCTTATATCACATTCAAATGGTATGTGTTTACTGGCAAAATAGGTGTTCTTCATTCCTTGGTGCATCACCTCTATTAGCTTAGATTTATTTTATGCATCTTCTTACCTTGTCTCCTTGGTAGATTAGATTAGGTTTTGAGAAAACCCTCTGCATATTTCGTGTGCATCTGAACAGAGGAATAGGAACCAGCCTTCTCTGGAGAATCCTTTCTCAATTTTTCAAGTCCCACACTTAGAGAAAGGATTCAATGTTATGTAATCATACTGGATGCCAAAGTGATCGACCTAGAAACCTGATCTGCATCCAGGGGTGCTGTGATTTTGCACTAACAGTTACAATGAGTGCCATCAAAACTAGATGACATTGTTTTCTTTCTACAAATAGGGATGGCACCAGAGGGAATGAAATCCTTGGAGAAGAAACAACTTGCTATACGCGTAGCCCCTACATGTTAATCAGTGGTGACCTGTACAAATTAGGCTGAGATGAATTATTACACTGTTATGTATTGGAAGATGAGCGAACGAATATTATGGAATAAGCTCATGGTGGTATTGCAGGTGGCCACTATGCCAGTGATGCCACTGCACACAAGATTCTACTTGCTGGATTATGGCGGGAGACCCTGTATAAAGATTGTAAGGAATTTTGTAAGGCTTGTGATCATTTTCAATGCCTTGGGAAACCAGGTCAATGAGATGAAATGCCTCTAAGACCCATTACTATTGCAGAACCGTTTGAGAAATGGGCTATAGATTTTGTGGGTCCTATTACACCAGCTACGCACAGAACTAGATCATGCTACATCATAACTTACATAAATTATATGACCAGGTGGGTAGAAGCAGCACCTACAAAGGATTGTATAGTGGCCATATCAGTCAGGATTCTTTGGGAAAATATTATTACAAGGTATGAATGTCCTTTAAGTTTGACCAGTGATAGGGGCACACATTTTCTTAATGAGACAATCATAATTCTATTGGATGAACTTATGATTTCACACCATAATACTACACCCTATCATCCTCAGGAAAATGGGACTTCTAAGGATTTCAAAAAAAAATTGAGCCAGACATTGACAAAAATATGTGATGTTGGAAGAAAGGATTGGGATGATAAGGTATTTGCAGTACTTTGGGCATATCGGACAACATATAAAAGTTTGAACAAAGCCACACCATTTCAGTTAGTGTTTGGCACAGAAGCCACTCTTCCTATGGAATTTATGTTACCTTCTTTGCATATTGCACGCGTTGGAGGTCTTGCTGATGAGCAAGACTTAGTAGAATGCATTAAACAATTAATCCAATTGGATGAATGACAAGCCATAGCACGTTGGAGTCAAAACAAGAAAAGGCCAGGTAGAAAGCATGGCATAATAGACACATTAGGGGTAAAAATCTTTAGATAGGACAGATGGTGCTCCTTTATGATTCTAAATTTTTGCACCATCCAAAAAACTTAAGGTACATTGGTTGGGGTCGTACGTTATCACAAACATACTCAAATCAGGCGCTTGTCAGTTAGAAGCCCTTGATGGAATACGGTTACCCGGTTACTTCAACGGAAGTAGGCTAAAGCCCTATTATAAATAAGTCTTCTTGGTGTTCATAATAAGGTAGTGTTGCCATTTATATTAGGGTTTTAATTCTACATTCCCTTTATATGTTTCCTTCTTTGTTGGTATGCTTTGTCAATTTAGTTGGTCTGTTTGTGTAATAAGCGAGTTTATGCATCAAAAGCTAATTACAATTTGAATATTTTTTATGCGCAGAGGACTGCACACACCCTTAGTGTGGGGTAGGTTGTTGATATCCAGGTACATGACTGATGGAAATAATTCCATATGAAAGGAACTATCTACGGGTGCTATTCAAGGTTGAAAAATTGAAAAAAAAAAAATCTTCTGGATACAAGGACCATAGATAGAGATGAATGAAGAAACAAGTATAACACGAGGTAAGCAGGGCCCAGGAAGACTACCAATGGAAGGTACAGTGATGAGGTACTCAAGCACATGGAAGCACACTAAAGAGAAGTCTACAGCCAAAAGGTAGAAGGGCACGTTGGAAGGTTATAGCTTGGGTGTGAAGATGTACCACGTGGAAAGAATGAAAATGGTCAGTTAATGAGAGGATTATTGGTAGGTGGAGAAGTAATAAATGCACTACATTTTTGAAAATCTATATAAGGACATGATGTGAGTTCATTTTTACCATTGTAATCGTGATAATTTGAAAATGATCCAAATGTGACCAAGCTGCAAGAAGATTGTATTCAGGTGTGAAGAGTGTGAATCGAGACGTGGAGACAAGAAGATTATGTCCGTAGAGGAATCTTACATTCTCACAGTTGATAGAGGATTTGAGCGAAGGGAAGGCATGTAAAAAATGAGTTAGGGAATGTAATTATAAATGAGCTAGGGCATGTTGAATTTCGATCTAGGGTTTGGAGATTTGCACTAGGGTTGCAAGAGATAAAAGGTCGAGTTTTTGGAGTTGGAAGAAAAGCAGAGATTATTTTCAGATGGCACCAAAGAAAGCACCCGCAGCAGGAGATAAAAGGAAAGAAAAAGGTCAAAGTGGAGGATGAAATTGACCCCTAAGAGTAATTCTCTCAGAAATGCAGTATCCAAAGGGCATGATTATGGGAAAAGAATGGGATTCCCATATCCACCAATGTAAAATCAACGACTACAACCATCGAACATCAGATAATAAGAAGGAGCTCGATGCATTGCTAAGCACGAAAATGAACAAGCACATGGCAGAGGATATGCCAATATATGATGACACTAGTGAGAAGTTGCTAAAGTAGAATGGAGTCTACCAGCTGTATGAGCTACCATATTTGGAAAGTATGAACCATTTTATCGATGGCTAATGAGCAGAGTCCATGAGGACTTCTTCTACTTCGTCGGATGGAGGGTAAGAATCACAGCTTCTTTGATTTCAATGGTGACAAGACTAAAGGCCTCGGGGTTGGATCTGGATAGTGATTTAATGGATAAAGCTGCAATCATAGAGACGAGGAAGGATCTAGGGTATGCCAAGGGTCCGCACGGCTATGGACATTGACAAGTTCAAGAAGTACCCAGTAGTGCAAGTAGCTGCACATCTTGTGACAAAGCCGAATGACCAAGGAAGGGGTCACAGGTAAACACAATGTGATTGCATGTCGCCAAGAAGATGTCTCAAGGAGTGATCTACAATATTACAGATCACATAGCAAATACATCATCGAAGAAGCACGGACATATGACATAATAATTTTTGGTGTTGCGTTATTGTCCCTTAGTATTCATGGATATTGGGGTGCTTGATGGGCCAAAGGAGAAGATTTGGGATTACCCCATGGAACAAAAATCACCAACGGAAATGTTTGGCAAGTACCTATGTGACGGATCAATGAGTGGACCATTCAAGCAGAAGGCAAGAGATGTGGTAGGATAGACTTTGTGCGGGTGTTTGAGGAAGAGTGGCACATACCCAAGGATTTTCCTTCGGTGGTGTGTAAGGTAGTTCAGTTTGTAGTATACCAACATTTTTGCATCACATGATTTGCGATGAAGGATGGAGCTTGGAACCCATGGTGTAAACTATTGTATGCCTTCATAATAAGGTATTTCTAGGCATCAGTCCATCAATTTTCATATGCGCGCCGCTTAACCTTCAATGCAGACAAGGTAGATTGTGATTACCACACTCTGAGGAAGAAGTATGTATATCTAAGGCATAATGCATACATTGAAAGACTTATTTCATATATTATAAGCATGAAACCAGTGAGCTTGGCAGTTGGGGACACCGGAGCAGTGCTTGTGTACCTATAACTCAAACCCAAGCTAGAGAACGCTAATTATGTGGAGAATGATTTCACGCTTCCAGGGCTGCCAAAGGGTAAGCATACAATGGAAAATGTTACAACACCCAAGCCCACAAAAACAATTCAAGTCATTGATGAAGAGGAGAAGCATTAGGATAATGGTGGTTTGGAACACAAAGGTAGAAGACAGCGTCCAAATGAGGATGAAGCTGAGCGCCCAACTACTCCACCTCGGCCACAAGAGGAATATGATGAGGACTTGGATGTGGTCCAAGGAGAGCACCGATTCAAGAGAGTATTCATGAGAACAAGGAACCAAGGTGCTACTTTGAAAACAATGCACATATCATCTCGATTCTCTCCACAGAAGGAGACAACTGAGAAAATAAAAAGGAAAATAAAGTTGAATGAGGAAGTAGAAGAGTCGGAGGAGAGCACACCCAATTATCCTACACCTCCAGAGAATGTAGAGGAACAAAAAGACGAGGAAATGAAGGATGGAGAAGAGGGAGAAAAAGGGACAGAAAAGACAACAACTAAGACGGCTCAGGACATAGCAGCACAAGTTCCAAATCTTGAAGCCCAAGTTCCTAAGCAGCATAGATCAAGAAGAACAAGTGGGAAGTATATTCCACCAGCCATGGGCTACACCGAGGACACAGGTAAAATTATTCACGCCCATTTCCAGAGCACAATGGCATAAAAGGAGTTATACGGATGGGAGTTAATGGATGAAGATATGGCAACAGTGTGCACAAGGAAGCAATTTTCATGGTCGATGCACACGCACATGGATGAACCAGAATTTGATGTGTGTGAGGAGTCATGTGTATTAAGGATGTTGAAAAACACACCTCAGGCAAGACACATAACAGTAAATCCTACTGTTATATCAGATGAACAGGTGAGGCAATGCTTTGGTGAAGGTCTCGACAGAGGTCACATGTCGGAATATGGATAAAGCTGCCACAATTAGGGTGCTGAGGGAGTAGATCAAGACTAAGAATGAGGAGATAGCGCACCTAAAATAGGAAAAATACTTGGCACAGAAGAATAATTTTGTGTTTATCAGCATGACAGAGAATATTGGTGACAATTTCATGAAGGCTAGGCCACACTTAGAGCCAAAGGTACCCAAGACAATTCCTTCAGTAATACATTATGACAGTACATTGGTGGAGTTAGTGCTTGAAGATGAACCTCTGCGCATGCCTGAGCCAAAGGATCCAGCATAGGAAGCAGAGTGAGAAAAGGATTTAGTGATGCAGAATATTGCATCATATGAAGGATTACTTCAGATCTTGCAGGAGGAACTCAAGAAGGCGGATCAAGTGCTGAATATTTGTACAATGCCAGAGGCTGTTATAAGGACCAAGATTATTTTGGAAAACAATGAGGTCTTGAAGGCCATGAAGGATGAGACATTGGGTTGCACAGAACGGTTAGCACTTGTTTAAGCGGAAGCATGAGGCCCTTACAGACACTCAGGAACCTCACAGGGAAAGGCTAGATGAGCTTGGCAAACTCATCACTCAAAAGATGGACTTGTTGGAAGGGAGAATGACTGGCATGTCTAGCATTGTGTTGGTCTTACAGAATGAAAAAGGAGAGATTACAAGGGATGAATTAGAGTCAATTTCAGTGGATATTCTAGATAAAGCAGAGGCCATGCTCAATGACTAATAGACCTTAGAGGTAGAGATAAAATAGGAATATCCAAAATTGATTATTCAAGTTGTAGAAGAATATATTGCAAGTAAAGACATTATTTTATTCATCAAAATTCTTTCTATTCTTCGATTTATATTCTTTGATTCATTTTTAGAGACAACCATTTCCGGGGCGGAAATGAGACTAGTGTGGGGTAATGTTGATAAGTCAGAATCTGACACTTAGTGAAGAAAATAAAGAAGGTTCATGCGGGAGAGCAGAGCACATTCAAAGGCGCGGAAGCATCAAAAAGGATCTCGTGCAGAACAGAGATAGATTTGGGACTTAGCCATTTTTATGATGAGGATATATTTTTGGAGATTGCATGCAAAGCACTCAAACTGATTGGAGTCTTGTGCAACATGCATTGGCTATTTTTGGATGATCAGCTATGAATCTTTTTACATGGATGTGAGCTAAAGATAGAATGGTGAACTGATAGTTGACTAAGGGAGATCTATTGTTAACACTCTTACATGTAAGCCTATTTTTGTAACGGTGCGTGGCTAATAATAGCATGTGACCTATTTTGGAATTAGATAAGTGGTGAAGGTAAATTCCCCACCCTTATAAATATGTATTTTAACTGTGTAGCAGAGAGGGCATAGATATACATGTGATAACTAGGGTAAAATGAGATTATGCTGCTAGATCTATTACGCGTGATGAACGTATACTACTGTGATTGTAAGGAATCTTCCATGTATTTACTACAATTAATATAATGGGGATTATGGACTGAAACAAGGTGTTATCAAGGTTATATTTCAGTATTGCATTATGGTTATCTATTAAGTTTGTTATGTTCTAGATCTAGATCTGAATATGTACTGTAGGAAGATATATTAGCCATAGATCTGAATGATTAAAGTCTTCATCATTCTAACATCTTGCAACAACAACCCTAAAGAGGGGGCCTGGTACCTTTGTGCACTTTGGGTGAGTGCTCAGTCTAGGCTCAGTGATGTGTCAGCGTGCCTGGGCTTGTATTACTGAATTCTAGGCTGCATCAAAGACATTAAATCAAATGTATTGATATGAAGATTTAATGGTGTCTAGCCATCATCTAACGCAGTAGTCCAGTGGATTCACCACCTCTTGGACAGAAAACTGTAAATTTTTCCTTTGTGTTTAAGGTTTCTTTATTGTCACTATTTTAATGAACAGCAGGATTACCAGAGAGTTATCAATGAGGGCCCTTGGTTTCGAGGTTCTACATGAATTTTTACTACCCCTTGGTTTCCATATTTTGACCCAAATAATTTCTCCATCACGCGGGTTCTAGTTTGGGTAAGGGTTACCAAATCTTCCCCTTCATTTTTCTTGCTCACTGAAGGAAATTAGGAACTCCTAGGAAGATTCATCAAAGAAGATAGTCAGAGGTAGTGGAGTGGTCTGTACACTTTTGTTAGAATTTGCGTTGAAGTTGATCTCAGTAAAGGATTTTTAGATAGGATGACCCTCAAAATGGAGGATACAAGTTACTATAATATTATCGACTATGAAAATACATATTTAAGATGTTGAAATTGCATAACAATGAATCATCTCCATGTTTCCTGTCCTCAGAAGAAATCCCCTAAAAAAAAGGAGAAATTCCCAAGCATTGGATCCCACTCGATTTAGAAAAAGATGACGATACAGAAGAAGATGATGATTCTGACTTGGAGGATCAATGAGTTTATAGCTACAGCTCCTCCAGTTGCAGCTACAGCTCCCTTCAGCTGTAGCTACAACTCCTTCTACTACAGCTAATGTCTCTTCATTTTTAGGCATTCCAGATTCATATCCTCTTAAAGAGGTTGGGAAGTTACTAGTTATCACCCCCTCTTCGGAAGGACCCTCTCCGGTGTCAAATTGGACCCATGAATCTGATCACTCTGACTTGGATAAGGATTGTGTCCTCCCCCTTGTTGGATCCTCAACCTTAGACTTTTCAAAATACAACCCTCTTATTTCTGAAATGCTTCTGCAGGAGAAATGGCAATTAGTGTACTCAAGGAAGGGAAATAAGGGAAGGCATTGATTTCCCCCTACCTCTCCCTTTCCCCTTTATGTCCTGCATCTCTTTTTTCTTCTCGGTTTTGTAGCCTTCTCGAGCTGCAGCTCCCCTCCTTTCTTTGTTCTTCCTTTTATTACCACTGAGTGCGATTGCTCTGGAAGTGTTTCTTCTCTTTCTTGGTTGTTGTTGGTTACCTATTTTGTTGGATAGTAGTTGTTCCTTTATTTTGTTTCTCTTCTTTTCTTCTTTGTTTCAGGCCCTCCTAGTCCTCTTCTCCATTTTCCTTCAAGCATCTTCTCTTCCTTTCTTCATTGTTATATTTGGCCATTGGGGTTCTTTGTATAAGGATGTGGGTCTTTTCAACACCCTCAACCCTTTACCAATTTCCAAAAAACATTTCAATACCAGATAAGTTTAGAGTAAAAGAAGTATTGTATATTAATTTTGGATATTTAGGGGATATATGTTAACTACTAAATAACATTGTTGAATGAAAGTCAATCATACAACCAATAGAAAAAGGGATCCATTAAATGAATAATTGTGGAATAAATGCCTAGTTAAATTTTTTGTGATTAGTGGTTTCGGAGAGGGCCTTCATTGTGGTTTAACCTTATGAAATTCAAATTTAAATAAAATTATAATTAAAAGAAAAACTTTAATCGCATAAAGATATATATATATATATATATATATTTGGAATGGAAAATCTAATTATTACATTTAAAATAATTTAATATTTAAATTTAATATTAATTTTTAAATGTAATTAAACTTGATTATGATGTTTTAAATCAGTTTCATTTTAATATTTTATATCTTCTCAAATTTGATTTTTAAATTTTAAATTTGACATACTTTTTTGGAGATGGATTTCTTGTTTATATAAAACCACTTTCTTAGAAAATGATAAAATGGCATGCAAAATAGAAAACAAATAAATGTGAGGTTAAACTCCATCTAATTTTGTGTTTTTTGTATTCATTTCAAACAAATATATCATCTATATAAGTTTAGATGATGTACCTCCTTGAATACATATGAAGCATATATTTTTGTTAAAAAATTATTTCTAATAAATAGATTGATTTATTTTGAATAAATAAATAGTTTTATTTTTCATCAATTTATATTTGATAATTGAACTCAAGGTCTTGGGCTATTGGTGAGTTACAAGTAGTTTGTAATCATCAACCCAAGTTCCATTCCCATTGAGTTCATTGGATGCTTTCGATAAGTGACCATGGGGGACACTTTGAGGTAGGGGTCAAACTTCTCCATATGGATCAAGTGGAACTTAGCGGGGCACTCCGAATGCAGATCACTCGGTGGACATTAAGGACCCAAGCTCACCCCCATGTCCCACTTAGAGAAAGTACTACACCACTCCAATTCATAGCTCTAGTATAATAAATTTGTTTAAGGAACCAAAATTTTATCCCCCCTAAGTATTGTAAAGTCAATTTTGATGGAGCTTCCAAAGGGGACCTAGGTCTTTCAAGGGCAGGGAGTATAATTTGTAATGAGCATGGTGAATTGATTATCGTTGGTCTGTTCCATATGCAAGACGGTACTTGCAACATAGCTAAAGCATAGGCTCTCCTCTTCAGGTTGAAACTGGTAGTGGAATGTGGGAGCTTCCACCTATCCATCGAAGGGGATTCACAGGTCATTATCTAGGCTATAAATAATGGTAAAGATTTGCATTGGGCCTTCGATGATTTCTTTTCTAACATCCTTTTTTGGCTAGCCAAGTTGGAAACATGGAAAATTAGGCACGTCCTAAGAGAGGCCAACTCGATTGCTGAGCTGTTGGAAAATAAGGGGGTGACACAAACAAAGGAAATGATTGTCTCTAGAAACAGAGCAAAGTGGCAAGGTCTAGTGGTGATCATTGAATAGGACACCCATCCCAATAATTCCTAGGCATGCCAAGCGGGGCTCATGTGACCATTTCTGTAAGACAAAGGAGCTCATTTCATTTCCATTCATTATTGGCTCTCACTTTTGGATTTCTACGTGTATCGGGCCAACATTTGGTTGTTGTCTCATGGCGATTCCTTGGGCTCCCATCCTTTATTTGAAAGGAGAATTCAAGGAAATGGAATTTTATGGTTCTGTATCCAAAGCCCGAGTTAAGAAAGTTTTTCACATTGGTTTTGGCTCGGTCTGCAATGTCATAGAGTGCATCATTGGGGAGAAATACCTTCAGGGGAGTGGAAAAGAAAGGGTTAACATAGAGATAGCCTCAATTTGTGTCTCCAATTTACTATTAATATGCAAAAACAAAGAGGAGACGTTGTTGATTACTAGCAATATGATACATCCAAAGCATGCAGTAGGGTTAGAAGAAGTGGTTGCCAATTTTAGTATACCCTCTACTTTCTTTCAGGCATCTGTGGAGGGGGATCCCAACTTAGATGTCTGGGCCCAAATGACGGAGCTGACAAGGAGGAATGTAGTGCTCCTAGAGTTCATAGTGACGGTCCATAAGATTTACAAAATGAAGGGTTCCAGCCCTATGTCCATTCAACCATTAAACATGGATTCCCTGGTCACTCCCATTAGCCCAATTCCTTCTCTTTTGTCTCAATTTCTGGCCAAGGGAAAATCCTACTATGTTTTCCTTTTGAAAGTGGAAAAGCTAGGAGAAGTCAGGCGTAGATCCAACCTACACAAAATGAAAGGATATTCTATGGATGTGGCCGAGGTCAGTGGGAAGAAGCAGGTGGTTTCTGACTCTCAGGTCAAGGTGGGAAACCATAGGACTTGTTAGATTAGTGATATAGTATAGTCTGTTGTTATTGATATATAGTATAGATTTTTGTAGTTTTGTCTTCAGGGTGGTTGAAATTAATGCAAAATGTATTAGTTACCTTGTATTTTGATTGATGATAATACTATAAGGGTGGGGTCCCCTTAACCCCCCAGTTTATAGCTCTGGTAAAAGCGTTTACTTATAAAAAAATTATATTTGACAATTATTCATTATCAATTCTTGGTAATTTTTTTATGAATAAGTAACACAACTTTCACTTTTCCAATTTTAATATAATAATTTTTTATTTTAAATATTATTATTTTTAAAAATCTAATCCTCTCAAAAACTTAGTATTTATTTCATTTATTGATGATTGAAGTAAAATGAAACAAATGTAGATTTTATTCCCATCAATAATTTTTTTAAATAAAACTAAATTTTCCAATGTTAATTACTTGTCATCATTTAATATTTTAGTGATGTATTATCAACCATACAATGTAATTTATAATTTATATATACAAGAATATTTAAATTCAATGGCCATTTATACATTTTATGTTTTTAGTTGGAAAATACTTACAAAATTTAAATATTACTCTTCTAACTTAGATTTAAAATATGACCAACATTTTTTAATAGATTTGTATAAGAATTATTCTAATATACATAAATATCTATTAAAAATTGTATGAAATAAATGAAAGAATTTTAAATTTTTTATCAATTTTATTAAAAAAACTATTATTGTGCATAATTTGAAGGGAAATTTTGAAAAGTTGTCATCACTAGAAATTTTTTTGATGATCATAAATGGATACCTACTCTGATAACACAATTGATGTAGATAATAAGAGGAAAATAAAACTTGTTTGGTAAAATTTCCTCTGAGTTCACTAAACCCGGATTATAAGGCTACTAGCCCTCCAAATGTATAAGTCTTATTGTCTGGAATGAACCAAAATGAATCTTATAAAAGTGGGAACACTTTTGGATACCCTTTATCTCACTTGTGATTCATGTAAAATTTTAATCCTTAACTTAGAGTATAAACCCTAATTTCATTAAGTAATTTTTGCCAATTAAGTCTCCTATTAGTCTTTTCCTCCTATAAACTAGATTGTCACAAACTGCAGCCATTAAGAGTCTTGGAAAATTCTAAAGCCTTAAAAATATATGTCAGGATTTTGTACAGGAATATACCTTGCAAATTTTAGCCAAGGATTCGGTGTAAAAGTCCTCCAAATTTGATTTTTTGCAATGATTAAACTAAAATGGAATATAATAGCCTAATCTGATGTTATAGAAGCAGTAAATAAATAGTAATAAAATGTAACAAATACACCTGAGAAAACTAAGTAATGAAATATGAAACCCTAATGTGTAAATATGGTTAGAAAGGCCTTAGTTGATTCGTCAAGTTTGTGGGATTGTGTCGTAGTGGAGACTGGATGAACAGGAGGAGGAAACCGTCACATAGGAGCCTAAGAAAATGTAGATATGAGATATTTAGCTGGACTAGGGCACCTAGGAAAGGTATTTGAATGCTTGGGGCACCCTGGTCTACAATCTGAGCACCCTAGTCTATGAAAATATCTGCAAACCTCCTCCGAGGTGTCGTTAGATGTTCGTATGTATTTGTCTTCAATCACATGTATGTCATCGTACGATTGCCAATGTCGTTGTAGACCTGCAATAAAATAATCACCTATAAAAATCCAAGAAAATCATCAAAACCCTAAAAAAATAAAGATGGATATGAAGGGGTCAAACTGTCCTCAACTGGCAAATGGATGGACTTATCACTTAGTGGTACCCTATGTGCTCTTGTGTCAATCACACTTTGTGAGTAGCGAGCAATAACTAGATGTAGAATGTAAGAAAATGGTGCGTGGAATAGAATAAACTCCCCTCCAATGAAGTTTGATGCAGATGAACCATCCTTTGTCCCTTATGATGGAGCTAGATGAATGCAAATAGAGTAGTAGAATCCTTTGATGGATGCAACCTTAGGTGGTGATATTAGTGTTTAGTGCTTGGTCGGTCTCATAATTATATATATATATGGTTCTCTTACTTTAATTTTGTAACTAACCCCAAAATTGCCGACCAAAAAAAAGATAAAAAGTTCAAACTAGAAAGTGCCCAAAAAGTGAGAGGAAATTTCAAAGAGGACTAGGGCGCCTGGGGCACCCTGATCCTACCTAGGCACCCCAGTCAGAAACAGGAAAAATGTAGTATAAAAATACGGAATGGGAAAGTGTGGGTGCAAGATCGAAAGTAGTAACCGAAAACAAAGCAAGATGGCCAAAGACATGGATTAATTAGTATTATTTTTCACTCAAGAACCATATGTATAGTAGTATGAAACCGAGACTAAATAATTACCCAAAGTGCATGATTTAGTGTCTACATTTTCCCCCACTTTATGTTGGTGAGTGGAAATCTTGGTAACATAAAATAGTTAGAGATGTGTATATGATATCGATGTAGATCGATGTAGAGAGTGTGTTGAGGGACTAGACAAAGCATGGAGTGATAAAAAAAAGATGGAGCATGGAGACTAAAGATGCAAAAGTGTAAAAAGTGGTGAGAGTGAACCTAGGGTGAAAGTGCATGTTTAGATGCCAATGTGTGTGATGTACTTGCATGTTAGTATGTTGTCTGTGATGTCGAGTGATTTTTTTGTTGATGTAGACTACTTGCTTCCTAGACCTGCAAAAGAGAAGACGAACAAGTAGTCAAATACACATGTATATGTGTAAAAAAAATGTGTAAAGACACATGTATATATGTAAAAAATCATGTAATGAAAGTATGAAAAAGGAAAAAGAAAAATGTGCACTCTGATCCGTGATGAGAAAAAAAGTGTAGAAATGATCATGTAAATGTCGATGAAGTGCAAATTTTTTGGGTGATCTCACGCCACTGGCTGAAGAAGTGTAGGGAGGAAAGTTCGATGTATCCTCTAACCTGTACCTACTTCATGAGAGTGAAGAGATCTTTGTATTGTCTATTTTTTTGGGTAATCCGATGCCACTAGCCAAAGTAGTGTAGAGAGGAAGGTTTGATTTATCCTCTAACATGTAATTGCTCCACAGAATGCTAAGGAAAATCTGACCTGTAAAAGTCGTTGTGTATGGAGTTTTGTAAACTAGTTTGAACCCACTCGTTGTATAACCCACTATGTCATGGATGGAGACTGAAAACTAGACTGTACAGGTACTATGTTGTAAATCCAAATTATGCCCCCCCCTCTTTGGGGGTGAACGCAACATCGTAGATAGGAGAATGTTGTCCCAAAAGATGACCAACCGCGGAAACTATACCCAACATGGGGAAGGGAATGTGCTTGGTAGAAACCAAGGCAAAAACTAATAATGTGGCTAGAAAACAAGTGTTAGTATGAACAATTATGCATGTAGAGAACAAGTGTAAGCTACGCAGATAATGTATAAGCTAAGACGCAAAAAAATAATGTAAACATCCAAGATGAAAATGTAGGCTATAAAAAGTGCATTGCAAACATAGGACACCACTCATGATTTCGCAAGACACTCAAGGTCATAGTGGCCGCATACAAGCAAGCAAGTGTGTACACAAAACAAAGGGCAAAGCGTGCATACAATGACAAACATATACAAGTAAGGACAAACAAATAGATAGCCATGGGAGCAAGTAATCCTGCAAATAAATGTTTCACATGAAGCACCCGTTATCATGTTAGAAAGATAAAATGTATGTCAAAATCATGTATAACTGATAAAGTAGAGTGTTAAATACCAAATGAAACAATAACACCTATAGTATACGAAAGGTGGATGCCCCCAGGAAACCGCTATGGGACTAGTAGTGTGCCAAGCATCTATGTTGCCTGTGGAATCCCTGTATTTGCGATCACAACTATAAAAGGACATGAACATGCATGTGTGTTTGGTAAAGATAATGACATATAAGGAATCTATCTAGCATGTGCAATAAGATGAAAATGCACAAATAAATGCAAGCAAGAGTAAAAGCAACCAAGATATGCAATATGTTGTGGATGGATGGAATGGAATGCAATGTGAATGTTAGGAGCCGTGTTCCCCTTGAGTGAATGGAATTGTATGCAGTGAGGTTCATTTGTTTATGCCCCCTCAACAGTCAAGACTGAAGTCGTAAATGAGAGTGTGTCATCGGGAAATGGTCAAACTATGTGTTGTGTGTAGCACGTTGTGGTGAATGTGTAGTGGTGGCATGTGACATAGTAATGAGATGTGCATGATGTT
This sequence comes from Taxus chinensis, assembly GCA_019776745.2. Classification (NCBI taxonomy): domain Eukaryota; kingdom Viridiplantae; phylum Streptophyta; class Pinopsida; order Cupressales; family Taxaceae; genus Taxus; species Taxus chinensis. The sequence continues at coordinate 584,812,666 of CM034156.1, read as the reverse complement.
GTATCCTAAGCGTATATCATGACAAGATGATCAAAGGAGTTATGATTTATCCTAAATCATATATCACTAAAAGATGATCAAAATCGGTGATGATGATGCTAGAGTAAGTTATGATGTATCCTATGGCGTATATCACTACAAGATGAGCAGAAGGAGTAGTGATGTAGCCTAAAGCATATACCACTAAGTGATGCAAGTGGAAGTCACTATGTAGCCTACGACGTATATCACTAAACTAGAAATATCGCATTAGGGATAGGATTGAATGATGAACATGTGAGTGTGTTGAGGTCCATTGGTGATGTATACCCTCAACAGTCAAGTATGGACCATGAGACTAGAGTGCGTCATTGGATAATGAGTAAAATGTGTAACATGTAATAGATGTAATGATGAGAAGATATACCACATGTAATGTGTGATGATGTTTAACGTGTAGTGTATACCGTGTAGTTTGTGAGGTTCATGTGTATAGGATTCCCTCAACAGTCAAGTGTGAACCAAAGCACAAAAGTGTGTCATCGGGTAATGACAATACTAAGGTGTAGATGAAGATGCGTATACTAGGAGTAGGATGTATAGAAATATGAGTATAGGTGATGTTTTGATGCTAAGATGGGGGGATGTGTGAATTCTATGCCCCGCATGTGTGTGGGGAAGAGAAAGGATCAAGTAATGTCATCAAGAAGATCATCAGTCTCTAGATCGAAGCCATAAGGTGCTGCATCGGGAACCTGATAAGCTATAGTGTCGGGTTGGTCACATAAGGAGACATTAAGACGTATGTTTTACATGCCCATAGTATAATCCTCATCAGTAAATGGAGGAAGTGGAAAATCGTGTGCATACCAATGAGTGAGATTTGATGTATAGCTGAGAAAAAACTATTGCAGATGAAAACACGGCCAAAGGGCATATGAAATTAGATGTCTGTATGGCCAGGATTTAATGTTCCCCCAATATAATCAAGCCAAGACTTTCCTAATGTAAGTGGATCAGTGGAAGGAGCACGTGCAAGAAAAACTGTAAGATGAAAGACTTGCAGACCATAAGCAGCGATAATACAAATGAACCCATAATATAGATGAGGATCGTATGGTGGAGTATAAAGGTCCTCAAAAGCAAAACCTAGTCAAACTAGACCATCATGTGAACATACATTAACATCGCAAGTAGGATCAAATGGAATATGTTCCCAATATGAACCATTCATGAAAATCGTACATGTGAATGATGGGCGTTTATGAAGGTGGTGCATGGGAAGGTGTAGTAGATAGAGTGACTTCCATAGACTGGACAGGCCCTCGATAAAGAGTCATAGTAGTAGTATTCAAGTCATCTCTCCCTTGTCCCTAATATACCTCTGAATTTTGGGGACAATGACAAGATCAAGATATTGACGGCCATGCTGATTATCGATTCACATAGTACCAATATCGGTCGAGTGCACTATATATATATAGGGTTCCATGACATCGATCAAGTGGAGCAGAAGAATAAATCTCCCCCAATAAAGAATCATAGAAGTAGTAGTACTAGTAGTAGGTGGAGGCAATGGTGTAGAAGAAACACAATCTATCACATAAATAGCACCTTGAAGCGGTGACAAATGAGGTGATTCATCCATAGGTTGAGGATCATCTGTAGTATCAGTGCGTGGAGCAGGAAGAGTAGTATTAGGATCTCAATCACAATATTGGAATGAGTCATGATCACGAAAGATACTATATTTTATACCTTCATGTATGAATTTTACACAATGATGCACAGTGGAAGCAACATCTTACATGACATGAAGCCATGGCCTACTAAGCAAACAATTATAAGATACTATAAATTTGATGACAAAGAACACATTGTTAATATTTTTGGGCCCTATTGTGATAGGTAAGGTAATGTGACCAACTCATGGATGAACAGAACCATCATATGCACGTAGTGAAAGAAAAGATGGATTAACATCACGAGCGGAAAGACCTATATTTTCAATGAATGGCATGGGACATAAGTTGAGTTCAGATCCATTATCAGCTAAAATGCACTTGACACCCATATTGTAAATGTGAATCATGATATGCAAGGGTGGGTCATTGTCAAAAGTTTTGAGACCAGTAAGAGGGTTAGATTTGAATGTTATGTGATGAGAAAATGCATCAACAAATGAATGATAAACCAAGTCTAGATGCATATCTATAGGAATGCGAGTAGTAACAAGAATATGTTGGACTCTATGCCTTAATCAGGATTTGTAAGCAAATAATCATTGATCGAGGTACTCATGATGACTAGACTCTAGGACGACAAGCTAAGAATGAGGATCCTAAAAGTGTGAAGATCGACTACAAGTTCACTAAAATGATTAGACTAAAATGGAATATAATAGCCTAATTTGATGTTATAGAAGCAGTAAATAAATAACAATAAAATGTAGCAAATACACCCAAGCAAACTAAGAAATGAAATATGAAACTCTAATGTGCAAAGAGGGTTAGAAAGGCCTTAGATGATTTTTTGAGGTTGCAGGACTATGTCGCAGTGGAGACAAAATGAATAGGAGGAGGAAACCATCACACAGGAGCCTGAGAAAATGTAGATCTGAGATGTCTGGCTAGAGTGGGGCGATTGGGAAAGGGATTGGGGTACATGGGGCACCCTGGTCTACAATATGGGTTTCCTGGTCTATGAAAAATATCTGCAAACCTCCTCCGAGGTGTCACTAGATTTTTGCATGTGTTTGTCTTCAGTCGTATGTATATCGATGTATGATCACCAATGTCATTGTAGGCCTGTAATAAAGGAATGACCTATAAAACCCCAAGCAAAGCATCGAAACCCTAAAAAAGAAATATGCATATTAAGTGGTCGGACTCTCCTCATTTTCCAAATGGATGGACTTATCATTGATCATTGCACTACATCTCATACCTAATGTAGTTCTAGGTGTGTGTTTGTGGAGATCTTTCCCTAGTTGCTCTTGTGTTAGTCACACTTTGTAAGTAGCGAGTAATAACTAGATGTAGAATGTAAGTAAATGGTGCATGGAATAGAATAAACTTCCCTCCTATGAAGTGTGATGCATAGGAACTAGCCTTTTTCCATTGTGATGGAGCTAGATGGATGTAAATGGAGTAGTAGAAGCCTTTGATAGATAAATCTTAGGTGGTGATACTAGTGATTAGTATTTGGTCCCCCATTATGGTCTCATAACTTTATATTTATATGGTTCTCTTGCTTTAATTTTGTAATTAACCGCGAAAAGGTCGACCACAAAAAATATAGAAATCTAAAACAACTAGAAAGTGCCCAAAAAGTGAGAGGAAAGTGCAAAGATGATCAGGGCACCCCAGTCAGAAACAGGGAAAACACAGTATAAAATTACAAACTGGGAAAGTGCAGGTGCAAAATATAAAGTAGCAACTGAAAACAAATCAAGATGGCCAAATACATGGGTTAATTAGTACTTTTTCACTCAAGAACCATATGAATAGTAATATGAAACTGGGACTAAATAATTACCCAAAGTGTGTGATTCAATGTCTACATGTACTAAACCCTACCTAGGGTTTTGACAAGCCTGAAAAGGATGAAAATAAATTTTAATCCTTTTTACAAACTTTCATACCATAAAATTCCACCTTTATTTTTATGTTAACCTATTATAGCTTTATGAGCAGTTAGAATAAGAGAATATGATAAGTTTGTTTCAAATAATGAGAAATTACATGCTAGAACAAGACAATTTCCACCATCTACAACACAGTCATGGAAAAAGAATAGTTTTCTTATCTTTCTAACTCCAAGAATTAAAATACACCAGGAATCAAAAACAATACTCTCTCATTAATGTCCTTATAGAGAGAGAGAGATAAACTATCACTCAGAAAATGGACTCGCATATTCAAAATTTCATAAAAACCCTTGTTCTCCTTGAATATAGTTTTCTTAAAACAGAGTTATTGCTATCCTTCACTAAAAAAACTTTCACCACTTTCTAAAGTTTGTTTCCATGTTTTACATATATCTAGCTAACTTTTCCATTGATCCATTACATCAAGTTTCTATGTTTTTACATTGAGGGTACCTTTTGGACTCAAGAAGGCTAAAATGATTAAAAGGAGAAAACATTAACTTTTGATGAAAAATGTTACAATTTTCTCATGTCTACCCAAAAGTAGTTGTTCAAGACTCTTAGACATGACCTAAATACCCTATACAAACATCCTAGACTACTCATGCAAACCAAAATTGCTCAAAATGCCCAATTTCCTATCTAGGAATTTCAAATCTAATTTTGGGCAAGAAAACACTTCTCAAGTCAAAACTTGAAATTGTAAAGACCTCTAATGCCTCTATAAGCCTATCTAGACCAACCTAAGATATTGAAACAGAAATTTTTATGAAACAAACCTTTCTTAGTTGATGCCCCTACATCATTCTCCCTAGGAACAACAAGTTTAGCTCATGAAATCATGTTCATAAGACCTTTCGAAGTACTACCATGCTTGATGATATCCTTTTCTATCATCTAAGTGGCATCCTCTATAGGATGATGCTTCCACTTCACCAAGTACCAATAATATTCGTTTCCTATGGTTCTTTTTCTTACCCTTTTGTCTAAGATTGGCTCTAGTTCTTCTTTTGTTACTTGAGGTAAATGTTTTTCCCACTCTTAGATTGATGTTTCTTCTTCTCTAGTTGTATGATCACTCTCTTCTCCCTCCTTAAATGGATATAGGTCTGTAATATTAAAAATGGGAGAGATTCCAACATTTTCTGGAAATTCTATTTCATATGCATTATTGGATAATTTTCTGGGGATCTTACAAGGACCAACTTTATTCATTTTTAGCTTATTATATTTTTCTTCTGGAAACCTTTTCTTCCTGAGATGAGCCAACACCATATCTCCCACTTGAAAACTGACTTCTCTTATTCTAAGATCGGCATTTTGTTTATACTTTTTTACATTCTTTTTCAATTGCTTCTTTACCTATTCATGAATTTATTGCATGGCAATAAAAAACTCTTCTCCTTTAGCACTTATTTTCTCCATCTTACCTTCAATATCTCAACTCAAAAACCCCTCTTGGATGCATTCCATAAACTATTTGGAATGGACTCATTTTTGTTCTCCTATTAGGTGAATTGTTATAGGAAAATTCAGCTTGTGGAAGGACTGAATCCCACTATTTAGGATTGTCCTTTGTCAAACACCTCAAAAAATTGCCTAAACTCCTATTAACCACCTCATTTTTTCCATCTATCTAAGAGTGGTAGGAAGGACTGAAATTCATATTTTTTCCCAATTTCTTCCAAAAATTTCTCCAAGAATTCCCTATGAATTTTATATCTCTAACTGAAACAATACTCTGTGGAATTCCATGTAGTCTAATTACCTCCTTAAAAAACAAATTAGCCACATGAGTGATGTGAATCCAGCTGCAAGAGGTTGAAATACCTCCAAAAACACACATAAACAACTTTGAAAATAAAACCAGGAGTTTCAAAATAGCTTACTTCTCATTCTGGAATTCACACTGATCTATTACATCATTACCATTCTCCTTTTATTTCAAAACTACTCTAAAACCCTAAAATGCCAAAAAACCCTAAAATGCAAAACAACTCGGATTGACCCCAAAATTTGCGTGCCAAATATAAATTCATAAATTAGGGCTCACACAAAATTTGGACTTATTCTGATAAGCACAAAAAAAGTTATTAAAGTTCTAAGACCTAGTCAAAAGCGGAAAAAACATTCGGAGCCAATTTTAGGCCACTAGATGAAGGAATCCAAGCCCGAAAACGTGCCAAAATGAGCACAACCTTGCAAGAAAAGTTGACCCCAGCATAGTACTAATGTATATCTACCACCCTGTAAAATTTCAGGATGATCCAACGGTCGGATCAAAAGTTATGGTCTCTGCAAGTTATGCTCCCGCATCATTCTCCCCTGGTTGAAAAGAATTCAACTCCTGCGAATTCTGTTGACGGAACTCATCTAATTTTGTACTGTCAATTTTCTTCAACTCCCACTCAGGAATCCAAGTATTTTCTTCTTGCTGCAAACCTTCCCACTGTACCAAATATATGTTGTAGCTCCCATGTCTAGTAGTGATTGTCTTTTGGTCCAAGACATGCATTACCCTCTCCTTTTTCTTCTTCGGCATCTGTTGCTTCCAGTTTATTTCTTCCTCCTCCACAACATTTTCATCATGACCTAGAAACTTATATAAGTCAGAAACATTAAAAACTGGTGAGATAGCAAAGTTTTTAGGTAGCTCCACCTTGTAGGCATTATCACTCATTTTCTTCAGAATCCTACATGGCCCAATCTTCTTATACTTGAGTTTATTATATGTCCCTTTGGAAACCTCTCTTTTCTAAGATGAACCATCACCATATATCCTTCTTCAAATACACTTACTCTCCTACTGGCATCTGCAGCTGTTTTATATTGTGCATTACTCACTTTCAGCTTTTCCCTCACTTCATCTTGTAGCTGTAGAATGTGTTCTGCAAATGCTTCTGCATCATCACTAGTTTCATCTTCACCTGGTAGAAAAATTAGATCTAGGACCCCCTTGGGATTCCTACCATATACAATATGGAAAGGAGACCTCCCTGTTGACTTGTTTACCGAGCTATTATATGCAAACTCAGCTTGAGGTAAAGCTAAGTCCCATTGTTTTGGCTTTTCTCCAACTATACAACGTAGGAGATTTCCCAAGCTTCTGTTCACTACTTCATTTACCCATCAGTCTGGGGGTGATATGCACTACTGAACTGTAGTTTTGTCCCCAATTTCTTCCACAGAGTCCTCCAAAAGTGACTCAAAAACTTTGTGTCCCGATCTGAAGTGATCGTTCTTGGAATTCCATGCAATCTAACCACTTCTGAAAAAAAAAATCTGCAATTCTGGAAGCATCATTAGTTTTTTTACAAGAAATGAAATGTGCCATCTTAGAGAATCTATCAACCACAACAAAGATAGAATCATTCCCTCACTGTGTGTTAGGAATCCCTAACACAAAATCCATACTCAGATCAACCCATGGCCCTGTAGGGATAGGTAATGGCATATACAACCCAATATTCTGTGCATGGCCCTTAGCCATTTGACACACTCTACATCTTGCTACAACCCTACTTATGTCCCTCTTTACCTTTGGCCAATAATACTTTTCTACAACAAGAGAAATTGTCTTACTTATACCAAAGTGTCCAGCCAACCCCCACTATGCAATTCTCTTATAATATTTTCTCTCATTGAACCAGCAGGGATGCACAATTGTTTCCCCCTAAACAAATAACCATCCTGTATCAAATAATCAAAAGAATCACTACCTACTGTAGGCTCCTTAAGTTTTCTAACAACATCACCAAAATCTGGATCACCTTCATACAATTCCTTAACTGCCTCAAACCCTAGTACTTTATTTTCCATTGTTGTCAAAAGGGCTACACGCCTACTCAAGGCATCAGCAACTTGATTCTGCTTACCAGACTTATGCTTTAAAACAAAAGTATATTCTTGCAAAAATGAAACCCATTTTGCATGCCTACTATTTAGTTTCTTCTGTGTGTTTACATACCTCAAGGCTTCATGGTCAGTGAAGAGTACAAATTCCTTTGCTACCAAGTAATGTCTCCAGTTCCTTAATGCCTGAACAATAGCGTAAAATTCCACATCATAAGTAGAATATTTCCTCCTGACTTCATTTAGCTTTTCACTGAAGAATGCCACAGGTCGTCCTTCTTGACTCAACACAGCTCCAATCCCAACATGTGAGGCATCACAGTCAACCTCAAAGACCTTGCTAAAATCTGGCAATACCAAAATAGGTGCTTCTGATACTTTCTTCTTCAACAATTCAAAACTATTTGTTGTTGCCTTGGTCCATACAAACTCCCTCCCTTTTGTACACTCTGTTATGGGTGCAACAATGCTACTGAAATTCCTGATGAACTTCCTATAAAAAGTTGCCAATCCATGAAAACTACGAACCTCTGTCACATTCCTTGGAATAGGCCATTCCAGAATTGCCTTTACTTTTTCCTCATCCATCCTCACTCCATCCTCTGATATGACAAATCCCAAAAAAACAAGACTCTTCTGAAGGAATCTACACTTCTTTAAGTTTGCATATAGACTCTCTTTACGTAACAAGTCTAGCACCAATTTCAGATGTAACAAGTGTTCTTCCACTGTCTTACTGAATATCAAAATATCATCAAAATAGACAACAACAAACTTACCATTGTATTCTTGGAGTACTCTGTTCATCAACCTCATGAATGTACTGGGTGCATTAGATAGCCCAAATGGCATCACCATCCACTCGTATAATCCATATTTTGTTTTGAAAGCAGTTTTCCATTCATCCCCTTCACGGATTCGGATCTGGTAGTAACCACTCCGTAGGTCAATCTTGCTAAAATATCGGGCTCCCGCTAGCACATCCATCATATCATCCAATCGCGGAATTGGGAAACCGATACTTAATTGTGATCTTGTTTATGGCTCTACTGTCTACACACATTCTCCAGTCTCCATATTTTTTGGGAGTCAATAATGTTGGAGTTGCACATGGACTCATGCTTTCTCTCACTAACCCTTTCTGTATTAGATCTGTCACTTGTCTTGTTCAACTCTTCACTCTGTGTCAGACTCATCTGATAGGCTGCCTGGTTTGGAAGGGCCAATCCTGGATCAAATCAATATGGTGTTGAATATCTCTCTTTGGAGGTAACCCATCTGGTAGCTCATCTGGTATGACATCTTTGTATTCTTTTAGTATCTTTTCTTCAGCAACAGGTATATTAAAGTCCTTCTTTCTCCACCTTCTTTGACATTAGTGCATAACACCATCCAGCTTCTTCCATTTCTGTAACAAACTCTTTTATAGCCAATAAGCCCTCACTCTTCTCTTCTTCCTTGAAGGGTAACAAGACCACCTTTACACCATCCTTCCAAAAGGTATATGTATTTTTCCCTCCATCATGTGTAACCTTTCTATCGTATTGCCAAGGCCTACCCAATAATATATGACATGCATCCATTGGGATAACATCACACCACACCTCATCCTTGTAGGTATTCCCAATTGAAAACTTTATAAGGCATCTTTTATCTATGGTTACCTCATTTCCTTTCTTGAACCATGATATATGATAGGGATATGGGTGTTTCTCACATTTCAGATTGAGTTTATCAACCATTACAGTTGAAACCATATTTTCACAACTACCACCATCAATAATAATTTTACATACCTTTCCTCCAGAGGTGCATCTTGTTCAAAATATATTTTTTCGAAGCCACGAATCAGCACCAGCAACATCATGTTCTTTCTCCTTCCTTGGGACAATCATCATCCTCCTTATCATGAGGGTTTCACCCAAGTCTGCAGCAACCTCCATTTCTTCTTCCTCTTTAGCCTCAACCAGATTTACTCATGGTTTTTCTCCTTGCCATCTATCTTGTGTAGGATAGTGTGGACACTCAAAAGGCTTTGTGCCCCTCTTCACCACATTTGTAACATGTATATTTCCTTTAGGGGCTATTCTAGCCCCATCCTCCATTATAACCTCTTCCCCTCTTAAACCCCCTACCTCTTTGGTAGTTACCATGGCTTTGACCAGAATCTTCATGCCCTTCTGTATTAGAGGATTCACCTTTTGTAGATTCAAATCTACCCCTGCCTCTCATTGGAGATGATGATGGACCTCTCTTCACACCTCTTCTAAAATTATTCCTCTTATTATTTTCTTCTGCCTTTAATGTGAGTTGATAAGCATCATTCAGGCTATGGATCTGGAGCATACTCAACTCATCTTGTATGGTGTAACTCAACCCATTTATGTATCGTGTAGCCTTCTGTTCTTCAGACTCTCCCTATTCCACCCTGATTGACAACTTGTAAAATTCATTAGTATACTCCTCAATGCTGAGATCCTTCTGTCTTAGGTTTTGGAACCTTCGAAAGAGTGTCTGAGCATAATCTACAGGAAGAAAATTTTCTTTCAGCTTCTTTACCATTTTATTCCAGTTTCAGATCTTTCCCTTTCCATTCCTTTGTCTTTCATTTTGTAGGTGATCCCACCAGATCAATGCATGTCTATGCCAACTTAGTGCATGCAAACTTAACCTTATTCTCCTCTGAAAGGGTTTTCCACTCAAAGAATTTTTCCATGTGATTTAACCAGTCAATCAACTCCTCTGGTTTGTAACCCTCCACCATAATCAGGAACATTAATCTTGATGCCGTCATTCTTTCCCTCTAAATCCTTGATCAATCTCTCCTCAAATGGTCTCTCATTCAAGGTTTCTTTATCTCTCTCATTTTCTTCTTCATCTCCTCCTTCATTCATTAATGGAGGTTCTTCTTCAATATCACTATCCTGGGTTTGCATCCCCATTTGCATGTCTCCTTCTAAGGTGGTAACTTCTCCTGTGAGCTCAACAACTTGTCTCTGTAGCTCCTGCATATGCCTATTCATCTGGGCATAACCTCCCCTCCCACATCTAGCCATGATTATATAAAATAGAGGTAAAATTTACACAGAAAAATGTAATATGTTACCTTAATTATTTCTACAAGATCAAAATCCTACTCTGATACCAATTGATGTGAATCCAGCTACAAGAGGTTGAAATACCTCCAAAAACACACATAAGCATATTTGAAAATAAAAACCAGGAGTTTCAAAATAGCTTACTTCTCATTCTAGAATCCACACTAATCTATTACATCATTACAATCCTCCTTTTATTTCATGTCTACTCTAAAAACCCTAAAATGCCAAAAACCCCTAAACTACCAAAATTTACCTACTATGCAAAACAACTCGGATGGAGCCCCAAAATTTGCATGCCAAATATAAATTCATAAATTAGGGCTCACACAAAATTTTGACTTATTCTAACAAGCACAACAAAATTTATTAAAGTTCTAAGACCTAGTCAAAAGTGAAAAAAACATTCAGAGCCAATTTTAGGCCACTAGATGAAGGAATATGGGCCCAAAAATGTGTCAAAATGGCCACAACCTTGCAAGTAAAGTTGACCCCATGTATAGTACTAATGTATATCTACCACCCTGTAAAATTTCAGGACGATCCAACGGTCGGATCAAAAGTTATGGTCTCCGTAGGTTATGCTCCCGCATCAATGAGCATAAATGCATGGTATGAAGTGAGCCATCTTTGAAAACCTATCTACTACCACACAAATTGAAGCATGCCCACCTTGAGTTCTTGGTAGGCCTAATACAAAAACCATACTAACCGAATCCCATGGTGTATTAGGTACTGGTAAAGGCTGATACAAACTTGCATAGTAGTGCTCTTTTCCTTTAGAAAATTGACAAACCTTACATTTTTCAACAAACTTGCTTACATCTGCTTGCTTTTTTGGCCAAAAATAATGAGTGTTCAATTGAGCTAAGGTCTTATCAAGACCAAAATGACCTGCTAAACTTCCACAATGCTTTTGTTTAATCAAATTTTCCCTCATAGAGTTCTTTGGCACACATAACTGCACTCTCTTGAACAACAAACCATCTTGTATCATATAATCTTACCATGGTTCCTTACTTTGAAAAGTAGGATACTTAAAAGCTTCATATGCTTCCTTGAAGTCCATATCAGCCTCATAGAGTTTCGTAAGCACTTCTATTCCCCCACTTTCAAGTTGAATCTCTCTAATCAACAAAACTCTCCTACTTAATGCATCTTACCACTTTGTTAGTTTGGACCTTTCTTGTGTTTTATAACAAAAGTAAAGTTTTGCAAAATACTCCCACCCACTTCATATACCTCTGACTTAGCTTGGGCTGGCTGGTTATGAACTGTAGTGCTTCATTATCTGTAAATATGACAAACTCTTTAGGCATTAGATAATGCCTCCACTTCCTCAAAGTCTTGAACCATAGCATAAAACTCCAAATCATAAGCAAAATATTTCTTTTTTGCTTCATTAAGCTTCTTACTAAAGCATTCTACAAGTCTGCCCTCTTGACTTAGGACAGCTCCTATTGCCACTCCGCTTGCATCACACTCCGCTTGAAAAATCTTATTGAAAGCAGGAAGTGCTAACACTAGTTGCTTTGTAATTTTCTTCTTCAAAAACTGAAAACTTCTTCTCAGCCATATCAGTCCACATAAACTTCTTCTTATCTCCCCTAATTGTATCAAGAATGGGAACACAAATACCACTAAATTTTTTGATAAATTTTCTATAAAAATTGGTTAAACCATGGAAACTTCTTACCTCATATGTTGTTTTAGGAGTTGGCCATTCAACAACAGCTTTCACCTTGTCCTGGTCCATCTTTAGCACACCCTATGAAACCACAAATCCTAGCTATACATCAGCTCTCTTTTCATAAGCACACTTCTTCTTAAGATTAATCAATAGTCTTTTCTTCTTGTAATCTTTGTAATACCTTCCTATGATGCTGAAGATGTTCTTCCTTGGTTGAACTGTAAATTAGAATATCATCCTAATACACAATAACAAACTTATCAATGAAAGGTTTTAAGACTTAATTCATAAGTCTTATGAATGTACTAGGAATATTAGTTAGCTTAAATGGCATAACAAGCCATTCATATAATGCTTCATTGGTTTTGAAAGTATTCTTCCATTCATCTCCCTCTCTTATCTTTATATAATAGTAGTCACTCTTAAGATACATTTTTGAAAAATAATCAGCACCACTCAAACAATTCATCAATTCCTCAATTCTTGGAAATGGAAACCTGTATCTCATGGTGTTTTTGTTGATTACTCTATAATCTGTACACATTATCCAATCTCCCTCCTTCTTAGGCACTAGAACAGCTAGTACTACACATGGACTAAGACTTTCCTTAATCATCCATGTTATCCAAAATTTCTTATATTTGCTTCTTGATTTCAGCACTTTCTTGAGGAGTCATCTTATAGGCAAATTTGTTTGGAAAATTTGCACTTGTTGTGAGGTCAATGTGATGACTAATCCTTCTTATTGGGGGCAGCTCATTAGGCAACTCATCTACCACAATATTAGCAAATTCTCACAACATATATAGTATTTCTTGAGGTAGTTCATGCAATTTAGTGGCTATCATAACAGTCTTTGGTCTAATTACAAATCCAAAATCCAACTCTCCTTCCTTTATACTAGCCAAGAATTCTTTCTCACTCACCATCATCACACTTGAATTAGTCCCTTTCTCATTGTCTTCTTCTCTTAAAGGCAACAGAGTGTGGATTACACCATCTTTTTGCAACGTATAAATATTATTTCTACCATCATGATTGGTCTTCCTATCATACTGCCAAGGTCTTCCTAGAAGTACATGATAACATCCATTGGCATTATATCACATAACATTATATCCATGTATCCTCCAATCTGAAACTTCACCCAACATTGTTCACTCACAAGAACTTGTCCTTTTTGAAGCCAAGAAACCTTATAGGGTGTAGGATGTGGTAATCTTTTCAAACCAAGTTTTTCTACCATCTCTAATGACACAAAATTATCAGTACTACCTAAATCAATTACCATTTTACAACACTTACCTTGTGATTTACATATTGTTTTGAACAGTGTCTTCCTTTGTGTAGGATCCTTCTCCTTAGGTAGTTTGATCAACACTCTCTTCATCAACAAAGATTTATCAACCTTTGTTTCTTCTACATGAGATGGAGAGCCCAAACTTTCTTCCTTTGCTTGAACCAATAGATTTCTATTTTTAGTTCTTGAACTGCTAGCTTGAGGTTCTTTTGGACATTCCCAAGACCTATGACAAGGTCATAATTTTTTTCATTTAAAACATTTACCTATGAATCCTTTAGTCCCTCTCCCCCTCTACATATATCCTCATCTATAATAGAACCTTCTTCCTCTAAATCCACCTCCTGAAGTAGATGATTGTTCTTGTGAACAACTTGATTTTTCACTTGTTCTTTGGGATGAACTTCTTCCTCCTTGTTATCATCTTTCTCTATAGCTTCTGACCCTACCTCTGTTTTTGCTGATTTGCTTTGCTGATTTTTTCTTTTATTTAGCTTATTCTCTATTTTAAAATCATATTTATAACATTCCTCTAGTGTTTTTGGACTTACCAAACTTCGTTCATCCTAAATAGTGTACATCATCCCATTAAGGTACCTAGCAATCTTCTCTACAAACCTTTTCCACATGACCTGATCTAATTGTTAACGTGTAGAACTCTTATGTGTAGTCCTTGACACTCATTTCCTTTTGTTTAAAATTTTGCAACTTTATGTACAAATTAATTTGATAGTTACTAGGTATAAACTTATCCTTAATCTTTGCTATCATTTTGTCCCATTCTTTAATCCTCATTTTCCCTTTTTTAATCCTTTCATCTTGTATAAATTCCCGCCAAAGTGTTGCATGACCCTTCATGTACAAGCAAATTTTACTTTATTCTCCTTAGGAAAATTTTCATATTCAAAATACTTATCCAAAGTAGTAATCCAATCATTAAGCTCTTCTCCATCAAGGATACCTACATATGTAGGAATCTTCAACTTTTGTTTAGATCCATGTCCCATTATTACCTTAAGTAATATGTTTATTTCACTTTCTTCGTGTTCTTCAACCTCTCCCTGTGTTAGAGCAGCATGTGGTTCTTCTTTATCACTAAAATCACCTATTATAGTTCCTCTTCTTTGTTTGTCTTCCACTATTGTTATCCTTGCATCAATCCTAACCATCATATTCCTCAACTCTTCCAATATGGCATCTCGCACTTGGATGCCTCCTCTACCACCTCCTCTCACAATTCTTTTAGGTGGAATTTTTTCGTCTTCTTCACAATCACACTTCTTCTTAGTTATTCTTAGTATCAACCTATTATGATACCACAATTAATGCAAAGAGTAAAAGGAAACTAAAACTTGTTTGGTAAAATTTGCTACTAAACCTGGCTTATTAAAGACTACTAGCCCTCCAAATGTATAAGTCTTATTGTCTGGAATGAACCATAATGAATCTTGGAAAAGTGAAAACACTTTTGGATACCCTTTATCTCACTTATGCTTCTTGTAATATTTAAATCCTTAACTCATGTTATAAACCCTAAATTATCTAAGTATCTTATGTCAATTAGGCCTCTTATTAGGTCTTTTCCTCCTAGAAACTAGACTATCACAAATTGCATCCACCAAGAGTCTTGGAAACTTCTAAATCCTTAAAAAACTATGTCAGGGATCTGAAGGCAAGATACCTTGCAAATTTGAGCCAAGGATTCAATGTATAAGTCCTCTAATTGTTTTTGTACTAAACCCTACCTAGGGTTTTGACAGGTCCGAAAAGGATGAAAATAAATTTTAAACAATTTTACAAA